>CM054117.1:2570451-3170451 GCA_028673005.1 Tanypteryx hageni
CTTCTTTTAATGCCTAATGAAAAATAATACAAATTGCTAACTATTCTTAATGATACATATGCATAGCCCTGAGAAACAAAAGAAAGTATCCAATAGCAATTAGAAACGAAAGAACAAGTAACAACGGTAACAAAACAGGTACTGCTAAATTCAATATTGTAGTTATATTATTTAGTCATTAATATTTGTCAAATATTTACTTTACGGAAAATACAGTACACCCAGACCCCGCTTTGTGTTGAGGTTATGTTATTAAAAAACATGACGCAAACTGAAACGATGCAAATCAAAATACAATTTTCCATAAGAAACCATTGAAATATCGAAGATAGGTACCGGCACTACAATTTTCAAGAAAGAATATTTTAAGAAATTGTAAATTAATCCTAATTTGCCCTTTCAATTATGAAATTAAAGAATGAATTGAAATAAATGGAAAAAACTTTATTTTTTAACATATAAACATAAAAGAACAAATTACATGAAACTCAATTTTATGAGGAACTAATTTGCTCAGACTCTGAATCTGTAGGCTTTGAGGTTGAGACGCCTTCCTATTCATTTAGTTTCAAATATTTATCTCAAGTCTGCTGAACACCTCCTTTTATTGGCCATATAAATTTCCTTGTACCAACTGATATCATGCGCTATCGCTCGAGCTACTTTTGAACTTCTTCCCCTGTCAGAAAATCATCATTCGTAAAAATCTCAATAGCTTCGTCGATCAAACTTGGGACTTCGGAAATTCGCTTTCAAGTTAAAGTTGGTTGCATAGGAATTTCTTGCGAACTGTATTGCTTGCTAGCTGTTTGTAAATCCAGTTGCGTTAACTCTTCTTTTGATCGTTTATTGTTTATGTGAGGCAAACAATTCATCTATGTCACTGTCGTCCATTCTCTCGAAGTTAGATTCTATAGCTAAGTAAGCTATTTCTTGACGAACCATTCATCAACCCCTAAAATGGCACCATCTTTCTCTTTGTGCACACATTCTGGCCTTATTTTGCGCCAAACACCATTCATACATGAATATTTTACCTCATTCCAGGAGTCTGAAATATTTTTTATGGCATCCATTATGGTGAATGTTTTCCAAAATTTCTGTATAGTAGGCTTATCTTGTCCATCAGTAGCATTTAGAAGCTGTTTAAATGTGCGTCGGAAGTAATAACTTTTAAAAGTTTAAATTACTCCCTGATCAATTGTCTAGATCAATGAAGTGATATCAGGAGGCAAAAATATAAACTTTGCGTTTTCTGATAAGTCATCAAGGTAAACTGGGTGACCAGGAGCATTATCTAATAGAATTAATGTCTTAAAGTCAAGTTCTCGTTAGTGCAGTTCATTTCAGGAATAGTATGAGTCAAAACATAAAACTGCTGTAATACAGGTTTTTTTGTTTGCTCTCCAGTGTACAGGAAGTCGATTCTTTGAATACCCTTTCATAGCTCTGGGATTCTCCGAATGGTAGACAAGAAGTGGCTTAAATTTAAAATCTCCCTCTGCATTTCCATCTAAAAGAAGAGTAAGTCTATCTTTGCTAGCTTTAACTCCTGGTGCAGATTTCTCTGTTTTGGCGATATAAGTTTTAGTTGGTAAACGTTTCCAAAATAAAGCAGTTTCGTCCACATTAAAGATTTGTTTCGGAGTATAGCCACCTTCACGAATTATCACTTTCAGCTCTTTGGAGAAATGCCCTGCAGCTGTGGTATCTGCACTAGCTGCTTCACCATTTAGTGAAATGCTGTGTAGATTTGCACGAACTTTAACCCCTATGCGCGGTTCTCAGTACGCTGTACGTCAGCGGCAGGGAGGCCCTATCTGCGGTTTGAACACGTTACGGCGCGCTTCATCTTTTTTTAATTCGGCCAAGCTAGCGGCTTTATCGGAGAATCAAAGAACAGCATTGTCTTCTAGAAGGATTCAGCTTCGTAAACATATCCTTCGGTACATGAATAGGCACTTAGAAAGCTAAAAAAAACACTCAAAAATATTTTTTATCTCTCTTCTAGATGGTCAAGCAGGCCTGCTACATAAGCATTTCGAGGGTCTGTTTCACTCTCCTTTTGTGTATATTAGCACGGTATCTGGTTAGTCTCTCTCCTGAGTCAGGCATCTCATCTTATATTGCTTTCTAGTTCTCAGTTGAGATATTACTTTTGTGAGAGGAAATTGAGACACCCGTGTTCAAAGATGGAGAGCAGTAATAGTGGTTCGTTTTCGAGAGATGAAATTGAAAGATTACTTGAGGATGAAATGGAAGACAGTGAATTACATGTGGATTCCGGCAGTGATAATTCTAGTGAAGAAGAGGTTGATTTCGCTGAATTAAGTGTATCTCAAGAGTCTGAAAACGAAGACGAAAATGATGGTGGTTCATCTGGTAGGGCCGACGATTTTCACAACGCATGGGTTTGGGTTGATTTTGATGGACGAAATGTTCCAAGAAAAATTCCATTTATTGGTGAGTTTGGTCCAACTACTTCTATTACTAATGTTCTTGAGTCTTTTACAAATTTTTTTGATACCACCCTAGTTGAGACAATTGTTTTGGAAACTAACAGGTATGCCGAGAATTATTTAAAAAATGATGTTCTTTCCTCCCGATCTCGATTTAACAAATGGAAACCTGTTGATCTAGCGGAAATATATGTATACTTGGGAATCGTCATGTTAATGGGTATTGTACAAAAGCCTACACTACGTTCTTATTTTTCAAGAAATCCACTTTGGGAAAATCCAATATTCCCCAAAACAATGTCTCTAGATAGGTTTGAAAGTATTTCAAAATTTTTTTCATTTTGTTAATAATTCAAAAATTAATAGTTATACTGGAAACAAAAAATTGTTCAAAATTCAACCTATCATCGATTATCTACAATGTAAATTTCAAAGTATTTATTTACCAAAAGAAAATATTGTTGTGGATGAATCTCTAACACTTTGGAAGGGACGTCTGTCATTTGGGCAATATATTCCTTTGAAGTCTTCTAAATTTGGAATAAAGACTTTCAAGCTTTGTGAATCGGACACTGGCTACTTATGGAATTTTATTGTTTACTCTGGGGCCGATTCTACAATTTCTGTTTCTGATACTCCAGATGAACTCAAAACATCAGCAATAGTAATTAAATTATTGGAGCCTTTATTTAAAAAAGGTTATAATTTATGGATGGATAACTACTATAACTCACCTGATTTGGCAAAATTTTTAATGAACCGAGGTACTAACGTTGCTGGAACATTACGTTCAAATAGAAAAAATGTCTCAAAAGAGATAAAATCTATAAAATTAAAGAAAGGGGAACACATTTCCAAAGTAAGCAATAATGTAATGATCATGAAGTGGAGAGATAAAAAACCGGTTTCATTCATATCCACCTTTCATACCAACAACTTTCGAGAAAAAGACGGAGTTTCTAAACCAGTATGCATTTTAGAATACAATACAGCAATGGGAGGGGTTGATCTAAAAGATCAGAAATTACAGCCCTACCTACTTGAACGCAAAAAAACAATAAATGGTACATTAAATTATTCAGACGATTGTTAAATGTTTCAGTACACAATGCACTGGTAACCTACAATAGTTCTCAAAATAAGATGAACCATCTCAGCTTTCGCCTTCTGCTAATAAGTCAGATTTTAGAAAAATATGGGACTATTTCCGAGTCACCAAGCACCAGATCCGTCACCACGCCGTTTACTCGAAAGGCATTTCGTAGAAAAACTACCGCCGACCGGGAAAAAAGCAAGGCCACAAAGAAGATGCACAGTGTGCTCGGCTAAAGGGAAAAGAAAGGACACCATATACTGGTGCCCTGACTGTGATGTGGGCCTGTGTTTAGAGGAATGCTTTAAAAATTACCACACCAAGGTAAATTTTTAAGCATAGAATCAAATGTCCGAGACTGTACACTGAATACAACTCCCAGTATATCGTAAGTAAAGCTCTTTTTATATTCATTAATCATTTTTAAATATCCTACAAAAGTTTTACGTAATTTAATACGTAATTAAAAAAGATATAAAACATCATATGACAAGCTGCACGCTCAGCGATTTTTGCGAAATTTACTACCGCAAACAAGACCTTCGCATGCGGAAATCTCGACCGGCTTGAAGGGTTAAACTGCTCAAACCAACCCTGACTAGCTTCAAACTTTTCTTCCTTATCGGTAGTACTACAACCTGCACTATCATCACAAGTTAACTTGTTTTTCAGATCATCAAATAAGCTTTTTGCCTTTGCCTGTATTACCACTTTGCTTAACGTTATTCTCTGTGCAACCTGATTTTGTATCCAAAAGATTCCATTTCCACTTCTTAGCATCTGCAGATTTAGCAGCTTTTCTTATTTTATTTCCATCACGATTTCGAATAGTTCTCACCGTCGTAGGAGTCAGACCAAGGGCTTTTCCTATATCCACAGCCTTCTCTCCAGCATCAAGTCTTCGTAACACTTCCAATTTCATCTCTAGTGTAATAGTTTTCTTAGACTTTTTGGTAATTCTACCAGCATATATGCACTTTTCACTGATGACTGGGTAAAAATAAATGAATAAATCAATAAATAATAAAAATGTAAAATCAAAATAATACTCGTGCTCATACGTTTATTAATCTAATAAATTTTACATACCTTTTACGAATGAATGACAAAGCCACATCTCAGTATAAGTTCAGTAAAGCCACTTGATCTTTTGGTGATCGGAAAATGTCATAGTCTGTCACACAGCTAGTTGACTGGCTGTTACACGTGTACCGGCTTATCCCTACTCTAGACATGAACAATGGGGGATTCCCCAAACATATCTAGAGTTACCACCCATTCGGTTTTTGCCCGAACAGTTCAGTAATCAAATTATTTGTTTGTTGTTTGTACTGAACACAGAAATGTTCTGTAAAATTTATCAAACAAGTTTTTATCAAATTTTAGCTTAATATAATTCGAAAGTTAGCATTTCGATTATTACCTTAATTGATTGTTCAAACCAAGTACGTGTTCGGTAATGACAACAGAAAAAGGTGGTAACCCTCAACATACCACAATGATGCAAATTCGGAATTTTACGACACAAAGCAAAATTTTGGTTTTAATTGTTCAGTGATGCAACTTCAAGAATGACGCAAAGCGAGGTGTGGGTGTACTATCATTTGAATGCGCCAGCAATGAGAGATGTGCTGACATCTATAGGAGACTTGGAGACAACCCCAACCCCAAATTTTTTCCCGGACTCACATTTAAGATGAGGGATGATTTTTTACAACAGATTTTGACAGAAAACATCAACTTGTATTCCGGCAGATACGGTAGTATTTTACCCGGATTTAGTGTAATAAATTTTCTGCCATTTCATGAATCCCTACCTCAATTTAATTCAACTTGGCGAATACTACAGCAATCCTTAGGCTACAGCGGCATAAACCCTTTTTTCACTTCCCAGATCGGATGGGAAAAAACAGAGAGGAAATGGAACCAATGTATGCAGTTCAAAGTGGCCACAAAGACAAAACTTGACAGGAAACAGAAGTGCTGAATCTCAAGAGTCACCTGCAATAGGATCCCAACACTAATGCACATCTAATCTGAAATTCAGATGTAGTTGAGTGGCCACACGAGCCTATTTTCAGGACAAAAAAGTGCATCTTATACACCAAAAAATACGGTAAATAAAAAAATTCTCTTTGAAAACTAAAGAAATTATCTGACAATCAATCTGAACTATCGTTACTAAGCCAAAAATTTCAGTTACTTTGTCTTATGACAGTAATAATCAAATAAAACTTGAACCTTAAAGTAATGGCACTCTTTTGTCCACAATTATATAGGTCACATACTGGTAAGGTGACCAGATTGCAGAGCAGCAAAACTAGGACTAACTTGTTTTGCCCCTGGAATGTAGGCACTTTGCTGCACCTGCTCCCTCCGGTAATTTGAGGCATTGGATACCCTCATCTAATAGAGTCCTACACAACTTCACTTTTCCTTTTCCTCCAAGGTTGCAATTTCCTCCCGCTGCGTATGTAAGGGCTTTGGGTCTAATCTCTCCTTCCTCCTTCCATTAGATCCCCCATTGATTAGAGGTGGAGTAAGGGTGTGTACTTGAAGAACGTGGGCAATGCGCTACATGCCCTCACGATAAATGCAGAAACAAATATTTGCAAATATTAACACTAGAACCACTGGTGGCACTTTTTAGTACCATTTTCAACTTTAAAGTTCTACAACATGTGCATTTTTCAATGTACTGCTATGAGGCTTTTTATTCCATAATCAGCTTATACTAGAACCACCGATGGCATGTTTTTGTGCCCTCATATTAACCGCTCCCAATACTATGCACTGTATCAGATCACCCCTATTGGTCCTGCTGTTGTCGGTAGCAATGACCTTGATCCAACTGCAAGTGTAAACGTGCACCTCCACCCCTCCCTTCTCCTTCCCACCCCCCACCAGTACATACGTCTTTCTGAATATGCAGTTCTTTGACTGATACAACATTTTCTGAACAAAGAACGAATTGTAACTTGTGATAGTTTTTTTACCTCTTTGGTGCTGACTGAGAAGCTCAAAGCAAAATTTACAAGCTTGGTTGGGACAGTGAATAGAGTAAGGAGAGAGACCTGTCTTTGTAAAGACCTCACGTGAACCTTTGTACACCACTCATGTGCTGAAGAATTCTGACATTACACACTAACAGGGTAAAGTAAATTGGAATGTGCTCCTACTCAGCACACAACACCCTGATGTCCAAATAGATAAAGACAACAAGGCAACTGTATCCTTCTATAATGAGACAAAGTGCAGTGTAGATGTGGTTGATCAAAGGTGCAAAGTATTCAGTCAAGGCAGGTTCATGCAGATGACCTGTTTACATGTTCTATAATATACTTGACCTTGCTGGCACAAATGTGAGGATAGTCTACAAAACCGTCACTAAGAAGACAATCAAGAGAAGAGATTTATTTCTTGCCAAAGAGTTTAGTCAGAAATATGCGAAGAGCAGAACTGCAAAAACCCACGCTCAAGCAGCTGGAGAACCATCTGATGATGAAATAAAGGACCCTGCGATGCTCATGCAGATAACACAAAAAGACGATGTCAGGTGAAAAGTATTGTCAAAACAATTGTGTGCAGCAATTGCGCACAAAAAAGTAACATACTTACAGAAGTCACACCATGCCAGTAACTGCTAATATGGAAACAGGTTCATTGTGTTTTTTAAATGTCATAGATCTTTCATTTTAGTATATCAAACGATAGCCAAGAATTGCCTAAACTATTTATACAAGTTTTATCTATTGTATCTGATTTAACTCACTTTTTGCAGAGGATGAACTTTTTATTTTAATAAACATGTGTTCTTTGTATCGAAAATATCTCCAATTTCTTTAATAAACACATTCCTACCCTATGACCAACATTATTTTTAAGCTAAACAATTATTTTTTACAAGTGGAATTGTTTTGCGCCATCAGCATTTCTAGGGGTCGCCAAGTTCAGCGGTTCTAGTATTAAACCAATAGTATTGACCAGGGATGGCCAAACCATGGCTCGCGAGCCACATGCTCTTTTAAATTTACATTAAAAAGCTTGTCAACGTTTTCTCTATAGAACACAATGGCAACATTTTACGAAACACCTTATTTATGTAGACTATTATTTTTCCTGCATTTTAAAAAGAGAATAGAAGCATTTTATCAACAATGACTTTAACATTGGAGTATTAAATTAATGTTTTTGGGAAAATAAACTTTCGACATTTTTGCAGGAATGTTGGGCACCTTTTGCAGGTGGCACCTATGGCAAATGCTCTTTTCGCCGTATCCTCGTTACAGCACTGCATCTTCACTTCTCATTTCCCTCAAACTAGTCGAACACATGGGAATTCCGCGAAATAAAAAAAAACAAAAAATGAAATGGCCAACGAACGCTGGCGGAGTCAAAACTTCGAGATTCTGACAGGCCGGTTAGCTACAATGTAGTACGATGTGATAGTTTACGTACATACATCAATTCCCGCTCTCCTCACTAACACCACTATTACAGGTATGTCACAAACAGTTAGAAATCGCCATCTGTTATAGGTCGACCGGACTCAAAAGACCCTTCTAGCAAAAGTGGGCAGAGCAAAGGAGGATGCCGGGAGCTCACTCGGTACCCCCCCTCTTTCGGCTTCGGATAACTTCACACCTTACGGATGCTCACGCCTGACGAAATTCTCACGCTGGATAATCGATGAATTTTCTGTTTAATATTTCATGATTTCTGATCAATTATTTATCTGTTGTGTTTATCAAGTATTTTTGATTGCTGAATGATGGACTGTAACAAGTATCAAATCATTTATTATAATAAATATGCATATTTTAATTTCTTAAGTTCAAGCAGACGAGTATAATTTTGCGAATGTAGGCAGATATTATTCCATGAAATATCGGTTGTATTTTTTAATTACATTGGTAATAAAATTAATGCCACAATTAATAAAGAATTCATTCACCATTACCAGGAGAAATATGTATAAAATGAAAAAGACTTTCCAAAACACGTTCCGACGCTGCGTCCCAGATGTCCTCTGAACCCAAAAAGAAAAACCAATAAACTGCGAATTCTAAAAGGCTGAAACACGTGCCATTCTAGCTATTGAAAAGGAGGGGCCATAAACAAATAGACGAAAGAAATCCTGGCGTAAAGCGCACAGGAGTCAGGATGAGTTAAAATAGTGAAAAATATTTGCCATTAGCGAGAGGTTACATTGTGCTGTGCGTGAATGTTCTCATATTTAGAACCTTTCAGAATCGGTACTTTTTTTAAGATTATAAGGTGGCTCAGTTGAAGGGACTGAATCTCTTTTATATGAGAATAAAAGGAAGCCTCAGCTGAAGGGACCAAATAAAAATACGTGAGGAAAATTCACAAGTAAATTCATGGAACTAGATACTCCAGTAGCCGTACTTGTGCTCGCCACTACGTTGTATTTGAGGCCGATATATTTGCTATCCCGTAAGAAAGTAGCCACTTTGTACACAATCTCCCATGCTTGTCCTATAAATGGTCACCCGGAAACGGGCGTACTTCTTAATGAAGATGCAATTTCATTCAAAAACAACAATAACCACAAAAATAACAAATAAAGAAAAACTAAAGAAACAACAAAATGCCGAATAACAATAGCAACAATAAAAATAACAAATACTATCAACAATCAACAAAAACTTCAAAGAGGAAGATACCAGGGAGATCAAAACGTTCAAATATGCGCGCTGAAACTGACTGAAGCTGCCGCTGTAGTGTGGAAAGGGGGAAAAAGAGGGGCTGCGCCAACTGGAGGGGTAAGCTACGGCGCAGGTTCTTTTGAGTCCGGTTGACCTATACCAGTATTTTCCCTATCTGTGCAGTTATACCACACTCTTGGCAATATGCCATAAGCGCATGCAGCTAAGCGCCAAGATCATCTACCACCCATACTTTGGCTAATTATATATAGAAAATAATGCATATAGTTATTTAGTTCTGTTGATCTTTATCAAGTGTTTCCTATATTTTCTTATGTGGATTGTCAGAATTACTGAAACCTTTGGATCAAACATCACAAAACCGGTACAAAAAACTTTTCGTTTAGTCTTTTGGGGCACTGGGACAGGCACTTCAATACCTGTACTGTCCCGGCCAAATCAGTACCCATGGTCACCTTACATATTGCTATAGACTTTCCTGAATTGAGTATTCACTTTGTGTTATGGATCATATAATGAGCTGATGGATATTCCATAGAACTATAAAATATAATAATAAATAAAATAGAAATATAAAATTTTCCGGGTGAGAAGAGTTTTACAAAGTACATGAAATTTGCCTTTCGTTAGACTAACAACCACACAGCATTTAAAGGTTAATGGGGTTAATTGTTCTTTTTATATTGTTATTTTAATTTCTGTATCACTTATTTTATAATACCGTATTAACCCAAAAGGAAGAATAGGTTTTTCCCCAAAATTTCAGTAGAAAAATTAGGTTTCATCTTAAAATCAAATACCAAGTTTTAATGCTGCACAGAAAACCCTGACACAGATTCTATGTACACGAAAATGTATTTATCTATACATACACAACGCATTACATTTGATTTATTAATACAATAGATTTATTAATATTCTTCAATCTCACAATATGTAAATGAGTGGCTTTACCACCTCGTGGGTACTGGTGGAAGGGGAGTGTTGACAAACTTACGTCAGTCAGATCTTGTAAATGGCTGCTTAGGAAATTTCATACATACGGCGTTGAAAATGCCAACATTAAGATTGTTGGCCTTTTACCCATGTCTTTTTACAATTTAAACATATTTGTTACTTTTTGATTGGTATGCCAGTGGCATACAACTACTACATATGCAGTTTGAAGAGTATAACCTCCATGAGAGCACATGATTGGTATAAAATTTGCTAAGTTTTAACGTGAAGTGAGGATTAGTTATCATTTTTAGCAGTTTTAAATAAGTTACACCAAATCTTAGGACTGAAATGACAGATAGTGTAGAGAAAAAAGGCACCTCTGTAAAAGGGAATGTATCACAAGGTATAAGACGAAATTTTGATACAAATTTTAAGCTATTGGTGGTGCATTATATTGAAGAGCCTAATGATTGTGAGGCCGGGAGGAAATATAATGTGACGGAGGCATATGTGCAAAGGTGGAAGCAAGCAAAACAGAAACTTGAAGGTGCTAACTCCACATGGAAACCATTCAGTAGACCAAAACGAGGTCGATTTCACAAATTAGAAGAAAAAGCAATAGAATTTGTGCATAATCAAAGAATGGACAGAAAACCAGTGTGGCAGGAAATCATTAAACCATTGACTGGTCTTTTTTAACAATACAAGGTAATAAAAGCCACTTTTTATTTTAGTTTCAAAAAAATCACAGAGAGACAATTAAGGATATACTTTTATTTCTTTCTTTAAATTTTTATTACTAATTTTATTGAACTCCAAAATATGTTATATTATTGAAAAAATTGCATGTGGCCACCATATGACTTTTTCCATATCTGTAATATTTCTAATAATTCCAAATAGGTTACATAATAATAAATGTTTTAAGAATATGCAAGAAAATTTTAGACTTTACAAAGAACAGAAATAAACTCAAACCATAGCCTTCTGATATTGGATATAGTCACAAAGCTACAACAATTAAGAATAGAAAAAGGAGTTACTAAGATGTAACTAAGCGTCAATTGTTAACAATAGTGGGTGGCAGCTCAAAATATAAGATATCTATTAAACAATGCATTATATGGGAAAGTGTTCTAAACGAAGTTTGTAGAAAATTAAATTTCCTACAACTTTTATTCCAATACATTTTTACATTTATCAAATATTAAAGAAAATATTTCAAAATAATGGATGTGACAAGAGTAAACGCCCACTTCCGGTTGCCGGATTTTTACCAAAAATTAATCAATTGTGATTTTTATAAAAATGTTAAATATAAAATTTCGTTGACCTGATTAATAGTTTTTGAGTTAGGATCCACAAAAATGCTATCACATGCACACAGACACATCATCAAGAAAATGGTCAAAACGTGTTCAGGGGACCTCAAAACGTGTATTTCCGTTGAAAACGCGAAGTTGATTTTTTTGTGGTTTGCCTCAAAATTGTCTGACGAAAGAGACATTTTCCTAAACCTCAATGAGGCTTGCTTTCCAGTAGATGTTCTGAAAACCCCTTGTGCGTGCAAGAGGGCTGCTTTTATTTGTTGTGCTCGATGCCGTTTGAATTTCTGTTTCCCGTGGCTGTATGACGAATATCACCCTGCAACATTCACTGTTCCGAATGCTTCCGACGATTAATGTGGCAATGAGTGTGCAGATATTTAATAATTAGTTATTATGTAACACTTTCTTTTGACAAAGAAAAAGTGCATTTTGTATAAAATGTGTTCACTTTATTTACAAATTCATTTAATATTTTACTCGTGGGTATCCTTTACATTCATTCATTATTATCAGTATAAGTACGCGAAATTGTACATAAAGAAGGAAGTGTTGAAGTTAAAAGATTTAAAAATTATAAGAGAATGCAAAAAAGACAAATAAAAGTGAAAAATTAGAAAAACGCATTTCAAATACAAAAAATATATAAACGCATTTCAAATACAAAAAATATATAAACGCATGTAATTTTCCATTATTTATTGTTAATGTTAAAACAATTCGAGAAAAAAAAATAAAAAATACAAATGGGTAGACTCGAACCAGCGAACTCTGTTACAAGACCCGAACACTAACCATTACACTGTGGTGGCTTGGAAATGGAAACTTGATTCGCCCATATAAGTTTAGTGCCCCAATATTGTTGGTTGATTTTCTCGAGAATGCTTGAGAGGTGTGCCCTATTGCTTGCACACTCAATAGTCCTTACCGTGCACTACATGTGTGCAGATTTTGAAAAGATTCTGTGACGCGAATGTCTGACCCTCCCCTTGTCAGATGAGAATTTGACGAGAAGCAAACGAGGTACGTTGTAAAATACATGTAGGTCTTCATGTAAAGTAGTCGTAATTATTGTCCGAATTTAACCAAAATTGGAAGCGGTCAATTAATTTTAACAAACTCCCCAATATCTAATTTCATCACAATACATCAAGCGGTTCCCGAGTTGAAAAAAAGGAACATATACTTGTAGGTTTTCATGTAAAGTGGTCATAATTGTTGCCCGATTTTAACCAAAATTGGCATTTTAGCAAAACTCCCCAATACCAAATTTCATCAAAATACATCCAGCGGTTTTTGAGTTTTAACACGCAGACAGACGGAAATAACCTCCCCTATATGCGTTCGTTTCGTGCAAAGAACACACAAAAACCCACTGCAGGAAAACACCCACACAAGAAGGGGGGTGTGAAAAACCTGCGAAGCCTACTAAGATTCACTAAAGATTAACATTGGTACGTCTGAACAAAATAAAAAGAAAAAAACAAATGAATAAAATACAAACATTTACAATAATATTGTCATGTCAAAATCAAGTTTTAAAAAAATTGTAGCATTAAGCATGAAAGGATAAGAGAGATTGATAGCAGTGTCGCTTGAATGAGGAGAGCGAGTGCGAATTTTTTATTCTTTGGTGAAGGTCATTCCATAGTCTGCAAACAGTTACAATGAAGGACTTGTTGAAAATTACTGTTCTGTGATGAGGAATAGGGAGTTTATGGCTCTCTCTGGTATTACAGTTATGTACAGTGTCTGTACTTCTAAATTCGGCAACAAGATAATGCGGATTGTTGGAATTAAGTAATTGGTATAGCAAGGAAAGCAAGTGGAGGCATCTCCGAGACTCCAAATTTAGCCAGTTTAGTTTGATGAGTGACTCAGAAATGTGGTCTGATTTCGTCAGATTAAAAATATATCTAGAGGGGGAGGGAAGCAGAGAGAGGGAGGGAAACAGAGGGAATATTATGATTTATCAGTCATATGACGGGCAATACAAGAATTTCTATTCCACATAACATGAAATGTCTTCTCAAATCTCCCAAGTATTTACGGAGGAAAAAGTAGAAATTTTAACAAATTGTGATAACTGTATTTATGATTCTAATGAAATAGCTATGATACCTAAATTGTTTTTTATTTTCGGATGAAAATCATTCGTAGAATGGGTATTTCCCTAGTATTAGTAATTACCCAGAATGTTTTATGGCTAATCGCAATTTTTGAAGTGCTGCTTATTTCCTGAAACTTTTTTTACCCCTAGATTGTCTTAAAAAACAAGGGTGCAGCTTATATGCGAGTAAATACGGTACATGTATAAGCTGGATTATCGACACAGTAAAACCTTGTTATTTCGATCCCGGATAATTCGAAATAGCATGTAATTTGAAGCTAAAAGCAGTCCCCGGCCAACATCATAGGATTTTGCATACTTTTTAGTATGGATTAATCGAAATAAGTCTACAATGAAATTCAAAGTCATGATCTGGTCCGATGACTTGCGACATTTTGTTTAATTCGAAACCTTTACCCATATTGTGTGGAAATTTCGTGCACGCACATGAAAAAGGCATTGCATTTTTTATCTCCGTTTCCTGTAAACGAAATATACACACTGCCCCCCTCCCCAAACAGGTAACTTCTTTTTACTTATTTAATAGTCAATGTGAAATAAAATCTTAGATGACACAACTAGAGGAATCATCTTACCCTTGCATCACTAGACCTTCTTTATTCCAGGATTACTTCACGTATATTGCTTTATCGTAGACCTCTTCCCTGTAAGTTTTTGGAAAAAACTTCAAATAAGGATAAACAAAGATGGTAGAAGCGCGTAGGGACAGGGGAGATGAGGATTTGTATTTGCCCATTCAAAAATATGCCAAAAAATATAGGTTTTTGCCTTAGTAGTTGGAGTACGATCTTCAATGTTATTCTCACTATCATTCTCTGAACTGACACTTTCTTCCTAATCACTTCCAAGTAAGATTTCAGTCTACTTTTCACCACCAGGTATTGCTTGCATTTTTCTATTGGTTGACGCAATGATAAGTTTGACTCTTTTAATCTCTTAGAAATTAAACAAAAGTAACAACGGAAAATAACAAACAATAGCTGCCTCCATACATCGTAAATGTTTCTATCAAAGCGGCAAGAGAATATTTTTTGTGCGATCCAAGCGCTTCTCATGCGCTCTGATCACGCTTTTGTAAATATCTTTGAATAGGCTTGTTTGTGCATTGATGTCAGATAAGTGTTTCTCTCTCTCACTCCCATTATATTGTTCTCAAGAAATGCCCAGATCCAAAGACCATTCCTCCTCCCTTATAGCTAAGTGTTGACGCATAAGAAAAAATATTCATCTCAAGAGTGAGAGACATCACAAAGCAAATAAACAGTGCCTGCATCCCCTTCCACCACATAATAGCTTCCGTGCAGAGGTTTGGTTAGTCTCAGCATTGAATAGGAGTTTTAGAACCCACAATTCGCATAACTATGTGAAAATTCAATCACATAATTTGACGTATAATATAGGTAAAAATAAAACAGTAAAAATTACAGAATTAAGCACAATAGGAAGGTCCAAGGTTACTGTTTTGAAATATATCAAGGTTTTTCAGATTTAAGAAAATTTATTGCTTCAAAAAATACAGAAATTACTGATCTCCAAGGCGTAGAAATTAGCAATCTCCACGGCATACTCAGTATGACCACATCTGAAGTTTTCATCCTGCATATCGGGTATGCAGGATGATACTGAGGGGTTAAGAGCATTTCTTACAAGTCTAAGAGATCATCCATAAAATATGTCATGCTTATGTTTGCCTTTTTAGTTTTCCTTTGTCTCGGCATGCTACTCTAAGCTTGACCTCTACCCCTCCCTCCTAATTCATGTATTTAAATCCCCTCACCAGCAGTCCCAAAGGGAGAATGCATTGAGTACATATTGCAGAAAAGAATTACAAAGTATATAATTGTAAAATTATCCTGTCATAACAAATACAACCACGTTATGTTGAGAGCGCATACATTTTGTTACAGCTGTGTAATATGGATGGAAATAAAATTACAATGCAATGTATGTAATTGCCTAAGGCAGTGGTGCCCAAACTTTTCTAATGGCGGGCCACGTCAGTGGATGCGAATCCCTTGGAAATTGCCAATTCTTCGGCGGGCTGGATTAGAGTTTAAATCGGAGGTTTTCTATGTATTCTGGGGTTCCATATAAGTGAAAATCAAGTCTAAATAAGGTTTTCATGTTTAAGATTTCAATATTTAAACTTTTATTATAAAAAATTTCAAAAAGTCTAAATTTGTGTTAATTTTTTCTGGCCTAGAACTAATAAAGAATTAATTAATTATTTTTGACCATATTGATGGTATGGAAAGTTTGAACAAAATTGGAGAGAATTACTACATGATGGTTCTTATCTATTATCCATACAATATTTTACACAAGAAATTTTACAATCATTTTAGCATACATTTTCATAATATTTTTGCTAAGTACACATGGTTGAAAGTCTTTTCTTCCGAAACGTGGCGTAAAAGAGTAACTTGAAATACACACTGGGAAAATTGATATGTTCATTGGATCCTATTTTTCACATGCAGTGGTGTTCATGAATCATGAATTAAGTGGTCACTTTAGCTCTGTTCACGAATTCACCATGTGTACGAACTTGTAGGGTGAATACCTTTTGTAGCAGAACGGTTAGATAAGACTATATTGCGATTTTACTGTCCATATAACAGATAGTAAGAAATTTCAACTTTTTTAAAAGTTAGTTTATTTCGAACCTGGATAACTCGAAGTCATGTTTTTGTGGTCCCATGAACTTCAAAATAACGAGGTTTTACTGTAATTAGCATGGTTTTCCCCTCAATTCACTCAAAAAGCAAGAAACTGGTGTGAGGTAGGTACACTTTAATTTTTTATTTTAACTGCACAGAAGTGTTAACCATGTATAACGTGCACCAGTACATTATGACCTAAAAAACTTGGTCTTCAAACTGCACGTTATACATCAGTATATAGAGTAATTGAATGTTCCAGAAAGTAAACAGTTTTGAGCAAATAAAAGTTATGTATCATAATTTTTAATGAATAAAACTTCATTAATATTTCGTTACCACACACCTTTTATATGCCCATAACTATTTTTACTATCTTATACATTCAATTACTTGAATTTTCTATTTATTGTTTACTTCATATAAAAATTGTTTTATTTAATTTTTAACTTAATACTTATTCACGCACACTGGTAATTTTTGACAGGCGGTTACACTAGTATTTTTAGCCTACTTTCCAAAAACTGGAAAGTAGTCTTATGAGATTGCCCGGGTGTCCATGTGTGTGTATGTGTCCCCCCCACTAACATCTTCACGAATGAACCGCTATCAACTAAATTTAGCACATAGAATATGCACATAGATTAATGACCAAATTGACATATTTGGACCGAATTGACATAGCAGGGGTGCTACAATAGCAACGTTAATTTTTGGCAATTATGAATTTGAAAGGAATTGGCCAAACCAATTTCAACAAAATTTTGTATGAAGTACGCATGCAACAAAAAATAACAAAATCAGGATGCTGAGTATAGATATAGAAAGCAGGGCTGCCACAATACAAGGAAAAAATATTTTTACACACATTTGTGTTCAACTGTCCACATTAATTTTAACCAAATTGAATATTTTTAATGCACACATATACACAAAACCATAGTAGCATATTTAACGTGAATCAGCCAAACAGGGGTGCCACAATTACAATTCAAGTCTTTCAGCAATTGAGGATTTGGGAGGATTTGGCTGAACGGATTTCAATTAAACTGGGTATATGAGATTTGCACAACATACCATAATGAAATCAAGATGTTTAAAGTGGAGCTGAGGAGCAGAGCTACCACAATAAAAAGTTAAATAATATTTCTTTTACATGTATTTCTAGAGAACCGAACTAACAGATTTTAACCAAATATATTATATTTAATCTTAATATAAATAAATAACCAATATATTATATTTTAACAGGATCGACTAAACAGGGCTAGCACAATATCAAGGTTAGAATTTTTTTGTAACTATGAATTAGGAGGGTATTGGCTGAACAGATTTAAAAGAAATTTCGTTTCTAGGGCAAGTATAGAAAGAGAAAATGAAATATGTCTGGAACGGATCAAAAAAGCAGCACTATACAAGGAAAAATAAATTTCAAAGCTAATACATTAGTATACAATAGTAAATAAACAAAAACCCCTTCACCGTAAAAAGGAAGAGAATACTCACACTCATGCTGCAGGGTGCTGGTAAACACCGTCGCAGGACCTAAGTCAAAAAGAGACACGCACACTCAGAAACATGCAAATCCACTCTCACAGTAAACTCTTAACAAAAATTTAAACTAGACACTGATGTTTCGACAGCTAAGCTTTCACCTTCAGTAATGTGGGGTGTAGGAGGGAGAAGAGGGGTATATATACAAGGAGTGACCATTGTGGAGAGGGGGAAAAAAGTGAAAGGATTTGGAACAGTTAACCGAGTAACACAAAGAAAAAATACATAAAACTCCCATATGCATCGAAACTAACTAATAATCTTCAACGCATGTTTTCAAAATTTGACCACCCGGTTTTTGTCAAGGAAAATAAACTATTCAACCTACTAACAAACTCGAAAGATAAAATTCCCAATCACCACAAATCAGGCATTTACCAAGTCAATTGTGGTTCATGTGACAAAATTTACGTAGGACAATCTAGACACAAACTGGAAACCTGGTTTAAAGAACACATAGCACACTACAAAAACAACAGAATAAACAAATCAAGCATTGCAACTCATATATTTGACACTAACCATCATATCACCACAGAAAACCTATGCTTTCTCAAATCAATCGACTAATACAATAAACTCAATGCATATGAAAGCATCTACATACATAAAAACAAAAACACAGTTATGAACAACAACTTAGGTCCTATCCCCCACTCCCCCCTTTTTCAGTTACTCAGTTCCAAATCCTTTCACTTTTCCCCCTCCCCCCAATGGTCACTCCTTGTATATATACCCCCCTTCTCCCTCCTACACCCCACATTACTGAAGGTGACAGCTTAGCTGTCGAAACATCGGTGTCTAGTTTTAATTTTTGTTAAGAGTTTACTGTGAGAGTGGATTTGCATGTTTCTGAGTGTGCGTCTCTCTTTTTGACTTAGGTCCTGCGACGGTGTTTACCAGCACCCTGCAGCATGAGTGTGAGTACTCTCTTCCTTTTTACGGTGAAGGGGTTTTTGTTTATTTACTATTGTATTGTTTCACCATGTCTCGCAATCCTCTTTTCACATTAGTATACAATTATACTGCAACAAATTTGACGAAAAGCACTTCTGTATCATGGGAAACCTGTGTACACCCCTACTTGTTATATATTTAAATTGTATTGAAAGGAAAATAGGCATATTTCTTTCCAGAACTACTTGTTATAATAATGAGATAGGTGATATGATCCTTAAAAAGATACTTCATATAACTAAACAAATGAAATGCTAATATGTATAATTTTCCTCAACAACCAAATACTAAGTTGAAGAATATTAGCCATACCTTAAATATCTTGTAACATCCCGTCCAGCAATATCAACCCTCATTATGCTGTGAGGCATTGCAAATCCTTCATATATTGGGACTGAATGGGTAACGCCATCACCTGAATCAAGCACAACACCCGTGGTCCTTCCAGTTGCATATCTTTAAAAATTGGAAATAATTAAACATTATATAAACCTTTACAATTTCAAGCATAAAATAATCCAGCTGCTGGGAGGCACAAATACAAAGTTTTGGAAAGATTGTAAGTGCTTTGTTTAGCTTACATACACTTCTTTAACCCTCAAATTATGGAACTGTTTTTAACCATTTTTTCCCAATAGGGATACAAAAAGTACCCCAATCAAATTTGTAAGATTTGCATTTAACTCTTAAACCTAGACCTGTTTTATAAGGACAATTTTTTAAAGAAAATAGTACACAATATAAAATACAAGCAACATTTTTATTTGCATTAATAAAATAACTAGTTTCAATTAAATTTTAAATTCAAACTTTTACAGTTAAAAAACAAAAAGAAATGCATTCAATGTATTTAATGTGTGATTAAATCACCTTTTTACAGTCTTTGCATGTTATTTTCATTACTTTACTGCAATGAATTTTACAGCACCACTTTTCACATTTTGAACAAATGTCTTTTTAGCATTTTTGTTACACGGGCAGTAGGCACATCTCTCTCTCTTGCAACTTGAACTATGATCTTCATAGGGTGCTGTTTGTTCTTCATGTATGAAATCTATACATGAAACTTTTATAAACAAATAAAGACTACAAATCAAGATGAGGAAGACAAAGCATCGTCATCTTGCTCTGTGCCTGTTCCATAAGTGTCAACAAAAACCTGTTACAGTGGGGATAACCACACCAATTGCTATGAGTGAAGATTACTTCAAGAAACTTGAAAATACTGAAGTAAAACAAGACAAAACAAATAATTGTTAATGTAATCTACTGGCCCCTTTCCTTGAGATCAAAACCGAGAAAACATGTTTTCTAGTCATTTTTATTTGATGAAAACTATTTTTGGGGTTATAAAAGGAATGTGGCTGTGCTATTCTTCACATTATGATTAAAGTTTACTGTAAACCTTGCTGGCTATTCTCTTGTGTATGCAAGGATAATTGGCAGAAAAAAAGAATACATCAATGGAAGAATTTGAAAAAAAATTTGGAGCACATGAGGTTTCTCAAGCACATAAGGAAGCTTGTGTGACATGAAATTTGGGGGAAAAATTAAACCATCGATAGGAAAGTTAGGAATGAAATATCAAAGAGAGAATTTGAATGGCTCGTGTCAATGAAAGTCAAGCAATTTCAATGCCCGGATGAATCACCCCTCGTGTTTCTCCAGTCAGTCAAGGCAGCGATCGTGGGTCTTAATTATTTGGAGTTAGAGATCGTGGAACCTGTACTCGATAGTGTCAATCGCTTGATGCAGTCTACTTTCCTTTTCGTTGGGAGACCTAATAACCTTGCCAAGTTAGACAACTTACGCGATCCGATAAACTCCTCATGAGCGAAATGATTATTTACACGAAAATCCATTATCCTCGGATGTTGCGTCACCCCCAGCGTCCCAAACCCCCACTAAGGTTACATTTCAACCTAATCACAATCGCCATTTTCGGCATGATTCGCGTAATCCCCCGAATCATTCTTTCGTTAACTGGTCGGATTCTTCCGAAACACCATTACTTGAGGTGTCCATTAACTCTCAACCACACGAGGCTCTACTCGATATCAGTTCGTCTATTTCCCTTATAGATCGTAAGGAATGGGCCAATTTAAACATACATAGCAAAAAGCAATGGCTTCAGAATTGCTTCATAAAATGCAATGGTCTCTCAGCTCACCCCTTTCTATTTCGATCTAGGGTTCAGTTAAAAGTCTGAATCCATAAATGTTCATGGAAGCAATGGTTTTATCTGGCCGACCTGCCCTTTCGTAATATTTTAGGCCATGATTTTATACTTAAATCTTCCATGATAATTGTTAGCCATGCGCATAAGGCATTTTTTTCCTTCAATTCTCGGTTCTCCATGCCCTTTGTCACCTCCCCCTGCTTGCATATCATTGGGGAAAGTCCCTCAACCAACGCAAATTTTTTTGACCAGGCTAAGGATGACTCATGTAATGGGAACTTGGATTTACCCCTCCTCCCTTCGAAGGAAAGCTGTCACAATATTTCTTTGCGATATCCGGACGTCATCATGCCGAACCATGGGCACACAACATTAATTGAATACGAAATCGAATTGTCTGATTTTCCCCAATTCGTTCGCATCCGTATCAACTGTCCCCGCCTAAACTGGCTTCAATGAAGAATCATGTGACGTCACTGTTAGATAAAGGCATAATCGAAGAATCGAATTCCCAATTTGCTAGCCCGGCCTTTCTCATTCCAAAGAGAAATGGATCAGATGACCTTGTAATCGATTACCACAAAATTAATAAAAGGGTTAAATATGTTAATTATCCTGTACCTTCGATTCAGTTAGTTTTCGCTTACCTTGGTTCGGCCAGTTTCTTTTCGATTTTAGATCGCAATTCAGCTTTTCATCAAACCCCTTAGTCACGGCACAGTAAACCTATAACTGCATTTATTACCCCCTTCGGTCTTTATCAGTATAGAAGATTACCATTTGGCCTCTGTACTAGCCGCCAAATATTTTCAAGATTGATCGATAAGGTTTTAGGGGACTTAAAATATAATTGTATATTTCCTTATATCGATGACTTATGTATTTATTCTGAATCTTATGAGGCACACCTGGACCACATTGGCAAGGTACTGCAGCGACTTCGCCAAGCAGGTCTCACTGTCCAACCACACAAAATGAAGGTTGCTCAGTAAGCTGTTAACTTCTTGGAACATCAGATAACATGTGGTATACTGCATATAGATCCTGAGAGAGTCAATCCCATAATGAATTCTCCTGTGCCTACCTTACCTTACTGCCTACCTTTCTTGGTATGTCAGGTTTTTGTTCAAAATTTATTCCTAATTATGCTAAATTTGCCACACCCTTAAATACTTTGAGGAGAAAGAATGCTACATTTCATTGGACAGATTCTCATAGTGATGCTTTCATGAAGCTCAAAAATGTCTTGTCCTCTCTTCCATTACTCTACCTGCCTAATTTTAATGCAGATTTTCATCTCTTTGTGGATGCTAGCAATATTGCTCTCAGAGCCACTCTCAATCAACTGATTGACGGAAATTTTAAACAGGTGGCTTATGCTAGCAAAACCCATAATGTTCAGGCATCTCGTCTTTCCACTTATGAATTGGAATGTGTGGCATTGTTTTACAACTCAAAAATTTAAGCCATACCTAAAGGAGGGGCCATTTCATTTGTATACTTATCATGCTGCTCTCACTTGGCTTTTTAATCACCCTAAGCAATTAGGTAAAATTGGTCGTATGGTTTTAAAGTTGTCTTGTTTTCGTTTCACAATTCACCACATATATGCTTCTTGGAATAGGGCTGCTGATTGCTTATCTCAGGTTAGAATCTTGGATCATCATTCTGACCCAACCCCTGTTCATATTTCTTGTTTATTGCAATATATACCATTGTACTTTATGAATATTCACCATCATCAGGCTTCAGACGGGGATATTTGCAAGACAATAGAGCAAATCAGGTCAGGGATAGCCATTCCTAATTATTCTCTGAAAGGTGACTTACTATTTCACCATTCCCTTGGCTCTAAGAAGCCTCGAGTTGTAATACCTCTTGCTTTGAGAGAGATGATTTTCCAATATTTTCATTCTTTTCCTATTGGTGGTCATCTAGGTAGTGCAAAAAATTACGATAAAATCTCCCATGAGTTTTGGTGGTTAGATATGAGAGCAGATGTTTCCAAAGGGGTTAAAAGTTATCACGACTGTCAGATAACTAAATCCAGAAATTGTTTACCCCCAGGTCATCATTCGGCTAATTTCCCACTTATCCTTGGGAGAGAATATTTATTGATTTTGTTGGTCCATTACCTAGGAGTAAATTTGGTCCCACTTATGCTTTAACCATAATTGATGGCTTTAGTAAATTTGTAATTATTCAACCGGTTAGAAATTCAACAGCTAAAGCTGTAGTTGATATCCTAACAAAGCTGGTTTTCTTCAAATTTGGGGTTCCCAAATATATTGTTTCAGATAATGCTACCTCCTTTAAATCAAAATTATTCTATGACGTGTTTTAGCCTAGTGATTAAACATATTTGTACTGCCCCCTATTATACCAGACCTAATCAGGCAGAAATGGTACATAGAAATTTAAAGAAAGATTTGAAGCTTTCACGGCGAATAATCATGTTGAACTTTTCTCGGGTTTCCAACCAGGTTGTCTCCGAGATTTCTTCCGACGTTTCGGCGACTGGCTCTGTCACCGTCTTCAGGGAACCTAAGTGCCATAGAGATTTCTGAGGTGGTTTATATTAATATATTTATAGAGTTCAAATAGATAGCTTGTATGTTTGTATATTAACTCCTCAAGCCCGGAGGAGATTTATTAAATCCCACCTGTACGGCCGGATGAGTTTTTTAAATTTTCACGATTGCGTTGCAAAAATGTTCAAAAATATTAAAATAATCATAACTTGGGAAGTTTTCTCTTGATTGTAATAAGCTGTGCATAGACAGACATAAGATGTTTTCCTTTCTTTCTTTACATACCGACGAAGACCTTTGTCGCATGACATAAGCCAAATATCTCCACCAGGAAAAAAGAGGACAAAAAACGTGCTCTTCTTTGAAATGATGCACAGTTCCTACATTGCATTTCAGACACCAAGGAAAGGTTCCTTGCTGCACTGAAAAGCGACTTTTATATGTAGAAACTCCATCATATCATAGCAAAATTGAAAATTCTATCACAAAATTCAACGTTGATTATATATTTTTTAAAAGAGAAAAAAATACAGGACAAACATAGATAGGAAGTACAAAGCTTAGGCTTTCAAAATATATATAGGTTATTTAGATTTAAAGAAGTCTCTAGCGTCAAAAGATAAAATAAATTAGGGCTGCCGCAGGACGTAATAGTACGCCTGATGGCCGATTAGACAGTTTTTGCAGGACGTAATAGTAACGAGGAATTGTTGATTTCTTTAACCAATGTCAAACTTCGGAATTGACTTCCGAATTATTAAAAATTGTATGATTAGTTTTTGCATATTTGGCCATAATGCAAATGTGGAGCATGTATTTTCATTGATAAACAGTAAATGGACAAAGAAAAGAAACCAATTACAAACTGAAGCTATTAAAGGCATAGTATTTACTATACATAATATGCAAATGACATTCCAAGAAATTTATGAGCACATAACAAAAGAACCAAAAATCTTTTTAAAATATAGATTCGACAAGAAAATATTCATTTTTTAGAATTAAATGTATTTTTAAGAATATCTATTTTGTTTTGCCAAGAATGTCTATTTTATTTTTCTAATGATTTATATTTCTTATAATTTTTTTGTTAATAAAAACTTGATCCAAGTACTGAGGCTTTTTCGTGACAGACATCCAATAACTTTCTTCCGAAGCTACGAAAGGTTTTCCAATGAAAAATACTCACAAACTAAGTACAGCTTGCATCGAAACAAACAATGCTGGAACATTAAATGTTTCAAAAAATATTTCGGCTGCCTTTTCTCTGTTTCTACGAGGATTGAGAGGCGCCTCGGTGAGCAAGACAGGATGCTGAAAATGCATAAATACGTGTTAAAAATATTTCAAAGCAAAAACACGTTAAATCAATCAGTTGCTTGTTACCTCTTCTGAAAACGTCTGAAGTTGATCTTTGCTATAAATGTACTGCCAAATGCGTTCCATGTCATTCCAATCGGTAACTATTCCATGCTCCATTGGATATCGAATACTAAGAAGACCTCTATGCTCCTCAGCTTTCGGGCCAACAAATAGGTCCCCTTCTAACGCCCCAGCCATCACACGTACATGTTTTGGCCGACCGATACTGTAAAGATAATTGATAAAATTATGTCAGTGCAGACGTTTTGTCTGAAATATTATGTTAAAAATTAAAACTTACTAGTTCGGAAATCTGCATTTGGGAATCTGGTCACCAGCAAAGCCAGCCTTAATCACTCCTGAACCCTGACGGGAATTATATTGACAACTACATGTAACACTCACTCAAGCATATATCAATCAATCGCATTTAATCTCACACATTACTAGAAGATAAACTTTATAATGCAAATAACTGCTATCCAATAAAACCTCAAAAGATGATTCATTATAATGTTCAACGTCTTATGTCTAGAAATAATGTTACCCTGTTCAATATGGCGATCAAAACTCACAAAAACAAATTTTTCGATTTTAACGAACGCATTGGATTTATAGACAATAATCATTTTCCAAGCATCAGCTATACTTACATTATCTATAACCACTGGCTGGTTTACAATAACATCGTAAGGTTCCATTATAGCACACTTAAGGAAGAGAGGACATATGAAGACGACAACCGGGGTTACGGTCAATGACGTCACATCCGCATTAGTAGACGAAACCCCCTCGTGGTATTGATGCGCATTACATACCACGAAAAATATAGCCTAGAACAAGGAAATTGTATTTAAAATATTTTAGCAACTTTTTTCAGAAACTGAAGGATTAAGGTTGCTTTTTACAGTTCTCATGGAGCATTAGCGATCGGTAGTTGTGCTCCAGCAGCGCCTGAGCTTGGTCTTAGTGTCCTAATTTTCTAGGGTGTTGCATATCTGGATAGCTGCGAGTTAACAAGGGGGATAACTTCTAGAAGTAGATGTATCTAAAATCTATAAAAGCTTACTTCTGTCCTTTTGTCCCTTTGTGGCTCCCTCTGTAATGCTATAAAAATGCGAATAACTCGATAAAAGATCGAGTTATATTTTTGAAGTTTGGCAGGAATACATTTGCATATTTTAACGTGATGACGAAAACAAATCTCGAAAAATGTCCTGGGTTCGACTCCAACGACGACATTTCTATTTCCCGTAAAATAACACGTAAAAATTGACTTTTCGACGTGCAGGCTTTTACTCTTTTTGAGTTCTGAATTATAAAAAAAAACCTACTATCTTAAGATCTAAACCATTTTGAATAAAAAATTATAGAGTCTTTTATTCTGTTAACCTTTTACCGCCTACAGTTCAAAATTGGGTCGTTTGGTATTATCGGGACAACACTTCCGTAACGCCGCAAGGGGCGAGATATGGAACTACGAGGCGGTGAAAGTGGCGGGATTTGGAATAATCTACCACGAATTACCAGTCGGTATCGGTATATATTAAGTTGAATACTACCCAACCCGAAGGGGGAACACAGTGAACGTAAGGAAGAACCAAAACACTTCAACTAACTAACCCAACCCGGTGGGGCAGAGTACAATGGGTCGAGTGAATAAAAAATAAGCAAATGCTTATGCCTAAGATTTCTCTCACTTTTTAAGCAAATGCTTGATTTGGAATGAATAAAAAAATAGCATTTTCTTTTGCTAGAAATAATAAGCACTTTCTTATTTTTAAGATTTTTCTCAAGCATTTGCTTAAAATTGTGTGAATAAAACCGAGCTTTTGCTTAATGCTTTAAGCATATGCTTAAACTTTTTTAAGTGAGGTTAAGGGCTTGCTAGGATATTTCTAAGTACTCTATTTTCATGCTTTTAGCATTTGCTAGTGTTTTTGCTTTTACTGTTTGCTTTAAGCATTTGCTTAATTTTTATTCACTCAACCCAATGGGTTGAGAGAATAAAATTTAAGCAAATGCTTAAAGCAAACAGTGAAAGCAAAAGCATTTGCTAAAAACATAAGCAAATGCTAAAAGCATTTGCTTCATATTGAATGAATAAAAGTATACTTTTGCTTATAAGCATTTGCTACTCAGTTTTAAGCAAATGCTTAAATTTTGCAGAAGAAAGTTCTTTGCAACTCTTTCCTCACTTGTTTTTGTTTACATTTAAAGTTATACAGTTGCATATCAAACTAAAAACCTAAATATATTGGATAATATTTTTTTTAAAGTTAATTAATAATTTTTTTTTAACTATTTCTTTTATAACTGAGTTCGATAATATCACAAATCACGAGTGCATTTTTATTCAATTAGTTATAGTAATGTTATCCAGTCATTTGCTTTTATAGTGATTTTGGAGGCCACAAATTTTACTGTCTTACATATAGTTGTGCATTGTGCTTAGTGATCTTTCTTGACCTATATTTGAAATCTGGGATCACTTAAGTACCTTAAAAATATTTCTATCTTCTGTTTGGAAGACAGTGCTCCACCACCTATCTCTTGATATTCTCTGAGTAACAGATTTGAATAAAATATACTTAGCATTTTCTTCAGGCAAACGATATACTAAATTTTTATAACCGTTTATTGTTGAAACTTTTCTCGCATTTTTAACCTTTCGTGTCACCATAAACTGCCATGTTTATATTTAGGATCAATTATCATGAAAATAGAGTACTTAGAAATATCTTAGCAAGAATATTACCTCACTTAAAAAGTTTAAGCATATGCTTCAAGCATTAAACAAAAGCTCCGTTTTATTCACACAATGCTTAAGAAAAATGCATATTCTTTCTAGCAAAAGCAAATGCTATTTTTTTATTCACCTCAAATCAAGCATTTGCTTGAAAAGTGGTAGAAATCTTAAGCATAAGCATTTGCATATTTTTATTCAATCGACCCAATGTTCCATCACATTCAAATTTCCCTTCTCTGGTCCAGCCGAGTTCCATTAGTGTTCCAAGTAAGTCAAAATCATGCCATTTTTGCTGCGCTACGGAAGTGTTGTCCCGATAATATAAAACTACCCAAAATTTCTCGTTAAACTTTTAATTCACACATTTTGGAGAAATATTGCCATTTAAAAGGAATGTTGCCTTGCCAACCCATTGCATTGTTAAACCTCAAAATCCAATTGTTATTTCAATCCTTATGGATGAAAGCATGCTTTGAATGCTTTTAATAGGAGAGAGAGAGAGAAGAAAGGAGAGGGAAATGATTTTCATAGCAACGAGTTCAAACAACAGTCATTGCGTTATTTAAGAGAAGGGATACATTTGAATGTATAACATTAATCATTCGTAAATTAAAATTACCCTAAATTCCCAAGTATAACGCGCACTCATGCATAATGCGCAGGCCAACCTTCAGCTGTTTTCCGCATATCTCCAAAATTTCTAGTATAACGCGCACTTGTGTATTACGCGCAGGACACTCGCAGAACATAGGATCGTTGACTCTGGATAGGGACGTAAATAAACGTGAAACGTCGAAATTCAGGTGGATAAACCCTCAAAATAGTGAATCCTCCCTCATGACCACTCAGAAACACAAAATTCCAACCTTCCTCGCTCAGAAAACTACAATAAATGTGCAAAAAAATAAAATATTGGTGATTGGTGACTCTATTATTAAACATGTAAAAGTGAATAGTGCATGTGAAAAGGTTTTTTCTGGAATAAGGGCAGAGCAGTTGAGCAGGAAAGTTGAAGACATGGCGTCTGAGGACCTAAACAAACCAGAAATCATTGTTCTTCATGTGGGAACAAACAATGTAAGGAGAGCCAGCTGTCCAGAGGATGTGATGGGTGAAATCTATGGATTGATAAGAACAACAAAAGTTAATTTCCCTAAAGCAGGTATTGTAGTAAATTCAGTTGTATATAGAAGAGATGTTCAGAATGCTTTCATAAATGATATCAATGAAAACATTAGATCGGCATGTAAAGCTCTACAAGTAATATATCATGATGTTCATAAATATCTAGACCCGGGGTTCCCAAACTATGTTCTGCGGAACACCGGTGTTCCGCTGAACATGAATAGGCGTTCCGCGACAATTTGGAAAGGTTTTATACACTGAAATATATTTAAATATCTTCTACTATCTACTTCAAGTAATAAATGAAAAGTAATTTTAAATTTCCTGCCTTTATGTATGTGTGCGTGTGTGTGGATGTTTTAAGCGAAATTTGTCCTTATTACAGTATTTAAATATTATTCAAAAACTACCCATGGATTTTTGGTTAAAAACTGGAACTTCGACAAAAGGAAGGCCAAGAACTTCTACTGATACATCCAATACGTCTATCATTGAAGAAGAAAATGATCGAAAACCCGTGGTTTCTTCAAAATCTAATAATAAAGAACAAGTGTCATCTATGAACAGACCAAAACGGAAGTACGATGAAAGTTATTTAAACTTGGGATTTACGTTTATTGGCAATTCGGATGCTCCTGATGCAATGTGTGTTTTATGTCATAAAATACTCGCAAACAGTTCTTTGGTTCCAGCAAAACTCCGCAGGCACTTCGGAACGATACACAGTGATTATAAAGGAAAAGACATGGAATTTTTTAAGAGACGACGTGACTCACTAGAAATGTACAAACTTCAAATGATTACAATGGCTAAAACTGAAAATGAAAATGCAACAGAGGCATCTTATCGCGTGAGCTATCGCATTGCACTTAATGGTGAAGCTCATACGATTGGAGAGACACTCATTAAGCCATGTGCGAAAGACATGGTGTCACTTGTTCTTAACGAACAGGCTGCTGAAAAAATAGATGCAATACAAATATCAAATAATACTGTTTCACGGATTAAAGATCTTTCTACTAGCATAGAGAAAGAGATAATTCATCGTCTTGGACTTTGCAGTGAATATGCATTGCAAATGGATGAATCTACAGATGTCGCAGGACTAGCTGTACTACTAGTATTTGTTCGTTACCCATATGATAAAAGTTTTGAAGAAGATTTACTCATGTGTGGATATTTACATGGACAAACTACAGGAGAAGATATATTTAACCGTATTAATGATTACATTACAAATCAAGAGATAGGTTGGGAGAAGTGTATTGATATTTGTACAGATGGTGCTCGAGCAATGGTAGGAAAGATGAAAGGTGTTGTATCACGCATCCAGAAAGTAGCTACAAGAGCCACCAGCAGTCATTGTATTTTGCATAGGCAAGCACTGGTGACTAAAAAAATTTCCACAAATTTAAAAAATGTTATGGATGAAGCCGTGCAAGTGATTAACTATGTAAAATCAAGACCACTTCAATCCAGATTATTTAAAATTTTGTGCGATGAAATGGGTAGTGGACACAAAGCACTTTCATTACATACTGAAGTGAGATGGCTATCCAGAGGGAAGGCACTATTAAGACTTTATGAACTTCGAAGTGAGGTATTGGTCTTCTTGAAGGCACAAAATAATTCAGTACAAGTACAAAATTTTGTTGAAGTTTTAACAAATCCTTCATGGTTGATAAAACTTGCATATCTGGCAGATATTTTTACCAAGTGTAATGAAGTTAACTTATCATTACAAGGAAAAAGTATTACAGTTTTTAATACAAGAGATAAAATTGCATCTTTTGATAAAAAAATACAATTTTGGATTTCATCGGTTGAATCTAATAATTTTGATTGTTTTCCTGCCTTACATGAATGTTTGAATGAATTAAATTTTAAAGTAGATTACGAAGTTTCCAAGGCATTTTTAGAGCACCTACATAACTTGAAATCAACTCTTTTGCAATATTTTCCGAAAACTACTAAGGACGATTCCTGGGTTCGGAATCCATTTTCCGTGACAGCCAAACCAGTAGGCTTAAACGCAAGTGACTATGAAAATCCAATTCATTTAATTAGTGACTCTGATTTGAAACAAAAGTACAAAGATCAGCCTTTGAATGATTTCTGGGCGAGTTTGTCAGAAGAGTATCCCAATTTATCAAAACAAGCTATTATTGTTTTACTTCCATTTTCTACAGCCTATTCATGCGAAGCGGGATTTTCTTATTATGCTGCAACGAAGTCAGAGTGCAGGAACAGGCTAGACGCCACACCAGATATTAGAACACAACTTACCAATATTGTGCCTGATATCAAGAAGATATGCAATTCAAGAATTCAAAATCATAAAAGTCATTAAATGCTTTATTTATTCATATTTTTATGTTTATATTATATTATTATAGTTTTATATTTAAAAATAATTACTAAATAAATAATTTATTTTAATAAAATGTTTTTTTTAATTTTTACAAGTAGAATTACCCAACCTAAAAAATAAGCTAAGTGTTCCGTTAAACTTCCCAGGTTTGCGAAGTGTTCCATTGCAGAAAAAGTTAGGGAAACCCTGATCTAGACGATAGTTGTTTAGGAAAAGATGGGTTGCATTTAAATCCCAAAGGTTCAAATATGTTGGGGAAAGTAATTGATAATGTTGTAATACTGTATAAGAAACAGGGAAACTGATTGATGCTGCAGTAGGTGTGAAAAGTGTGGAATAGCCTAAAAAATTAATTGGATTGAATAGTACTATTACTGGTGAATGTACTAAAGAAATTGAAAGAATTGTGTAACTCATGCTGAAAGGGTTAAAATAGACGTAAAAAAGAACAACAGGTGGCTGATGCATATTAATATACAAGGTTATCGATCAAAAATTGATAATTTATAAATATTTTTGAATGAATTACATAAATTAAATATCTCAGTTGTTTGCCTTAATGAACACTGGTTAAAGCCTGATCAAATTCAACTGCTTAATAAGATTAGGAAATATAAATTGGCTGACTATTATACTAGAAAAAATTCCATCCATGGTGGTTCATGTATTATAATTAAGGAAAATGAGGGTTTAGATTTTAAAATAAGGGAAGACTTGAAAATATTTAATGAAGATTGTGTATTTGAGGGGTCATTTATAGAACTTGTTAATCTAGAAACTATAATTATCTCTATCTACAGAACACCATATTATCAAACTGCTGAGGCCTTTTTAATAAAATTAGAATCATTATTGAGTAACCTAAAAAAGGGGGATAAGAAAAAGAAAATAGTGATTGCCACAGACTGTAATATAGATCTGTTAAACAAAAATAATAACTTAGATTCTACTTATAGTTCACAAAATAGTATTGTAAATAAATTTGTTAATTTAATTGAATCACAAGGGTACATGTATAATTTTGATGAACCTACTAGGGTAACACCTACAACAAAATCATGCATAGATAACATTGTTACTAATATGGCATATGATGATAAAGAACTCTTCCTCCTGGAGCCAGGATTATCAGACCACAGAGCACTTTTCATATCACTCCCAAAAAATAATGGCAAATGATAAATATATTCTTAGTTCAAATAACACAAGTAAAGCAACTTGGACAATAGTAAAAAAAGAGCTAGGTTTGAAAGAAAATAAGAATAACGACATCTCAAACATTGTTCTGAATGATAACAGTACTTCTGATCCAGAAATTATTGCCGAGTCTTGAAACAGCTTTTTCCTAAATGCTGCAAAAGAATTACAGGTTAGTCCCTCAATCACCAAAGCCATGGCTAAAGTTAACTCCATAGTAATAAATCCTGCAATAACAAGTGCCACCATTCTAAGTCCAGTAACTAAAGCTGAAGTAAAGAAATTCATATCTTGTTTAAAAAATAAAAAATCTAGTGGTTGGGATGAAGTGCCAGCATTTATAATTAAAGAAGTGATGGAGTACATTACTGACCCACTCTGCAAAATAATAAATCAGTCATTTCATACAGGAACTTTTCCGGAAAGGCAGAAGTATACAATAGTTAGTCCGCTACATAAATAAGGACCTCCTGAATTGTTAAACAATTACCGTCCAATATCTCTTTTGTCAAATTTTTCTAAAATATTTGAAATAGCTGCATAAACCCGTCTTTCTAATCACTTAGAATATAATCACCTGTTATCAAATAGTCAGCATGGCTTTAGAAAGAAATACTCAACTACTACAGCATTAATAGACTTTGTAAATAATGTTTCTGAATCCATTGATCAATCACAGTCTACAGCAGGATTGATCTGTGACTTATCCAAAGCATTTGATTGTGTTAGACATGAAATATTAATCAGGAAATTAAAGCACTATGGTGTCCATAGCAATTCTCTCAAATGGTTTGAAACATATCTTTCTAAACGCAAACAAAAAACAATAATTAGTAATAAGAATCAATCTTTTTGTTCAGAGTGGAGTGATGTGAAAATAGGAGTGCCACAGGGATCTTTCCTTGGTCCACTTTTTATTGTTTATATGAATGATCTGCCCTATGATGTGAAAGCAGATATTATCTTATATGCGGATGATACATCAGCAATCTTAAAGGAAAAAACAATAGCAGATCTAGGTAAAAATTTGCTTCAAACAATAGAAAATATGGAGGAATGGTTTTCTGCAAATGGACTTAAGTTAAATATAACTAAAACTAATGTCATTAATTTTAGAACTGCCAAAAATAAAAAAATTGTCTTGGAATCAATTAGTGAAAATTTTAATGTAAATATCAAGCACTCAACCAAGTTATTGGGAGTATATATTGATGAGAATATGAAATGGAAAGACCAAATTAATAATTTAGCAGTAAGATTAAATAGAGCATGCTTCATTATGTCAATACTTGCATCAATATCTAGCATGCCAATCAGATTAGCAGTGTACTATGGGTATTTCTTTTCAATACTTATATACGGCATAATTTTGTGGGGAAATGCTTCTGGCTGGGAAACCTTTTTTAAAATTCAAAAAAAGTGTTACGTATAATGACCGGCTCAGGCTTCAGAGATTCCTGTAAGCCAATATTTAAAAAATATAATAACTCTTCCATCACTCTATCTTTATGAGCTAATAAGCTATGTCAATAAGAATCAAGATTACTTTAAAAATCTTCAGTCTGAGCATCAATATGATACAAGAGGCAAAAATAACTTGAATCTACCACAGCACAAATTAAAACTAATGGAAAATAGTCCATATTATAATGGTATTAAAGCTTATAATAAATTGTCCATAAAATTTAGAGAAAAATGTAATAATGTAAAATATTTCCAGGAGAAAGTGAAAGAGTTTTTGTTAAAAAAGTGTTATTATTCAGTAAGGGAATATATGGAAGACAATGATGTGTCATTGATTGATTGATGTAATGTTAAGTATATTGTGAATTATAATTCAATGTAACATTTATATTGTAATGTATGTGTAACGTGTAACAGTTAATGTATGTATGTGTAATGTGTAACAGCTAATTTATGTATGTATTTGACGAGACACCTATTTACTGACAGACTTGTACTGAAACCATGTAAATGTAATGTGTCAATAAAAATTCTATTCTATTCTATTCTTGAGATTAGCGTTTTTAAAGAATGCTACACTTTAAGCGCCCTTCCCCAACTCTCCTGTGGGAAGGAGAACATTTGGTAAAAACCCCTGGATTTTTCCCATTCTTATTTCCGAAACAATGACCACTCGAGGGTCAAAGAAAACTAGTTGGGGAGTGAGGTTTAACGAAGTGGTGAGGGTGTCATGAGATGTGTTGGAATGGTGGGGGTGGGTAGAGGTGCACAAAACAAAAGAGGGACCAGACCTCAAGGGTGGTACGGCAGGGGGCAAGAGAATGCTAGCGTAAACGGCCAGAGAATCTGAGTGTGGGAATGAATGTGGAGGGGACACATGCCTGTTGATGACTCACAGAAAGAGAGGGGACCTGTAATCTGCATCGCCCATTCATTTGTGGTTTGCAGTCTGGCTGTAACATTGTGATCAACGAGGTACGGTGCTGAAAGTACGGAGTTTTGTTCCTCTTTGACAAAAACCAGGTGAGGTATTTTCAAGGATTTTCTGTTTTCCTTAAAAACATTGACATTATTTTTACTGAAACTTGTTGACTTTGTCATTTATGGAGTGTTACCTATTTAATTTTTGTTTATCCTGACTAAGAAATGGTACGGTTTCTGTGCAGTATTTCTTGATTTGGTAATGCACAGTTATTGAACCTAATGCAAAAATATTAATAATGTTTTTATTTTTCAAATTGTAGACCCACCGTTGGAGCATAACCCTATTTAAAAATGTCAAAAAGAAGGAAATCTTACACGGCGCAGAAAAAGTTAGAAATTATGGAATATGCCGTGATTCACGGTAGTCGGTCGGCGGCCCGTTTCTTCGAAGTGGGCGAATCCAGCATTCGAGAGTGGCGGTCCCAAAAGAATATGTTGAGTGTTCTACCTGTGGCAAAAAGGGCACGAAGGAAACGAAAGGTGTTTTGGCCAGATCTGGAGCAAGAATTGAAGGACTGGGTATGTGCACAAAAGAGTGAAGGAAGAGGAGTTTCAACTGTGTCACTTAAATGCAAAGCAATACAAATGGCTTGTTAGAAAAATATTAATAATTTTAAAGGCAGTAATTGCTGGTGTTATCGTTTTATGAAGCGAAATAGTTTATCAGTACGAGCAATTACATCTACCGGACAAAAGTTACCAGAAGATTGGCAGGTGAAAGTGAAAGAGTTTAATTTGTTTGTTGGGCAGGAAAAGAAGGGCGTTGAACCAAGTCAGATAGGGAGCATGGATGAGGTACCTATGAGTTTCGACATGCAATCAAAATTTACAGTTGACGTTAAAGGCACCCAAGACATAAAAATATGCACTGCTGGAGCTGAAAAATGCTGCTTTACTGTTGTGCTACCAGTGATGGCTGATGGAGAAAAGCTTCCCCCAATGGTAATTTTTAAGCGGAAAATCATTCCTAAAGAGGAATTTCCTAAAGGTATTGTTGTGTGCATAAAACCAAAAGGCTGGATTAATTGCGACATGCTGCAAATGTGGTTAACTGAGGTATGGGGAAAAAGGAAGGGCTCATTTTTTAAACCAAAATCGCTGCTTGTATTGGATTCAGCTAAGCCGCATATAGCAAATGATTGGAAAATATTATTGAAAAACAGTCCAAGATTGCAATTATTCCTGCAGGTCTAACAAAAAAGCTGCAACCACTGGACATATCCGTAAATAGATCATTCAAATCGAAAATACGGAGGCACTGGGAAAAATGGATGGTAGATGGTTTCCAATCCTATACAAAGTCTGGAAGGATGCAGCGAGCTTCTTATGCTGAAATTTGTAAATGGATTCTGGAATGTTGGGCCGATGAAACCCGTGAATGTATAATTAATGGTTTCAGGGTATCGGGAATTTATTCCCCTGATGTTGATGGGGGGGATGGAGGGTATTGTGATTCATCATCTGATGAAAGCGATAATTTTTCGCTTGAAAATTTACCGGACTCATTGGTTAAGAACTTGAAATTCGTTGATCTCCGGCCGGTTCTCGGATCGTGTAGGGCACCCCTAAACGGCTCTGGAGTCCATTACACGACCGAGGCTTCACAGAGTGAAGGATCTTCGACCATGGTAGGTCTTTTTTAGATTAGAGAGTAGGGTAGGGTGTAGGCGTAATAGGAGATTTCATAGGGGCATCGAGTGTAATACAGTTTCTGGTCGCGAAGTGAGTGAGTCCACCTGCAAAAGCCGTAATAGAGAAGTTAATGCTTCGGGCGATAACGAGAAATTAAATATTGTAGTTTTAAACTGCAGCAGCATTCGTAGGAAGTCTGCCGAACTCGAACACGTAATTCGCACGTTGCATGCGGATGTAGTTATAGGTACGGAAAGTTGGCTCACTGAAGATATCGCTAGCCAAGAAATTTTTCCGAAAAGCTATAGAGTATACAGAAAAGACCGGGCCAATAGAATAGGTGGCGGAGTATTTTTGGCATTAAGTGACAAGTACGATAGTTGTCAGATCCCTATTATCGATGAAACGACCGAGAGCGTGTGGTGCCGCCTAGGTAAGGATAATTCGAAAAAGATATATTTATGCTCATTTTACAGACCACCTAATGCCAAAGTTGATTATATTTTAAGTTTAGAGAGGCAATTAGCCGAGCTTAGATCTATTATGAACGACGGTTATGTGATAATTGGAGGCGATTTTAACTTACCGTCAATCGATTGGGAAAACCTGTTTCGTTACAGGAGGTAAAGAACGCGAATCGTGTGAAGCCTTAATTGACACGTTTCATGAATATTCCTTAATCCAGATGGTACGAAAAGCCACGCGTTCGGGCAATGTTCTCGACTTGCTTGCTTCTAACATTCCGCATAGGATAACTAAGGTATCCACAGAGGAGGGACTTAGCGACCATCGAGCTGTGTATGCGGAGTGCGAATTAAAGCTCAAAAGACATCCTAAGCCCCTTCGGAATGTATACGCTTTCGCCAAGGCCGACTTTAAAAGTTTCAGCTTACATCTCAGAAGTACCTTTGTCAGTTATCGTGAAAAGACAGAACGATTAGGTATGGAGCCATCATGGTTATTATTTAAGGATATACTAGGAAATGGTATCAATAGATTTATCCCCAGTAAGTAAAAATCTGATAAGAAAGAACCTCGTTGGTTTAATAAGGAAGTCAGGATTGCCTTAAGACGACAGAGGCGTAGCCACGCAAAATTGAAAAACATACCTACCACCGCTTCCGATGAGTTTTTAGCACAGCTAAAGTCCATGAGTATAACAGTGCCCGCGTATTAGCGAGAAAAACCATGCGTAACGCATTTAACACCTTCCGGAATGAGGTATTAAATACAAAATTGAAGGAGGATCCAAAAGCTTTCTGGTCCTATGTAAGAGAAGTCAAGGGAGGGGGTCCTTCAATACCCTCCCTGCGATGTGGTTACGGAGACATGCTTCACGATGGAAAGGAAACAGCTAATCAACTAAACGTATACGTCGCGAAAGCGTTCACGGCAGGTAAAGATAGACTTGAAGATAATCTTATTCCCGATGGACGTACTCGGATGGATAATATTAAAATCTCTGAGGCGGAAATAGCGAAGCAACTGGGTGCGATAAAGCACAACAAAAACCCAGGACCAGAAGGAATTCCCGCGCGTGTATTAAAAGAACTAGCAGATGAAATAGCTCCCTTCCTTCGGATAGTTTTCGAGAAATCTCTTACCCTCTGTGAGGTTCCTGATGATTGGAGACTAGCACACGTCACACCCATTCATAAGGGAGGTGACAAAGAAAACCCCGAAAATTATAGGCCGATTTCTCTAACATCATTATCATGTAAGATTTTGGAGCACATTATTGTTAGCAACACAATGCGTTATCTCGAGAGTAGATCGCTATTAGTCAGCTGTCAACATGGCTTCAGAAAAGGTAGATCCTGTGACACCCAACTCGGTCTGTTTGTGAATGATGTTTTATTATGCGGCGAAAATAAAAAACAGGTCGATGCAGTGTTCCTTGATTTTAGAAATGCTTTTGACAAGGTTCCCCACCGTAAGTTGTTATTAAAATTGGGAAATCTTGGCGTTAATGTTCAAGTCATTAACTGGGTTCGCGCTTTCCTTTGGAATAGAAAACAAAAAGTAGTCATCGATGGTAAGTCCTCGAGTGTGGCAGATGTAGTCTCCGGAGTGCCGCAGGGTAGTGTGATCGGACCTATGCTTTTCTTGTTTTATATAAACGACATCAGCTCAGTTGTGAAAAGTAATATCAGGCTTTTCGCGGATGACACCGTAGTCTATAGAGAAATTAGTGGATCTAGTGACCATCGTCAGCTTCAGGATGATCTGGATGCGTTATCTGTTTGGTGCAAGGAATGGCAGCTAGAAATCGATCAGAAAAAGAGTAAGGTTCTAAACTTTTGGAAATCTAGAAGCCCATCGTCCGTGTTTACCTACTCGATAGATGGTGAGAGCATTCCTGTTTCGGAATCCGTGAAATACCTCGGGGTAACCTTGAATCGTGACCTGTCTTGGGACACCCACATAAGACGGGTGATAGGTGCGGCAAATAAGAAGTTGGCTTTTGTGCGTAGAATAGTCAGGAAAAGCACGGAAAATGTGAGAGAATCCTGTTATTTATCCTTGGTTAGACCTCAAATGGAATATGCAGCAGCGGTTTGGGATCCAAATCAGAGGGGACACAAAGGATTTAGGAAAAAATACAGCGGCGAGCAGCTAGATTCGTGAAAAAGAATTACGATAAAAAACAGAGCGTTACGTTACAATTAAAGAGTTGAGTTGGCCATCGTTGAAAGATCGTAGATTACAGGCAGGCGAGATTTAAACTTCTAGATAAATATAGGTCGGAGATATTCGTAAATGAAATGAAGGATATTATTCGACAACCAACGTATATCGGACGGAGGGATAATGAGGACAAGATTCGCGAAATAGATAGTAGGACGGAGAGGTATAAGGAGTCCTTTTTCCCTAGGACAATACGTGACCACAATAGATAAGTGAATAATAATTAGTTAGGAACTTGGTGCGCGGCACCCCCTGCCATCCACCGTCAAGGTGACTTGCAGGGTAATATGTAGATGTAGATGATTACGATATAAATTTTGACAGTGAATCAGAAGTTTTTGATGGTTATGTTAATTAATAAACGAGTGAGAATAAAAGTTTATGAAGAATTTGTGATTTTTTATTCGTATATGTAAATGTGTTTTGTTTTAGAATTCTTTATTTTATTTAAAAAGGCATTGCGTACATTTTTTTCAACTAATAACTTCGAATCTGCCTTAATTTGTCTTAGGTTGAATAATAATTAGGTAACTGAAGTTCGATTTTGTATCTGTAATGATTGCAATGCATGGTAATTTATGCCAGAAAATTTGTTTTTATCAACGGAACAAAAAGAAAGAGGTCTCGATAGATTTCAGCCATTTAGCGATTTCACGAAGTTAGTATTTGAACTCTTTAAGGCAATTTATTTTATAAAGCGGTACTTGTTGGGACATTGTATGTTTTGGTTTTGTTTGTTTTGTTGACGGGTGGCGGCATCCTGGCGGGCGCCGTGTGGTTGAAGCATGTTGGGACATTGTATGTTTGCCTATGTTTTGTTGACGGGTGGCGGCGTCCTGGCGGGCGCCGTGTGGTTGAATGGTGAAGTGTGACAACGTTGCCTTTGGACGGTGGGCCAGTGGAGACGTGAACACGGTGAGGAGAGGACGCGTCTACCCACTCGGGAGTAGAGACATAAAACGGTGACGCTGGACGTGCCTGCCCGGCTCGGGTGTATGTATTAGAACACAGATTCGGTGATTGTACCACCCTCGGTAAAATAAAATACGAATTATACAGTCCACTAGTCTAATAATTGAGCGATCGGAACATTTTGGTCCTTCGGGCCGGATCTGTGTGTCTAACAAACTACGACGGGTGGGAGCTAGTTACGAGCGGACCGACTACGCAGTAACCATCGGAGATTTCGTCAACGCGGCGTCGCGGCTTTGTGAGGCGGCGGTGGATCCCTTGGCATTCTACCCCATCCACGAACGAGCTAACTGGAGAGGTCCCGTGATAGCGGCCGGCCTGCATCGGTTACGGCAAGAAGGAGATTTCGTCAACGCGGCGTGGTGAGGCGGCGGTGGATCCCTTGGCGTTCTACCCCCTCCACGAACGAGCTAACTGGAGAGGTCCCGTGATAGCGGCCGGCCTACATCGGTTACTGCGTGAGTAAGCTAAGCACACTAAGTCTGGTTCCTTTATTTGTCATTTTCTTTGTCTTCTTATTTTCAATATGGAAATGGAAAGTAAGAAAAGAATCATTAACCAAAGGGCCGTCGCTAAAGGCCAATTGACCCGCATTTCCACCTTTTTGGGAAAATTTGAGAGAGGATCAGACCTAACTGCAATAAGAACACGTCTACAAGCATTACCTGATATTCAACAGGAATTTAACTTTGCTCAGGGAGAATTAGAATTTATTGATGATCTTGAAACGCATGCTGAAGACAGGAAAAATTTTGAAGCGCTATATTTTGAGCTTAAAACAAAGATGTTAATTCTGATAGAAGAAGGAACAGACAACAAATCTCCCACTAATCAAGGGTCAGATAATGGAGAAAATTTGTTGTCGAATCATTCTTTACCGGAAGGTAGGAAGGAAATACGGATCCCAACTATTAACCTACCTACTTTTGCAGGAGACGTGACTCAATTTAGGCATTTTTACGATATGTTTACTAGCCTAATTGTCAACAATGAAGCCCTAGATGACATTCAACGTTTTCATTATTTGCTAAGTTCATTGACTGCAGAAGCACATAAATTGATAGAAAATTTACCTGTTGTTAGTAAAAATTTTGATGTAGCATGGGATCTGATTTGCCATCGTTACAATAATCCACGATTAATTGCAACTGCACATGTCAGACATTTATTGAATTTACCAACAGTGAATAAGCAATCTGCTGTTGATCTTAGAGCACTCTTAAATCAAACGTTAAGCAACATGAATGCAATTAAGGCATTAGATATTAAGGTGCCAGTGCACGAATTGTTAATTTCTCAGTTGATTCTTGAAAGAATAGATTGTGTTACTAGGAAAGAATGGGAACTTCAGTCATCAACTTCAGAACAACTTTTGACATTGGACGATTTACATGAATTCCTATAAACAAGGTGCAAGGTTATGGAAGCTATGTTACCTAGTCAAAGCAAGGTTAATATTATTAACCACAAACCTCAGGAAAGCAATGTTAAACATACTCGTCAACCACGGCAGTCATATGTTACAACAAAGAATCAATGCATGTTTTGCAAAGAGCCACACACTTTGTATAAATGCAGCGCCTTTGCTCAAGCGAGTGTACCACAGCGTATACAGTTTGTTAAGGCTAACAATTTATGCTACAACTGTCTTCAGAATCATTACATAAGACAGTGTCGTTCTCGTAATTGCCGCATCTGTGATAAGAAGCACCACAGCCTCTTACATTTAGACAAATCTAGCAACCAAATCCAGCAGCATGAACAAAAACCTGCAAGTAACGATGGTCCAATGGCATCATCTAGCAACAATAATGAGCAACCCCATTCAGACATGGTCACTTATTGTTCGTTAAAGTTTGGATCGAAGAAACAGATACTGCTTTAGTTAAGATACGAGACGGTAGTGGTAAATTACAAACTTGTAGAGCTTTGTTGGACTCATGCTCCCAATCACATTTTATCACAGAAGCATGTGTACAACGATTGAAATTGAAAAGGGAATGCAATAGAACGTCAATCCAAGGTATTGGTGAAGTCACCTCCGAAACCAAACACAGCGTCTTCGCAGAGGTACATTCCAATATTCATGATTACAAGTGTCATGTTAATTGCTCTGTCCTACCAAGGATATCTGGAGATCTACCTGCAACACATGTCAACTATCAAGATTGGAGCATTCCACAGGATATCCAGCTCGCAGATCCGACATTCAACAAACCTGGAAAAATTGACTTGTTGCTTGGATCCGAGATATTTTTTCATATTCTTCGACCAGGAAAACGGGTTAGAAGCAACGATCATCCAGTCTTTCAGGACACTGATCTAGGGTGGAAAGTATCAGGACGGTACCAAGTTTTAGGAACTCCTACAAGATCATCCCAGCCAGAGCTAACCAGGTCGTTTCTTCTCAGAAGTGATGACAGTTTACAACAACTACTTCAAAGGTTCTGGGAAGTTGAGGAAATCAACCAAACACCTCGGACCCAAGAAGAGAAGGAATGTGAAGAGCATTTCAAACAATTCACCACAAGAGACTCTTCAGGACGATTTGTAGTATGTCTTCCTTTGTGTCAGGATCCCGCACAGCTTGGCGATTCCTACCACATGGCAACAACAAGATTTCATCAACTGGAGAGAATATTTGAGAGGCAGCCCCAATTGCGAAAAGAGTACACAAATTTTATGGACGAGTATGAAGCTCTGGGCCATATGCAGCCGATTGACGCCTCAACCAACCCTGCTACAGTCAGTTATCATATACCGCATCATCCGATCTTTAAAGAGTCTAGCAGCACGACGAAAATTAGAGTGGTTTTTGACGCCTCAGCAGGGTCAATTAATGGAACATCTTTAAATGATTTGCTGATGGTTGGACCTACAATCCAACCAGATTTGTGTTCAATCATCTTACGCTTTCGCACACACCGGGTGTGCTTTACAGCCGACATTGCAAAAATGTATCGGCAAATTAATGTACGTCTTCAGGACTGCAATCTTCAGAGAATTTTGTGGAGAAAGGAGCCTACCACTCCCATTAGAGTGTACCAGCTGAATACCGTAACTTACGGAACCGCCAGCGCACCCTTTCTGGCAACCAGATGCCTTCAACAACTCGCTGTTGAAGAAGCCAAGTCTTTCTCTAAGGCTGCAGAAGTCTTATTACGTGACTTCTACGTGGATGATTGTATGTCTGGCACACAAACCATTGAGGAAGCTCTATTTGTGCAGAAAGAGCTTATGCAACTTTTGCAAGAGGGCGGATTTATATTACGCAAGTGGTGTTCCAACCACCCAGTCCTACTTGAATGTATCCCTGAGAAGCTCAGAGAAACGCAACTTCCATTGCAACTAGACAATGATCATATTAAAACACTGGGTCTGTTGTGGCACCCTGCTGCAGATCAATTTCAGATTGCAAATGGACTCAAGACTACATTGTGGAACTCGAGAAAGAACACCTTTACCAAGAGAAGGGTTCTCTCCACCATAGCATCTATTTTTGACCCTTTAGGGTTAATCAGCCCTATTGTCATTCGATGTAAAATGTTTCTCCAGCAGTTATGGCAAGTAAACTTCAACTGGGACGATGATTTAACACCAGAATTACTGGAGTGCTGACAACCTTTGTATGACCAGATTCCAGTAGTAGACAACATTCGGATTGACAGGTTAGTTCTGGTGAAAGGCACACCAGTTGACATCCAAATCCACGGGTTTTCGGATGCATCTGAACGTGCGTATGGAGCTTGCATTTATGTACGATCAACCAATCAGAATGGAGAGACCATTGTCAAGCTCTTATGCTCAAAATCAAGAGTTGCCCCATTAAAGAAGATATCTCTTCCTCGCCTAGAATTATGCGGCGCACTTTTACTTGCACGATTGTTTAGTAAGATCATTAAGGGTTTCACCATGAATATCAGTCACAGCTCACTGTGGACGGACTCGACGATAGTTTTGGCATGGCTTTCCGCAGCACCAACAAGATGGAAGACGTTCATAGCGAACAGAATCTCAGAAATTCAAGATATCACTTCAACAGGTGAGTGGAAACACGTCGCATCTCAGGACAACCCAGCTGATCTAATATCAAGAGGAATCAATCCAAATGATTTAATTCACAACTCATTATGGTGGAACGGACCAGCATGGCTCCTGGATCCATCAATTTCATGGCCTACCGCAGGCATTCTTCCAGCATCACATGACATGCCAGAACAACGTAAGACTGTGACCAGCTTGGCCACGACAATTTATCAAGATAAAATAATCTCGAGGTTCTCGAAACTAACAAAGCTACAAAGAGTTGTATCATACTGCAAGTTACCCCCTGAGGATCGGAAAATTGGTCCGCTTTCTAAAGAGGAATTGCAAACGGCATTACATACCTGTGTAAAGATTACTCAAAGTACAGCATATTCATCAGAGATCCAGTTGCTCAAGAATTCTCGGCCTCTTGACAACAAGAGCAAGTTAAAGAATTTAAACCCTTTCTTATGCAATAATCAATTACTCCGAGTCGGAGGGCGCCTGCAGCATGCTGAACTTGCTTATGATAAAAAACATCAGATAATATTGCCTCCGTCCCATCATCTAACAAAACTGATCGTTGAAAGCGAACACCTACGTATGCTCCATGCCAGCGGTCAGTTACTATTATCAACCTTAAGACAATTTTTTTGGATTATGAATGGTAAGGCAACTATTAGACGAATTTTGTACCACTGCTTAATATGTCACAAGTTGAAAGCTGAATCAACTCGTCAACTCATGGGTCAATTGCCAAGCCCAAGGGTGAAACCCGCTAGACCATTTCTTAATTGTGGAATTGACTACGCTGGACCCTTGTATGTGAAATTTGGAACTCGCAGAAGTAAAGTGAAGAGTAAATGCTATATCGCCATATTAGTATGTTTGTCCGCTAGAGCCATTCATCTCGAAGTTGTCAGTGACATGTCCACACAAGCATTTTTGGCAGCTTTGAAAAGGTTTGTGTCACGACGAGGTCGATGCAATAATGTTTACAGTGACAATGGAACGAATTTTGTTGGAGCCGAAAGAGAACTTCGAGAATTAAAGGCGCTTTTCCAAGCAGAAGACCACCAATTAAGGGTGAACACATATGCTCAACAAGAGGGCATTACATGGCATTTCATTCCACCCCGAGCACCACATTTCGGTGGCATATGGGAAGCTGGAGTAAAATCCTTTAAATACCATCTACGGCGAATCATGGAAAATGCATTTTTAACCTTCGAGGAGTTGACCACGTTAACAACTCAGATTGAAGCTTGTCTCAATTCAAGGCCCTTGATTCCTCTCTCAAATTATCCCAATGACCCCGCTGTTCTTACTCCTGGTCATTTTCTGATTGGCTCGGCTATCACTAGTTTTCCTGAACCAGACTTAATCGATGTCAAGCTTAGCTTACTTTCCAGATGGCAGTTCCTACAGCGGCAGCTCCAGCAATTTTGGTGCAAATGGTCTACTAACTATCTCAGTCACTTACAGCAGAGGGCCAAGTGGACATCAACCTGTGCAAACGTGCAACCTGGAACCCTTTGCATCCTGAAGGAAGACAAATTACCTCCACTCTGTTGGAAGCTGGCAGTGATTCAAAAAATCCATCCAGGCGCCGACGGATTGGTGCGAGTAGCAACTATCCGTACCCCCTCTGGAACCTTTAAGCGACCCATTACAAGGCTTTGCCCTTTCCCAACTGCACCTGAATTATAATTTGTTGACATTTAAATTGTTATGTAAGAAAAGGAGATTGTAATTCCTTTTCAGCGGCCGGCATGTTGGGACATTGTATGTTTTGGTTTTGTTTGTTTTGTTGACGGGTGGCGGCATCCTGGCGGGCGCCGTGTGGTTGAAGCATGTTGGGACATTGTATGTTTGCCTATGTTTTGTTGACGGGTGGCGGCGTCCTGGCGGGCGCCGTGTGGTTGAATGGTGAAGTGTGACAACGTTGCCTTTGGACGGTGGGCCAGTGGAGACGTGAACACGGTGAGGAGAGGACGCGTCTGCCCACTCGGGAGTAGAGACATAAAACGGTGACGCTGGACGTGCCTGCCCGGCTCGGGTGTTTGTATTAGAACACGGATTCGGTGATTGTACCACCCTCGGTAAAATAAAATACGAATTATACAGTCCACTAGTCTAATAATTGAGCGATCGGAACAGTACTTCTTATGCATAACGCGCACTAGTTAACAAAAAAAACCTTATATAACGCGCGCGTTATACTTGGGAATTTAAGGTACTTAGAATCATGGTAGGAGTTCAAGGCTTGAAACTGCGAACGCCTAAAAGAACAAAAGTTTGTTTTCCTGCCATCGATTTTTGAATACGCGCCGATTCGATCAACAGATCAGTTTTTAACGCGAGAATTTGACGCATTCTTAGTGATTCGCATTGTTGCAGGTTTCGTGTAATTGGCACCATTGACTTGAATAATAGCTTCGCATCGCATCTATTTCATAAAAAACTCCCGTTGAATTTCATTGGACATTTTGTACTCAACCACAGCGCAATGGTTACCAGATAGACAAAAAAGAAGAAGCAAATAGGATTAACGAACTATTTCATAGCAGCGGTGCAGTGACGTCACAGAGCACGCTCTTTCCGGGACCACGCCCAACATTACCCAACACAGTGCACTGCCGCTCTCGGCTATACAAGCCAACCGGCGAAAGAAGTCCGATGACAGCTACGAGAGTTAGGGGGTGATGGGCACACGTCAGCAAGCTTTAACCCATGACAGTGACCAAGCGGTGACCCCTCCCCTTAGAAATCCATCTGCTGTTGTCGGATCGCCTCTCAAGTTTCGAAAGGTAAAATTTGCTATAGAATTAGAAATTGCGGAGACAAAGTTGCGATACACATTGTTTCCGCGTGGTCTCTGCATGACTTGACAACAACGCCCTCTCCTCCTCCCTCGATCCTTGTAGGTGCGTACAACTCAATTTTGCGACGAAAGAATACACATCCTGGGGTGCCGGTGGTGTAGTGGTTAAGATGCTGGCTGCTGCTCCCCTGTTGCTTGAAAAGGCATCGGGTACGAATTCTGCGCAAGTAGGATTTTTCCATGGTCGCCCGGCACCCTGTTTGTGTGGTGCAGCATTTTTCCATTTTTGACAATTTATCGAGTTCCCCATCAGTTTTTCGTAACAGACATTAGCCCAGAAGAGGACACTACTAGCAAGGGCCTAGAACCAATAATCGTTCGCGAGTGCAGTCCGCTCTACCCGCAATTCAATGTGAACTAGGCGATTCCCGATCCGACAAACTCGCCAGGGGACGGGCACTCGGATAGCAAAACGAGGACCGCCTTTGGATTGGCTCTCCAAAGCACACCAGAGACGATGGAGGGGAAGTAGGAAAGGAAGTAGGAGGGGAAGTAGGGGAAATAGGTTGCGCGCACATTCGAACGGTTTTCGTGTTTCAAGTGTTCTCAACAGTTTTTCAGGTTTCACGGGATTTCGAGCGGTTACACGAGGTTACACGTTATTTCCAGTTATTTCTGGGTATGGTTTGCTTTTCTTGTTGCATCCCCAATTGCGGGAATAAGGAGGGTACTCGAGTTAGGTAAATATTTTAACATATAATTCATTTATTAATATTTAGAAATGCCCGAGTGTGCAATACGCGAAATCGGCAAGAGGATGTATACTTTAAAATGATAAATCCAGGTTCCTTCATCCCATTTCCGACTCAAATCGTCGGTTCGTTGTTTGGTTGAAGCTGGTTGGAATCCTAAGCTCATGTCCATGAACCGAATGGCCATCTATAACAAGACTTTGCCTGAGGCATTTCTCTCAGGAGAATTTTATTGAAGGCACTATGAAACTATGGAAGGATTCCATTCCAAATTTACATTTGCCAGGTAAATAATGTTAGTGATGTTTTGCATAGACACTGTTTATCTAGTGACTACTGTTTTCATCTTTTCAAGCATCTTCTCCAATCATGCTTTGAGCTTTCTATGAAGTGTTACTTGTTAGTTGACTCAATGGTTAACTTGTATTTCCTTCCTGCAGCAGCAAAACAAGATGAAGTTGGCCCACAGCCTGGCCCGCTGTGGGATGAGCCATTGACGCCTGTGGTTTCCTCTCCACCTGGTACGTGTCTTTTGTGTTTTAAAAACATTTTGTAAAAAATATTAACAATATTGCTTCTGACTATTTTTCTGTTATTCATTATTAATTATTTAATAGTTTTTGTTGTTAGTTGACTAAATGGTTTACTTGTATTTCCTTCTTGCAGCAGTATAGCAAGGTGAAGTGGGCCCACAACCTGGCCCCTCGGGGTTTCAGACCCCATGCAGGCCTAGTAGTGCCATTAGGGAGAACCTTGTGGGGTATATTTATTTATATAAAATGCGATACTCGGTGTATAATTTATTGTTGTCTGTCTTTATAATAATAATAATAATAAGTTTATTTGTTCAAAAAGACATTACAAAATAATGCATAGAACACGTCAAAAACATTAAAAAGGAGACAAAAACACAAACTATCTCAAGCATCAGACGTAAAATCGCTAATATTGTAAAGACAATTAGTCACAAGGAGCTCATGAACATGCTTCTTGAATGACTGGAGTGAGCTAACTTCTTTGATTGCAGCAGGCAGAGCATTATAAAATTTAATGCATCTTGCTTTTGGTCCTTGAGAGCAAACTTTTAAGTTTTGTTGTATAACATGGAGATCATCGTTTCTTCTTGTGTTGTAATTATGGAAATTACTGTTTTTCTCATATTCAGACATGTTTTGCCTTGCATACAATACAGCATTATATATATAAATAGAGGGAACAGTCAAGAGTCCTAATCTTCTGAATAGGGGCCTGCAGTGTGCTCTGAATTGTGCATTGCATATTGACCTGACAATCTTTTTCTGGATCTTAAAAACCTCAATTAATTGGGAGGAGGAGCCCCAGAGGACAATGCCATAGGCAACACGTGAATAGAAATAAGCAAAATATACATTTTTTAATACCTTGATACTGAGTGAGTGCTTCAAGACAGATAGTATATAATACACAGTTTAGCTTTTTATATAACTTGTCAGTATGATGAGACCATTTCAGTAGAGGGTCAATATAGACACCTAGAAATTTGAACTCCTCAGTAGAACTCATCATATCTTGGTCAAGGCAGGAGTATAAATTTCGGCACCGTTTATGCGAGGAGGAGAAAAACAGCCAGTGTTTTACTTTCATTTAAGGAGAGTCTATTGCCCTTACACCACTCAGACATTGCCTGCAAAACCACCCTGCTACTGTCTACTAGTGTTTTGTCAATAGGATTGGAAACTAAAACATTCACGTCATCGGCATACATAATAACATTATTACACACATTATTCATAAGGTTCTCTGGTAAGTCATTAATAAAAATTAGGAAGAGGACAGGGCCTAAAATGGACCCCTGTGGCACACCAGAGAGTACTAGACTAGGGTCAGAGAAATATTTTTTGCCTTCCTTGAAAATGGAGACAGTTTGCTGACGATTTTTTAAGTAAGATTTTAGCCAGTTGTAGGCCACACCTCTAACACCTAGCTTATCACACTTAGCCAATAGGAGATCATGATTAACTGAATCAAAGGCTTTACTGAGATCAAAGAAAACCCCCAGAGTACTATTTCTCATATTCAGTTGTTCTATGATGCAGTTAATAGCAGAAAATAGAGCCTGCTCTGTGGATTTCCCTTTCCTAAATCCAAATTGGCAACTTGACAGGATGTTACATTTTTCAAGAAATTCCAGTAGTCTAGCACAGAAAACATATTCAAATATTTTGGAAAATTGTGATACAAGGGATATAGGTCTGTAGTTATTTATTTGGGTTTTATCACCCTTGTTTTTATAGATGGGAATTACCTTAGAGATTTTTAAAATTTCTGGGAAAATTCCTTGATTTAATGACTGGTTAATTAGGAACAAAAGTGGAGATATAATTGCTTTTCGACATGCTTTTAGTAGTTTACCTGGGATATCATCTAATCCAGCAGAGTTCTTGAGGCCAACTTTGTAGAGGTAAGTGGATAATTCCAGTTCATTACAGGGTCGGAGGTACATAGACTCAGTATTTTAGAAGTTGGTTCTTATGACAGGATTATGTCGAGTTGTGCCATCAGGAGTAGGTGTGAGAGGTAAATCAAGGAAGAATCTGTTGATAACATTTGCTAAGCGTGAAGGGTCTGTAATTTCATCTGAGTCAATGCCTTTTATCACTGGCAAGGACATCAATTTTGTGGAACCAGTAACTCCATTTATAATTTTCCAAGCTGCCTTGGTATGATTGGGTGCATTCATAATTTTTGAGTCATTAAAGGTTCTTTTACTAATTTTGATGAGATTCCTGTACTGCTTTTTGAGAGCAGAATACAGCCTGTGGGTTTCCTCATTACCAAGATACTTATCATTGTAGAAAAGTCTTTTGATGTTGCCAGATAACATACGAATTTGTACGAATAATGTAAAGGACTTCCTGGAAATTGTTTTATGTATATATTGTGATATAACTGTAATCTATTACTTTTCCTTGCTTAAAATATAGCAACCTTTGAATGTACTTTTATTATATCAATAATGTTTGGATTGTATTATTTTTGCTTATGATGTGCTCCTAAAGATGCTCTTATGTGATATCCATTCTTGTTTATACTATGCCGACCTTGTCCTATACTTGTTTCTACAGATCAATGGGCCAATAATATTGTTATATTTTGTACTTAATTTTTTCGCAATAAACGTGTAAATAAATGTTCCCACGCATACAATTGATGGGTAAATTGTTTTCAGAACTGAAAAAATTGGAGGATCATTGCATCCAATTTATGAAATAATTAAACGTTTTGGTTTACGGAAAATCCGCTGCCCTACGAAAAGTGGCAATCGGGTCGGGGAGCAAGCGGGGGGAGGGAGCAGGAGGAGGGGAAGAGGAGACGCGACTGCTTACGTAGCTCGGACCAAAGGGAATGGAAAGGGTCTCCAAAACGCACTGAGGCGACGGAGGGGTTGGAGGTGTCACGTTTAGACCATGGTACTACTATAGGAGGTAGGTCGTTGCGCATCTCAGCTGAGCGTCGCTTCGAGCGTGTGACGTCACGTGGTGGTAGATTGCGCTTGTTGCCTATGTATTAGCATCGACTGGGGTCGCGGGTTTGAAAAAAAATATTGTTTTCTCTTGAACTGTGGCTTTCTCAATGAAATTATGTCTTGTGCGGTATTTGGTTGCAATAACAGTTACAAAAATTATAATGGTAGGGTAAGATTTTTTCGATTTCCCCAAGAAAAGTCCATTCAAGAAACATGGATTCGAGCATGCCGGAGAAAAGACAACATAAACATGAAAACAGGTAAGAGCAGGTATTCTTTGGTTTAAATATGCTACTTATTAATTTTATCTATATCTATTTATGTAATTATTGCTGGTGAATTGAACTTCAGTGATCTGGTTGTAGTGAAACTAGTGATGTCGATATAAATAGTTAAAGTGTCAATATTATGAAATTTATTCATTCGGTATGATGTTAACTATTACTTAATCGATTTATACAGTGTCTCCTCGGTGTATTTATGCCTATTTAGAATGAAAATGCTTGGTGCAATATAAATTTGTCACAAATACAGTATGTTGAGAGAATAGCATGTTAAAAAATTAGTTGTATTTTTTGTATTATTCTTAAATATCTCTTAACAAGAAATGAAACATTATTTATTTAATTTACAATAAGTACCTACTTAACATCATAAGCGTTACTAAAATACAAAATTTTACTGTTGCGTTAATGACCATTTTTATGTAAATTTAGCAATGTTTACAAACGTGCCTTCTAATTATACAGCACCAGTTCTTCCTACATATGTTCATGCGCAGTGTTTATAAATTTAAATATCATATGATTTAACGAATTATTATTTACATTTGAAATTTAGTGTGTTTTCTGATCGATTTAAGTTTTTGAAAAATATAAAGCTACAATTTTGCCCATTTTTTCGTGATCGGTGAATATTTTAGTTGAGTTTAGGCTTCAGTCATTAAACTTTGCCTGCACCAAAGTATTTTCTTGTAATGTTCCCACTTGTTGGCCAGAATGTGCTTTTCAGGGTAGTTCGTTAAATTATTTTTGACTCTGTGGCTTAGCCCATCATACTGTTGACGTTTTACAATCATTTCCAGTAATTAATTAGCCATTATCAAATGCCTATGTATCAAGTATTTCATTAATTATAAATTTTTTGCAGCACGAATTTGCTCTGTGCATCATCAGTGATTTTCATATTCTCATCAATCTATTTTAGCTTTTACAAGTAAATGTTTGGTCACAATATTGTTAATATTGATTTTATATCGGTGACAAAATGCCAATGGAGTTAATGGTAAGAAAGTTTGTAACATATTTTGTTATGTAACATATGGTCCATGTTTGGACCAGATGTGTTGTTTATGATTACAAAATAAATTTCTGAATCCAACAAATTTTTGCATTTATCAATAAATATTTTATGCTGCTTTTAATTTATTTTCCCTACAACCCATCTTAATTATAATTAATAATTTCGGACGTAAAAGAATTGTGTACCATGATGTATTTCTTTGTCATGCAATTTCCATTCACCCATAACTATTTTTTATCTCTGGAACACTCAATTATGTGAATTTTATATTTATTGTTTACTTTTTAGTGTGTCTAAAAGTTGGTTTCATTAATCTTTTTATTTCAATTTAATTCACGCATACCTGTCATATTTGAAGGGCAATTACGCTGGTGAGTGATAAATACGCTAGTATTTACGCTAAATTCGAAGAAATCAATGACAACAAAACTAAAAAGTTAACTTGGGAAAAATCGGCCTTTGAGTGAGAATCATAAGGAAAATGAAGCCCTTCTCTTTGAGATGAGTTTGGGACCTTTCTTAGAAGTCTTTTTCCTTCTTCGAAGTTCACTTGATGCCGAATGTTCATAACAAACTTGAACTTTTTCCGATTCCGGTAATTCGTTAAAAAATCATTGTATATACAAATTAACGTCCCAGGATTTTAAAGCGACTTATAAATGTATTATTTATAATAATGAAGGGTGAAGAAATAAAAAGACGGTTATCAGCAGCCGATTTACGTTAATTTTTATACAAATTTTAAGTCCCGCTACAGCTTACGACCACGTGACGTCATGCGCGAACTGGACGTGTTTTCGTCCACCGGAACGACCTACCTCTTATAGTAGTACCATGCTACATGTATAAATTAATTGAATTATTTTTGTTGTGACACCTCCAAACGTATATTTTTTAAAACTGCGAACTTACAAATAAGAATTTGCATCATAAAATCTATTAATTTCAATAAATACAATTTTTCATTCCAGAATACTTTATATTATAGACCACTTAGCATACACTTTACATTAGTTTAACTAATTTTATGATGCCTGTTACATAGCTTTTAATTTTACAAAAAAGGAAATTAACCAATTTTAATTCTAAAACATGTAATTATTACATATAAAAAGCTTAGGGTAGTGGTTCCCAAACTGTGTGCCGCAGTAGATTTTTAGGAGTGCCGCAAAAAATTTGTTTAGTACATAAATGAATCAAGGATTTTCATGTGTTGGTGAGTAATTGGGCATTGAATTTTTTTCTAATACATTGATTAAGTGGTAGAAACAATGAATGGATGTGTCCAAAGATTGTAACACCCTTATCTAAAAATATAAAAAGCTTGTTACAATGCTGGGGAGACGCGAAAACCTCTTTACCTTCGAAAGTATGCCGCAACTTAAAAACGTTCGGGAACCACTGATTTAGGGTGTCGAGGAACATAGCACTTTCTACAAATAAATCTTGTCCTCTTGGAACAATGTTTACAATGGCGAAAGCGTGTTGATCCCTTGGTAATTATTTGATCTCTGAAATCGCGTTTTATTGTATCCAGTCCAAGCGAAATAGATGCGCGTGGACCTCTCCCAGCGGTCTCTGAGCCATAACGTCGCAAAAGGAACTAAACACATTCCCTACGAAAATCTAACAATGGAATATTGTTATTAAATTATTTTCTATAAACAAGCCACCCTTCTTCGCAGGAAACATAGACTGCCCACCCAATAAAAGAACACCACCACTTTTTGGTTCTATTAGTTGATCTGTACTGCGCAACAAATTGATCATTCACATCAACCCCACCCTTATTTAAATAATACTGCGTAAGTAGTGAAAGGTATAGGTACGGTTGTATTAAATTTCATGGATACTGAATAGCGTTTAACAGTTTTTAAGAAAGAAAACAAAGTTTTGAAAACATAAAACAATTGGCAAAATATGTGATAATACCTAAAAGGGACATCTTATCTGCTCACCTTAGTTTGTTGTCCAACTACGGTGGTGAAAAAAAATATTTCTACATCCTTATTTTTTCATGTTAACTCTTACACAATGTCGAATTTACAAATAGATTGAGAGAGAGATTATAATAAAACTTTTACAGAAATTATATTCTACTTAGGGTAGAAAGATGACAAGAGGCCAATAGAAATGGACAAACATAAAGAAACATTTGAAATTTTTGTTTAAAGGGTATGGAAACAAAAATAATGCCAGCTTTGTATATTTATTATAGAATAAATTGAGATTATAAAAAATATAACTACATTTTCAGGTCGCTCTAATGTAAAGAAGAATAACTCTAAATTGCTTGGTAACAAATGTTGCCTCTGGACAGATATGGGTTAAAACATCTAAAACACACCCAACTAAATTGGCTTCGTTAATAATCTTAATAAAAATTGCGGAAAAATAAAAGGATGGGCCTATTATTAGAAGAACCGTTTTTTTAACAGTGATAGTCGCAAAACGTGAAACGACGGCAAGACTAATGGGGGATGGGGTGAATGATCGCCCCCGTGGATCCGCCAATAACTGCTGCTCTTATGTTACGCGGTATTCATTATTTGAAAAAGTCTCTTCTTGTGAGAAAGGGTGCCGACGTCTGTCCTAGGCGGCCGCCTAGATCGCCTGGCCCTATATTCGCCTCTGCCCGTCAGCATTATTATATCCGATTAAAGCACTTCTAATACGGTTTTTTATATCTGCTATTTCATTCAATCATTATGTTTAATATACTGCCGTGGTTTCGCCATGCCGTATGCCCGTCTGTCTGTCGGTCGGTCTGTTCGCTGTTCTAGAGCCCAAACGCGTGCATAAAATCGAATCATATCTCGTATTTGGGCAATATATCATCTTTTGCAGACCCCATTTTCAGAAAAGTGACATTGCACAAAAATAAAGGGTAGTTTATTCGTCACGATTTTTAGAAACATTTTATTTACTCAGAAATGGCTGGAGGGAATTTTATTAAAATCTATCCAATTGTAGATCCTGATGTCACAAATAATACTGCGTAAGTCATATGACTCTTACAATCACTATATGGCTTCCAGTGACATTACAATCTACGCTAAGCGACCTTACCTAAGCCCTATGACGTCACGCCTTCGCCGAGATCCAATCAAAATCTTACTATAGCATTACGGTTAAACCAAATCGAATGATATCTGACATTAGTGGATAACATCATTCATTAAAGACATTCTGGAGACATGAACGATATTTCGCAACAATTAAGGGTACTTTATTTTCGATATTTTGAAACAAAATCTTACTATAGCCTTACGGTTAAACTAAATCGAATTGTATCTCATATTACTGGGTAATTTCGTTCATAAAAGACATTCTGAAGAGATGAACTATATTGCGCAACAAATAAGTATACTTTTTTGTAGGATATTTTCAAACAATTCGATTTACTCAAAAATGGCTACAAGGATTTCGATTACATCCACCTAATCGTACAGCCTTGTGTCACAAATAATAAATACTAACGGAGCCATATATCCCAAAAAATACTAAATATCGAATTGTGGAATTAAAATATACGCTAAACCATGCTTAACATTGATTTATGAGCGTTTTTCTTTTATATGCGTACACAGTGGACCAAACGTATATGCGTATATGAGAAAGTTTGTGCAATGTATATTGCGTCGTTTTTTTTGATGAGTTGACACGAAGGCCTTAAAAGAAAAATCTTCGATGAACGTTACAAGAACCTGAATTTCTAAGCTTTAGAATTTAATAAACGATCTTTTATATCGAGGGAGATACTCATTTATTTTCTCTCTCTCTGTCTTTCCTGTTCAGGTGGAGGTCCTGAGCGTTTCTCCGGCGGGAGGCGAAGCTGATGCGGGGGAGGAGGGGGGCGGAGGGGGAGTGGGGGTGGCGGCCATAAACGCCGCCAACTCGAGCGCCGCGGCGAAGGGTGACGCGGGGGAAGGGGAGGGCGTGGAGGTTTCGCAGCCTCCCGCACCGACGTCCAGCGTTGCCAACTTATTGGAATATCTACTTGATCTGATAGAATGAGCCTACCATCTGGTGAGCGAATATTCCATATATTGGTATATTAGAATTTCTGGCGATATCAATGAAAATTTGATAGATTTTCTAGTAGTTTTTAAAAGTTGCCCTTTTTCTACGCACCATAAAAAATTATATACAGATTTTCGTATATTTTTAAGCAATACAACTTTAATATCAAATAACCTGTAGTCAAGCCATCAGTGAGACTCAGAGAGGTCCGAGCCACATCCAGATTTTGAGGCCCCTCGCCGTAATAAAAATAAAAATTTTAGGCAGTATGTAGCCCACTTTGGTGGTCGGGGTTCACTGAAAGGTTACAGCGGATTACACTGGGGGTAGGAGCGTCAAGCTTGCACTATGTAGCACTCTTTCATAAAATCTTCTGACCTCCTAAAGAAAAGATATGATCCGAAAATTATGTTGCTGAGAGTGCTTTCCACCCAGACAAGAATGCAGAGCACATTGAAATGGTTTCCTAGAGAAATTCTTTTAAAAAGTTAGTGCGTTAAGTAAGAGGAGAGAGGGGGATCTGATTGAGAGATTATATCATTTGGCCAAAACTGGGGAAGTTGTGTCACATAATTCTTGGATGTCCTGCAAATAATATAATCGTATTGTACATTTGTTTTTGGTGTGTCCTTTTCTACATTCATTATTGATATTTCGATGGATAAAAAGATGAATAAATACATTTACCTATAAGCTAATAAAATATTTCAATAATTTTTATTTATGAAATGCTTTTCTAGCTTTTGTTTATGCAAATTTATTATTTATCGATTAAAAATCAAATTGTAAGTTACGTTCGATGTCACTTCATCTTTTCTGAAAGGAAGAAGAACAAGGGCCTCTCTTTTCGACAATGCCCCCAGATAGTGCCTGTGCATAAATCCATCTCTGAACAACTGCCAAATTTGAGGCCCCCTTAAGCTTGAGGCCAAATGCCCTCCCCCCCACCTTTTCATAGGGCCTGCCTATAGTTATTTTGCACCAGATAACCTTCCACAACCGATATAGCTTATGTAACGGTGGCCATAAGAAATTTAGTTTAAATCACATCAGTGTTTTTTATAACATTCCATTCTATATAAATACCTAATTAAGGTAATTAACAAATTGTTATAATATCAATTGTGAAATTTTTGTATTACATACATTACTCATGGCAAAATAGCTAAGTGAAGCTCTATTCTACTTACGTATATACATACTTAAGATAAATAACAGTAATGTAATTTTTGTATTGTTGTATTACGCTGTATCACAATGACAGTGTGTAATTACTCCGCTAATATTCATCCATAGATGGCTAAACCTCAATACATACTGAAACGTAGACTTGTTTGGTAAAACGATCCACAGATCAATTTATGGCCTGCATAGAACCTGAACAACCTGCATATGAAGTTATAGATTTCATTTTATAATAATGTCATGATAATAAGAGATTAATTTTTATAATCTAAATGAACTATTATGAAACAATGTCATATTTTTAGATTTTAAAGATTTCAGAATATTCATTTAGTATTATAGGTAATAATAATAATAATTTTATTAACTCTGTAGATCTCAAATAGGCATGGAGCAGGTACATAACAGCAATAGTACATCGCTACAGAATAAAAACAGTTCATGAACTTAGAAATTCTTGAACACTATAAAAATTATTATTTAACATTAAATATTTGAATCGTTTTCTAATGATAGGAATACTTGAAGAACATTTAACATTACAAGGTAACTTGTTATAAGCCACTGAGGCGGCATTGTTGATTGCCTATAATCCTTGATATGAACATCATCTTTGTGTCGTGTATTATAATTGTAAAACTTCTGATTAGATTAGAACAGTGCAGAGTATTTTTTACAAAGATAGAACAATTTAATAAATACATACAATCATATATATATATATATATATATATATATATATATATATATATATATATATATATATATATATATATATATATATATATATGTATGTGTATGTATGGGGTATTGTGATTATGCCTAAAGAAATATACAATGGTTTACAAGGAGAGAGCTTTAATGGCCGGCTTTTTTCAGAAAGAAGACTTTATTGGAATATTTATCATGACCCCAAAAGATTATTCCATATGACATATTAGAATGAATCTTTGCATAATATAACAATTTTAAAATTGCAATACTGACAATTTTGAATAATATATGTAGCATAAATTTTCCAGTTGATAATTTTTACTTTCTCCAATGACAGTGCTTGAATGAAAGTTGGCAACGCTGGTCACCAAGGCCCACATGTCTCCCCGCCCCCAGCAGCTAACAAGTGGCTTTCATCATTCCGATGGACAGTGGGGCTGCTTTTTTAACAGATTCTTTATTTAAGGAGCTGAATAAGGTAAAATTATCTATCAAATATATTAGAGAACAACATTACGATAATAATGAATCAGACATGTTGGCAAGTAAATCAGGATACGAAAAATAAACCCCTAGAGGATTTTTATTCCCAGTACAGCTCATTCATTAAGTTTAGTTGTGAATGCCTGGGCAAAAATGTAGTACAAAGTAATAGGTTGCTTTTCTGTTGGGAAGGAATTTTATAATTTCTTCACTGCTACTACAAAATCGTGGGAAGTGGTGAAAAAGTACAATATGATTCTGAAATGACATTAAAATGCACTAACAAATAGTTCATTAAATTCATAACCGAACCTTTACGTAGGTCTGGGACCGTCTTCATAATATGGTGTTATTTTTTCATTGCTTACAAATTTCACCAAAGACTCATACGTACACTAAATGAGGAAGTTAAGTAAATCAGCACTCGAGCAAAATAATATTTAATGGAACTGTAAAATATTTTTTTTTTATAATATGCATAGGTTTGCAGTTTAGTCCTTTTTGTTTCATTTAATTGTTTGTTTTTTTGAGAAACTTCATTTCATGGCTACATAATGGTTTTAACTCAGTGTTCTTTTCTTATTCATGCTGGCGATCATTTTTGCATGCATGCATGAGTATGTCAGAGAGTTATGCACTGCATATCTATCCTATAGTAAATCTGCTTCTAACTTATGAGATATCATATAGGAGGACACTCTAGATGGTAGCATGAACGAAGGCAGGTGGCAACTGGTTACGCAGAAGGCATGGAATGTCACTTGGTTTCCGTCACTCCTTCACTTGGGCATTCAGCATCAGTCTGTTACAGCAGCTTTTGGGGTGCTGTTTGTACATTTGCGGCATAATTTTCATGTTTATTTACTTGTTTTACTATTGAGATTTAAACGGTGGTGTTCTAAAATGGAGAGCAAAGGAAGTAAACACAAAGTTTTGCACAAACAAGCAAGATAAATCATATATAAAGCATATCGGTACTCAGGACCAGCGGAACAGGGTTGCAAAACAGGCAACTGCTTAGGGTGCCAAAGATTGAGAGGCAGTATGAAGAGTCAATGATTTTATTTCACAGCACTGTATATGTGTGTCTGTATTCTTTTCTTTAAGTAACGTATACTTATCAATCATCTCTGATTGATTCATTTTGTTATATTTTTACGCACATTTGTGTTGTATAAACCTTTATATTAAAAATGATTTCAATTCCTCTTCAATGCTGTGCACTACCCCAATCCTAAAAGTATAAGAAGAACTAGAGGTCTGAAGATGTTGACGTACCAACTAACATATGAGCCTAAAGTTATGATTTGCTTAATCTCTTGCTAAAAAATTATCATCTTAATGCCCATTTTTACCACTGTTACTAACCATAAAGGTATTTAATGTGAAAAAAAATTGTTTTTAGTAATTAAGAAAAAATATTTAATAATGAAAACAAGCTTGAATTAATATTATATTTAAGTAATACCGGTGCTTATAGACATCATTGTGTAATTACTAATAAAAGTAATTTTCAACTGTTAGATTTTTAGTCACATTTATATGGGAGTAGGGTGCCAAAAAATTGTTTTCCAAGAGTGCCAAACTGTCAGTAGTACAAAAACGAGTTGGAGCATGCAGATGATTCAACACATACAGCTGGTTACAATGTTGCCAGCTGTCAAGAGCGAACAGCGAGCACTTGTGGCATATCATGCATCATGCATTGCTTTCTGAGCAAAAGCTTATGCAGGCTGCCGGTTTGGCAGCAATGTAACGTGTATTTCTCTCTCTCTGCGCAGTAATGTCGACTCATCTGCCTTCGTCATGCTGTAAACTATATTAGGGGGATACTAATGTTTACGCACTTTCAGATGAGCTGGAGACACGACGTTATTATGTGTTTAGGACCTTGTGCATAACAGCCTAGATAAATCGAAAACCTCATAAATGTCAAATAATGCAGCTGCTATAAAATTACATATATATATATATATATATATATATATATATATATATATATATATATATATATAACAACTTACGGAAAAGGAAAGGTAAAATGAATATATGGATGTCAACAAGGTGTTGGGATGAGGAAACCCAGTGAGCACTCACCAGTCAGACGACTTCAGGTTGGCGAGGCTCCGGGGATGTCGAAGCGACACACGTAAAATAACACAAAAACACAGAAACATCACAAACGTAAAGCTTTCGGAACTACTCCTTCTTCAGCTACAGAGAGAGAACTGATGGCGGTGACACTGTGTGGAGGCATGGGGGTGGAAGGGTAGTACGGAAAGGTCGAGGATTGGAGGAAACGGAGGGGGTTGGGGATGGGTAGGGTGTTGGAAGAAGACAGAAAGGGTGTGAAAAGCTATCGAAGGTTGAGGCCTGGGGGAGTGAAGGAGTTTAGGAGATGGATATGCGAAAGCTCCCACTGACGGAGTTGGGGAGCCGAAGCATTGTCGGGGAGAGCGCGAATGACTCTCACTGTGAAGCAGTTGTTGAACTTTAAATTATGTTTGTTCGCATGAACGGCCACCGGCAGCGGTCGTTTGAGAATGACGCTGTTGCGGTGGCCATTCATGCGGATGTTGAGGGGATTGCTGGTGAGGCCAACATAAAAGGCGGGACATTGGGTGCATCTCAGGAGGTAAATGATATTGCGGGTGGTACAGTTGGTGGTGGAAGTTATGGGGTAAGGTGATGTTAGTTGTGGGACTGGAGAAGGAGTTGCAGGGGGGGTTTATTGGGCATGTTAGACATCGGGGTCTACCGCAGGGGTAAGATCCGGCAGGGTGTAAAGGCGTGGATGCTGGGGGTTCTTTCTTCCATAGAATATTTGCCAGATTAGGGGGACGGCGGAAGGAGAGCATCGGTGGTCTGGGAAATGGAATCTGGTGAGGGGAGGATGAGAGGATAAGGTGGGCGGCTTTCAGGATGTTTTTCAGAATTTCGTGGATGCCGGGGAAATACAGGGTGGTTAGGGTGAGTTGGAGGGTGGAATCGGTGGTGGTGTGGGTATTGAGGTGGGAGTTAGGGGTGGCGGGTGCGACTGCCCGCCGGATTTGGTCTCGGATCAGATCCGGCGGGTATCCGCGCTGTAAGAAGGCATGTTCGAGGGTGGAGCAGTACTCGGACAGGGAATTTCTGTCCGAGCAAATTCTCCGCCCTCGTCGGGCTAGGGCGTAGGGAATAGAGGTTTTGGTGTGGAGGGGATGGCAGCTGTTGAACTGGAGATATTGAAGGCGGTTGGAAGGCTTGAGGTGCACGCTGGTGTGGATTTTGTTTTCCCGGATGCAGAGATCGACATCCAGGAAGGTGATGTTGGAGGCAGAGGAGTGGTGGGTGAAGGAAAGCGTGGGGTGGGATGAGAGGCGTTGTAAAAAGGATTGTAGCGAGTCGGGTCCATATGTCCAGAGAAGAAAAATATCGTCAATATACCTCAGCCATAGGAGTGGTCTGGGGGAAACGTCAAGAAAGCGTTCCTCTCATTCGCCTAAGAAGGCATTGGCATAGGAGGGCGCCATGCGAGTGCCCATCGCGGTACCTTTTATTTGTAGGTAGTGGCGCCCTCCGAAAGAGAAGTTGTTTTTTTGGAGCACCATTTCAGCCAGCTTCGTTAGGAAATGGGAGGATGGTCTTGTGTCAGGTGGTCTGGAGTCCAATAATTTTCTCAGGGCGGACAGTCCTTGGTTGTGAGGGATGTTGGTGTAGAGGGAGCAGACGTCTATAGTGGACATAATTGTGTTAGGTGGGAGAGGGGAAGGGAGTGATTTTAGGCGTAGTAGAAAGTGGTTTGTGTCTCTGATGAAGGATGGGATTTGACGGACGATAGGTTGTAGGTGGGAGTCAACATAGGCAGAGATGCGTTCCGTGGGAGAATTAAAGCTGGCAACAATGGGGCGGCCGGGGATGTTGGGTTTGTGGATTTTTGGGAGTAGGTAGAAGGTTGGGGTCCGGGGTGTGTTGGGGATCATCAGGGAAATGGTGGAATCAGAGAGGCCTTCTTGTTTTCCCACGGAACGCAGATATGCAGAAATTTCGGAGGAGTGGCGGTCAGTGGGGTTGGAGGGGAGAGGAAGGTAAGAAGTTTGGTCAGATAGTTGGCAGAGGGCTTCGTCGTTGTAATGCGAGCGGTCCATTACCACGGTGGTGGTACCTTTGTCTGCAGGGAGGATAATAATTTTGTCGTTGCGTTTCAACGTAGAAATTGCGTGTCTTTCTGGTTTCGTCAAATTGTCGTTGTGGTCAAGGAGGTCGGGAAAGTTGGGCTGGGCGACTGCGTGAATTATGTAATTAGCATATTGCTCGATGGGATGGTGGGGAGGAAGAGAGGGTGGGATGTATTGGGAAGGGGGTTTGAAGGCAGAAAGGGATTGTGGAAGTGAGTCGGGGGAAGATGAGGAGTCAGATGTGGGTGGGGCGGCTTTGAGGCGGAGTAAGCGTACGAAGGCTTGTATGTCGGCAAGGAGACAAAAATGGTCAAATTTTATGGTGGGGCAGAAGGAGAGGCCCCGGGAAAGGAGGGCATTCTCGGCGGGGTTAAGAACATGAGAGGAAAGGTTCAGGACGTCATCTGGCTGGGAGGGGTTTGCGGTATGCGTGGGGGTGAGGTCCTGCGGCGAATTGGGATGCATCCTCGGTTCGCGGGTTGAAACAAAGGGAGACCTCCTGAGAGAGTGTAGTGGGGGTGGAGTGGGGATTCCCAAAAGGTCGGCCAAGGAGGGTTTTTGGGCGAGGAGAGGCGGGGGAGGGGGGATGTCGGACTTACCAGCTGGGAAGAAGGGGAGAGGTAGGCCGAGCTGGAGGTGGCGGACGCACATAAGGGAAAGTTTGCATATGAGTCTGTATCGGTTGGCTGCGATATCCTCTGCAGCTCTACGGAAAATGGCGTCAAGATCAGCTGTGGAGTTTTGGGAATGATTGAGTTCGTGTATGAGGGTTAAACATTTCTCAAAGTGCATGTTAGAGAGTGATTTATAGTGGCGTAAGATTAGACGAACAATGTTGAGGGACATGAGGTGATATGTAAGGGCGAAAGATGAGCGGATAGCCGGAGGAAGGCCCGATAGGGGGATTCTCACGGTGAGACCTTTGGGGGGGAGGCCTAGTTCTAGGCAGCCATTGAGGAATTCAATCTGGCAAGTTAATGATGTATGTTTGCGGAGGTGATAACGGAAACGGCGGATATTTTCCATGGTGGAAGGAGAAGTATAAAGAATAAAAGATAAAGGCGATAGGAAAGTTGGTAAAAAGGAAAGGATGACAGACACAAAAGGATAAGGTAAAATAATATAACAACTTACGGAAAAGGAAAGGTAAAATGAATATATGGATGTCAACAAGGTGTTGGGATGAGGAAACCCAGTGAGCACTCACCAATCAGACGACTTCAGGTTGGCGAGGCTCCGGGGATGTCGAAGCGACACACGTAAAATAACACAAAAACACAGAAACATCACAAACGTAAAGCTTTCGGAACTACTCCTTCTTCAGCTACAGAGAGAGAACTCCTCATCCCAACATCTTGTTGCCATCCATATATATATATATATATATATATATATATATATATATATATATATATATATATATATATATATATATATATATATATATATATATATATATATATATATTGCACTGGTGGTGTAGTGGTTAGCGTGTCGGCTTTCTATTGCAAAGTTCGGGGGTTCAAACCCCTCGAATGGAGGTTTTATTTATATATAAAAAAAAAAAAACTATCATCAGTGCCTGGCAGTAGGCAGCAGTACTGTCAGTATGGTATAGAGCCGAAAACAAATGATGTTGGTTGGGTCTATATCCAATACAGCTGTAGGCGTGATCAGGACGATTTGAACGGCTACAGTACTGCGATGTGGAAAGCAAGAGGGAAACTACCACATTACAATCCCTAGTAAAGATTATATGGTTGGACAATATGAGTTCTCTCGAGGTAAAACAATCCGGAGGTAAAATAGTCCCCCAATCGGATCTCCGGGCGGGGACTGCCTTGAGGAAAACATTTGTCGAAAGTAAATTACGAATAGGGACTTGGAACGTAAGAACTATGAGAAAGGCAGGAAAGTTAGAGAACTTGAAAGAAGAAATGAGAAGAAATAGAGTTGACATTATAGGGCTAAGCGAAACTAGATGGGAGGGAGAAGGACAGTTCGACTCGGAAGAATTCACGGTAGTTTATTCTGGAGGAAATAGTGGGGAAAGGGGTGTAGCTCTGGTACTTAGGAAAGATATGATGAAAAGCGTGACAAAGATAATAGCAACGAACGATAGACTGATGGCAATAAAGCTAAAAGCAGTCCCAGTGGACATGCTGATAATCCAGGTATATATGCCAACGTCAGCTCATGACGATGAAGAAATAGATGAGATCTATGAGCAAATTAATGAAATTCACGAAGAAGACGGAAGAGGAAAGGTAAACTGCATAATAATGGGAGATTGGAACAGCATAGTCGGAGAAGGACAGGAAGAAAATGTTGTCGGGCAATACGGACTTGGGAAGAGAAATCGAGGAGGGGAGAAACTCGTAGAATTCTGCATCAATAATGACCTTGTAGTGACTAATACATGGTTCAAAAACCATAAACGAAGGTTATACACATGGAAAAGCCCAGGAGATAGAATGAGATGCCAAATAGATTACATCCTTGTAAAACAAAGATTTAGGAACAGCATAAAGAACGCCAAGGCATTGCAAGGAGCAGACATTGATTCAGATCACAGCCTTCTAATACTTGACGTGAGTACAAAGCTCAAACAAATAAGAAAAACGAGAAGAGAAAGACAGACCTGGGACCTACAAAAACTGAAAGAAAGGCAGGATGTAGTCAGCATGAAGTTGGAAGATAACCTAAGAAAGTTGGAAAACAAACCGAAGACCGTCGATATAGAATGGGATGGAATTAAAACCAGTATCAAGGATACCTTGGATAAAGAGATTGGAAAACAAGAGAAGAAAATCAGAAAACCATGGATCACGAAGGAAATGCTGGAGAAAATGGATGAGAGACGAAAATGGAAAAACGTTAACAGTGAAGAAGGTAGAGCCAACTATAGGCGTATAAACAATGAGTTGAGAAGGGTAACAGATAAAGCTAGAGAAAATTGGCTAAAAGGAAAATGTGATGAAATAGAACAAATGGAGAAATTAGGACGGTACGATATGATGTACGCTAGGGCACTGGAATTAGAAGATAAGAAGTCTAATGGAATTTGTGGTAAAGGAATTATGAATACGGATGGGAAGATAGTCTCAGAAACAAAGGATGTAGCACAGGTATGGGAAGAATACATTAAGGAATTATACAGCAAACAGACAGGAGCGGCAAAAATAGAACTGGAAAATGAGGAAAACATTGAAGAAGATAACTTAGGACCAAGTATTATGGAGAGCGAAGTAGAAAAAGCGATAGTGGAACTTAAGAAGGGGAAAGCCACGGGCAGCGATGGAATACCGGCTGAGATACTTAAAGTCATAGGATCAGAAGGACTAAAAGCGATCACGAAATTAATTAATAAGATTTACGACACGGGAGAGTGGCCTCAGGATTTCCTAGAAGTAACAATGATCCCTCTAAAGAAGAAGCCAAAGGCAATGCAGTGTAAAGATTACAGAACTATAAGCCTTCTGTCACACACATCGAAGATCATCACGAGGATTCTTAATAAAAGGCTGGAGAAAAAGGCAGAAGAAATAATAGGGGAAGATCAATTCGGTTTCAGAAAAGGACGAGGAACTAGAGATGCTATAGGAGTAGTTAGAATCATATCAGAAAGGGCAATAGAATACAGTCAAGATATCTGCGCATGTTTCGTAGACTGGCAGAAGGCCTTTGATAGAGTAAATTGGGTAAAGTTGATGAAGATATTAAAGGATATAGGTGTAGACTGGAAAGACAGGAGACTGATTAGGAATCTATATGAGAATCAAGTTGTAAAGGTCAGGTTTGAGAATGTGGACACCTGCGGAATAAATATCGGTAGAGGAGTAAGACAAGGATGCTGCCTATCGCCAACCCTATTCAATATATATGGAGAAAGTCTAATGCAAGAAGCTTTAGAAGGCACAGGGGATTTCAAAATTGGAGGAAGGATTATAAGAACAGTAAAATACGCAGATGATCAAGTACTTCTAGCAAGAAAGGAAGAGGAGCTACAAAAAATGATAAATAGACTAGTGATAACAGGTAGAAAATATGGTATGGAAATAAATACAGAAAAATCCAAGGTCATTCGAATATCGGGTAAAGAAGAGAATCTGAACATAACTATTGGGGGAAAGCCATTAGAACAAGTTTCAGAATATAAATACCTTGGAAGTATCATAACACAAGAGGCAAAATGTACGGATGAGATCAAAACTAGAATAGGAAAAGCAAAAGCGGCTTTCAGGAGAAAGAAACAACTACTTACAGGGAATATAAGGGAAGATATCCGCAAGAAGTTGATAAAATGCTACGTATGGAGTATAGCATTGTATGGGGCAGAAACATGGACGCTAAGGAAAAATGACATCAAATACTTAGAAAGCTTTGAAATGTGGACTTGGAGGAGAATGCTGAAGATAAAATGGACAGATAGGATGAAAAACGATGAAGTGCTACGAAGAATAGGAGAGAAGCGAATGATTATACAGACTATCAGAAAGAGGAAGGCTAACTGGGTTGGACATTACCTGAGGAGAGAGAGTATGATTAAAGACGTGTTAGAAGGAAAACTAGATGGGAAAAGGGAAAGAGGTAGGAAATGGTATCAGCTGATAGACGATCTGAAAGGGAAAGAGAGTTATCAAGATATAAAGAGGACAGCGGAAAATAGGAGTATATGGAGAACCAGGTTTAACCATGAATAATCACGGACCTGTCTACGGACAGACTACCTATGATGATGATATATATATATATATATATATATATTAACTAAAGGAAAAGAAAAGGTAGTGATGAGGGTGGCACCAAGGTGTTGAGGGAAGCCCAGCGGACACTTACCAAGTTGAGGACCAAGCTGGCAGGCTGCTGGGGGCGTCGAAGAGACACGTAAAACACACGAACACAAAAACACACGCAAGCTTATCGGGCCTATGCACTTCTTCAGCAAAAGAGTAACGTAAAGTGACACACTGGGCGGGGAATGACAGGGTGATGTGGGAAGGTTGATGATTGGAGGAGGTGGGGAGTAGTAGGGGTGGATAGCCAATAAAGAGGGAGTGTGATGAGGTAGAGTCCGAATAGTTACAAAGTAACAAGGAAACATTGTAAGGGGGCTAATAGGGTTAGCGGAGGTTGAGGCCAGGCGGAGAGAAAGAGTCGAGAAGATGGATATGTGCTAGTTCCCAGTGTCGGAAAAGGGGGGCAGGAGTGTCATAGGGTAAAGCGCGAATAATCCTAACATTGTAGCAACTATTAAAGGGAACATTGTGGGTATTAGCATGTAATGCAACTGGGAGGGGGCGTCTGAGAGAAACGCTATTCCGGTGACCGTTCATTCGGATGTTTAACGGATTGCTGGTGAGGCCTACGTAAAACGCAGGACAAAGGGTGCAGGTAAGGAGGTAAATGACGTTACGGGTGGTGCAGTTGCTTCTGGAGGTGATGGGGTAGGTGATGTTGGTGGAGGGACTCGAGAAAGAAGATGATGGTAGGTGGATAGGGCAAGTGAGGCAGCGAGGTTTTCCGCAGGGGTGGGAACCTATTGCAAGAAGCGTGGTAGAAGTGGGAAGATCCTTCCTCCACAAGATATTTCCCAAATTTGGGGGCCGGCGGAAGGAGAGGAGCGGAGGATTGGCAAAAAGGTTGATAAAGAGGGACTGATGGGAGGAAGAGGTAAGAATTGGGTGGGCAGCATGAAGGATTGTTTTGAGAGCTTCGTGGATACCAGGGTGGAAAAGTGTCGTAAGAGTGAGTGGAGGGGTAGATGCAGGAATAGTGGGTGTGTGAGGATGAGATCCAATGTGGGTAGGCGTCATCGCCCTATGGATCTGTTCGCGGACCAAGACTGGAGGGTAACCACGTTTGAGAAGAGCATCCTCGAGGACAGAGTAATACTCTAGAAGGGATGCTCTATCGGAACAAAGCCTCCATCCTCGACGAGCAAGGGCATAGGGGATAGAGGTTTTGGTATGAAGGGGATGGCAGCTATCAAAGTGGAGGTATTGGAGGCTGTTGGTGGGTTTGATGTGAACACAGGTGCGGATTTGGCTGTCTTGAAGGTAAAGATCGACATCCAGGACTGTGATGTGGGAGGTAGAGGATTGGTGGGTGAAGGACAGTGAAGGATGGGAGGAGAGACGCGAGAGAAAGGAAAGGAGAGAGTCAGGTCCATGCGTCCAAATGAGGAAGACATCGTCGATGTATCTCAGCCACAAAAGTGGTCTGAGTGGAACGTTGAGGAAGAGTCTTTCCCATTCTCCAAGGTAGCAATTGGCGTATGAAGGCGCCATTCGGGTGCCAATCGCAGTGCCTCTAATTTGAAGGTAGTGACGACCATCGAAAGAGAAGTTGTTCAATTTGAGCACCATTGCTGCCAAGTCTAACAAGAAATGGGAGGAAGGTCTTGCGTCGGGTGGTCTTGAGTCCAGGAGTTTACTAAGGGCAGAGAGTCCATCATCGTGGGGGATGTTTGTGTAGAGGGAACAGACATCGATAGTGGCCAAAATGGTATTGGGTGGGAGAGGAAAGGGGAGGTGTTTGAGACGTTTGAGAAAGTGGTTAGTGTCTTGGATGAAGGAAGGGAATTGACGAATGAGAGGTTGTAGGTGGGAGTCAACGAAGGCGGAGATGCGTTCTGTAGGGGAATTAAAGCTGGCAACAATGGGGCGGCCGGGGATGTTGGGTTTATGGATTTTAGGGAGAAGGTATATATATATATATATATATATATATATATAAGTCTAAACAAATATTTAAGGTATATGTATTTCTGATTGTGCTACAAAATACAAGCATCATTCCCTTATCAAATAGATCTTTAGCTGACAAGTCTGTAAATGTGGAAGTGTTGATGCATTGGAGCATTTTTATGTTCTGAATCTCCCAGCAGAACAGGAAAAATTATTTCTGATCAATTAATAGAAAATATTGCTTGATGAGATAAAAGGATGGAAAAAATCATTTTCATGGGTGGTGGCAGACTTTCAAAATTTATTATCTCTTTATCCATTCATTTCAGTGAACTGTTTTCTCAGGATGTCAACAAAAGACAAGATATTAAGGGGATTAACTTAACTGTAAAAGTGAATGCCATAGCTATTTACAAGCCCTCATTATTCTACAGTAGAACAGTTTGAATGTGTAATGTTCCTTAATTTCCAGAGCACATCTGTGATAAATGGATAAAAATGATGCTATCAAATAGTCAAGTAGTGGACTTGAAATTTCTTAATTATGAATGAAATGTGTGCGTGTATTTTTGGCTAATCAACCTCTTCTTGGATTATTATAGCCATAGCTCCTTCCACACTGAACACACTCACAGAGAAGGAGGGAATCCCAGTGAGGGCTCCTCAAACCACACAAACAGGAGGTCGGATGACCTTGGAAAAAATTCTACTTTCGCAGGATTCAGGCCCGCTGTGTTTTCTTTGGGGAACCATATTTCAAGTACTATACTACTATTTTTTTTAAATGTTTATGTTATTTTGTAATAGCCTTTTGCCTGTGAATTAATAAATAATAATAAATCTTTTATTGCAGGTTCAGAAGGTCTCAATTAATTTTATAACAAAAATTTCATTGTTGAGGAGCAACAGCTAAGATATTATGATGACATCTGCTCAAATAGAAGGGTAAAGGGGTAATCCATCACTGAAATATTATACATTCAGGATGTACAGGGATGCTTGAACTCCAGGGAATTTCAATCTCATACCTGAATCAATAATGCTAAGACCACAGAGGCCAACACGTTATCTTTCAACTGGATATCCAGAACAATTGCAAGTCAACTTTGAGAACCTGCTCTAAATATGATTTCAAAGAATCTCCAAGCAGCCCAAGTGTTAGTGTTGCTGCGATGCTTGAACAAGTTTCGCTTAATTTACTTATATCTTTGTGTTAAAAACTTAAAATTGTGTTTTTAGTAGCATTACCTAAGTTCTAGCCACCTGTGGTTCCATCTAGTGTGAAATGCCTCCATACTTAAGCTTACCTGGTCAGAGAGGTGGATTATATTTAATGTGACTGAAAGGCAGTGAAATGCCCTCATACTGAAAAAATAAATAAATAAATAAAATATCCAATACCCTGTCTTTTATTCAATTTTACTGTTTCTTGAATGCTGATATTTGCTTTACCTGCTTCACACTAAGATTTAAATAGAATTAAGGATTTTGGAGCTTTTAACTATAATAAACGAGCTGTATACATTATTTATCTTACGAAATTCCACAAATAATTAAAAACTGGTTATGCAGGAGCATTTCGTCTTTTTAATATATATAATTGTTTTTAGCATTCAGTGGTTTTTTATTGTTCGGTTTTACAATTCTTTTCAGATCTGAATAATTTGGATATTGTAACAGTGTTGCCTTTCCAAAACTTAAAATATCTGTAGAATCGGAAAGAAAAATCTGTAGTATTGTCTGTTAAAGGAATATTTATGCTCAAAATTCCATTTTATATATGTAAATTTAGGAAAAACTAAACACGGTTATTTTACTCACTTTACTAAAGAAATAAATCAGTTTTTTATGATAATAATTATTTATTAATGGAAAAATAAATACCTCTGTTAGGAATATTTAATGCAACTAGGTATGGCAATAAAACTAAATGGCTCAAACCTAAATGAAAAATATGTAGTAAATTGATAAAATATTTTTATGAATACATATGATGAAAAAAGGAAAATGAAAAATTTAATTTCCTCTAATCTACTACAACGTGATTTAGGACTAAACTTAACGATTATATTTCTCTCCTGCCTTGATCGCTCTCTTTAACAGTGACTTTCTTGCATTAAAATTATAACGATATGCATTCTTTATGAATTGTTTTGTTAATATTAAACCTGCATTAAGGAGCATTACTAAGACACAACTAAGAGTAAAGTGTTTACTATAGTCGCAGGTAGGTGTTCTAGTGATGGCAACAAAAAAATAGTTTTTTAAATATCTCAAACAAAACATATGGAAAATGTTTCAAACATAGGTTATAGAAAATGAAATTTCCTACAACTTTTATTCCAATACATTTTTACATTAATCAAATATTAAAGCAAATATTTCAAAAAAAATCTGATGTGGCCACCACATTACTTTCTCCATGACTAATATTTCTAAAAATTCCAAACAGGTTAAATGATAATGAATTTTTTAAGGAACTGCAAGAAATTTTAAAGGCTTTACAAATAACACAAATAGATTGATACCATAGCCTTCTGATACTGGATATAGCCAGGAATCTCCAACAATTAAGAAAATTAAAAGGAGCGTTATTAAGACGTAACTAGCATCAATTGTTAACAATAGTCGTTGGTAGGTGATGTGGTTGTGGCAGCTAAAAAATGTGGTTTTTAAAAATGATTCGAACAAATGTTGTAGAATATTCAATTTCCTGCAACATTTATAGACCCACACATATACCCATAGATATAAAATTTACAAAAATATGACAGTTTATATTTATCAAAGCTTTCACTTTGTTAAAACCTAATACAACTATACATTTAATATTGAATTCACATACACATAACATTTAAAAGATGAAAGTAATCAACTAAAATCTTTTTTAGCACTTATAATCAGCAGCGAACTTCTGCCTAGGCAAACTAGGCAGCTGCCTAGGGCTCCAACCTCGGCAGGGGCCCCAACCAGGGGCCAAAATGGTACACATTAAGGATACAGGACAGGGAAAATAATATGTCAATTTTTCCGAACGAAATAGAAAATAATTGACCATAGTAAATTTTTTGACAAGTCAAGTGGCAACACTGTGTTTGTGTTCTTTGTTTGTTTTGCATCTCACCTGACTTCATTCTATAACTTGTCACTACTGGTCAGTTTGCGTTGAAAGTGTGTGTTAGAAAGTTGTATCGATTTCAATTTTGCGGCTCAAAGGTTTTATCTTCCACACGAATTTGCTGAGGTTAGTTAAGGTTACGATACAAGTAGTGTTGGCAACGGAAGCTAAAGAATGTGATAGAATTTTCTAGTGTATAGTGTCTTAAGATTTTATAGAATAATCCCGTAAGATAGAACATTCCAGAAATGATTAGTGAATGGTAGTACAGAAACATTCTCGAAGGTTCTAGATATTTCGATATTGTATGCGGGAAAAGGGTTATCGTCACTGGAGCTATACAAGTACATCCTGGAAAAAGGCTTTTTGGACATTTATCCAAATGTGGGAATAGCGCTCCGGATGCTGTTGTGTACACCAGGGTCAAACTGTTCGGCAGAAAGGTCGTTTTCAGCGCTAAAGAGAGTAAAGAATTATTTAAGATCTACCACAGAAGAGAACAGGCTTAATTCACTCTCTGTGCTGTGCATAGAGTCAGAAATAACGTAGTCTGTGGACTATAGTGAGGTCATCCGTTCCTTTGCAGAGAAGAAAGTTCGTCGCGTGGCAATGTAATCTTGTAATTATATGTAAATGTAAAAATTATAATGTGTAAAAAAGTATAGTTGGTACTTGTCTATTTCATTTCTAAGTCTGCTTGTCTATTTTCTAAAGTCAAAGTACATTAAATAAATAAAAAATAAAAGTAAAGTTTGTTTTTTGCTAAATTACCAAAACTCTGTTAACTGCCTAGGGGCCCTGGGTCTCTATGTCCGGGCCTGCTTATAATATACCTAATCAGGCTTATATTTCAAAGTCAAATAAAAACCTTAATTTTCCTTTCATATTCTTGGAGAGATCTGAAAAAATCAATTGTGGCCTAGCCTCCCCATACTTGTAATAGGTGATTTAAAAGTGTAATTATTTCTATAAAAACCTAGATGACATGGAACAAAAGAGCTTATTGAGTGAGCATGGATTCTTAAATTTATAAGCGACAATAAATTAGGGCTATCAAACATATTATTAATTATTTTGTATAAAAATTTAGGTCTGTGCGGGACCTTCTACTAGAAAGTGTAGTTAAATTGAGATGAGCTAGTATAACATTATAGGAAATATTGACCAGTGAAATTACCATTTTAAATGGCAATCGATCTCAGAAATTTCTGCTGGTCTCGTTCCATCATGTGGGAGTCTATTTCATAATATGGGCTCCAAATGACTGAACAATACTCTAGCAGCCTGCGGACAAGAGAAGTATACACAGCAGTGACAGCAAATAAAATTAGTAAAATCAGTTGTATTCCTGCATATAAATCCAAGAGATTCCATTGCTGCATTTGAAATACAGTAGAAGCCCTCATAACTGACTTTTGCTTAACCGACTCGCCGGATTAACACATTTTATGCCCCTAGGTCTGAAAACTGAAATCCACAGTCGAGTGCTACATTTTACATAAAAACGACTAGTTAAAAAGAGTTTAAACCATTCCTTTTATTACGCATCAATCTCACGAGTTGTCCCTTGTGCTAAAATGTATATCATTACATAGTAATCCAGTCTAGTATGCATCTGCTGTCAGTTGTCCACAGAGTCTGCTGTCAGTTGTCCCTCATACTAGTTCATTGTTATTTTAGTTATGATATTAAATCAATACTAAATTACGTATATATATATATATATATATATATATATATATATATATATATATATATATATATATATATATATATATATATATTAACTAAAGGAAAAGAAAAGGTAGTGATGAGGGTGGCAACAAGGTGTTGAAGGAAGCCCAGCGGACACTTACCAAGTCGGAGACCAAGTTGGCAGGCTGCTGGGGGCGTCGAAGAGACACGTTGAACACACGAACACAAAAACAAAAAACATGCAAGCTTATCGGGCCTATGCCCTTCTTCAGCGATAGAGTAAATGAGAGTCATATATAATATATATAATATATCATTATATATCGACGTTTCTTACAGAGGAGGATATATATAACACAACATATAACAGGAGGATATTAATGTCCAGCTCAAACTACCTAAGCTGGAGAGCTGAAAGTTTCAGTTTTTGTAGATATGATAGAGAAACCTACAGATAATATGAGACTTCTCACCTAAATGACATGAGTTCGACTCCAGAAATTCTGTAAGTTGCGTTTTTTCCCATAAGAAAAGCATTGCGCCATTTTTGTAAATTAATTATGGGCACTTGCCTGTAAGCAAGAAAAATTAAATTTTCTGTGTTGCTAGATGGCCGCAATATCTATTAGGAATTATTGTCACTTTTTCTTACAGTGTCTTGGGTTCGACTCCAGAGACCCCGGAATATCTCCCATAAGTTAGCATGGGAAAACACAATCCAGTGTGTGGACCAATCTAATAATTTTAGGAAGCTGAAATTTTGCAAGATTATAGAACTTTTCCCATAACCAACTATAAAAATAGAAAATTTTAAAATTGTTTATTTTCAGGGGTTGTTTAAAACCCCATTTGAACATTAAAGTTTAATAATTTTTATCTTAAAAACAATATGCTGTAGGTTCGAGTTTTTTAAATCATTTTGTAGAAAATTATACATAAAAAAATAAAATTTTGAAAAAGTTATAAAATTTGACCAATAATAATTCGCAATAGTTTAAACATATTTTTGAGGTTTATGTATTACCGAATGTGCTACGGAGCTGACATTTTTTTAGAGGTAGTGTTTGTAAAAAACGAAATTAGATTATAGAAATTTTGATATTTTAATTTGTTTGGCAGTTAAAAATTCTTAAAATATAAACAAATGGGTATATGTTTAGATACTATGGGGCGAGTTAGAAAGCTGAAAGTTTTCAGTTATTTAGAATTTAATCTATAAAAACGAATAAACATTTCAATGTATCCATGAAATTTTTTTGCGGCCGTTAAAAATTATTTAAATTTTAACAATTAGATAAATGTTATTTTACTTCTAGAAGTGCTACAACTTTAAAATCTGGCAAAAATGTGTAGCATTAGTACCCCATAATGGAGAAAGTATAAAATTCTAAAATTGCAAAGTTCGGGGATTGTTTCAATCTATTATTTTTACATAGGGGAAAAACAAAAATCGCTGCGGAGGTGAAATCTTTAGAATTAAAAAAATATTTTTGATGATGAAATATCTATCTGGAAAATGAATGTTTTTTGAAGGTGAGATGAAATGCTTGCAGAATGCAAGCACCTTCTACTAGTATTATTATTATATATATATATATATATATATATATATATATATATATATATATATATATATATAATATTCATATTTATTTATAGAATATGGGTGAGATAAGAAAGAGAGTGGTTGTTTCCATGAAAACTAAGCTTGATGCTCTGGAAAGAATGGATAGGGGTGAGTCAGTAAGACAAATTTCTGTGGAATAAGGTGTTGGAGAGAACTGCAAAAGACTGGAAAAAATCGCATGAATCTAGAAGGATTTTGCACACATAGGAGGGGGGATGGGGAGCAAAACGGGACTGCCAGGTAGAGAGAGCACTGTTGCTCTCGCAGTGCCGGCTCTGGCGTGATGGTGGAAGGAAGTTTTTTTTACTCAGCGTGTGTTGTGCTTAAAAACCATGTACCATATTCTTGAATGTGATAAAGTGTAGAAGAGAGTAGAATTAGATTATTATTCTGCTTCCAGCTATTCTAAGTAAAAAATGTTTGGTTTTTTTTGTTAAGATTTTATCAAGTTCCTGAATAAATTTTCTTTTTATACATGTTTTTTCCTTTTACACAATTTTAAAACAAAGGCTAAAAATTTTCTGGAGCAGCACCCTCACTAATTTTAGCTACGAGCAGCCACTGCATACAGGGCAGACCAGCCCTGAGCGAATATGTCAGCCTTAACCCCTCAGAGATGGACTAGATTTAATTACCACTCGACCGTAAATCTGGCAGGTATTTAATTGAAATGGCCAATTTTGATGTAGTTCTTTGTAAACATATCATTTTATCTAATAATCAGATTTACATGAAAATTTCGGAATATCTACGCCATAGTACATGCTATATACAGGGTGATCATTTTAAATGAGAACCTATGAAAATTTTAATAACTTCGAGTAAAAGAGTGCTAGAGACATGAAACTTAGAAGTAACAATCTTTATTGTCTGACATTACTTGCATTGTCACAAATAATGTTGAAAATGACCACCAGCATGTTGCATACATAACTGAGCACGACGAAGCATGTTCAAAGACACTGCCTGCAGCATGATGGGTGTGATGTTGAAAATGATGTGGGATATGTTAGTTTTCAATTCATCCAGATTGTGTGGATGTTGTTGTAGGCTTTGTCTTTGATAAAACCCCACAGAAAGAAGTCTAACAGCGACAAACCTGGCAATCGTGATGGCCATTTTCCTTTCGACATTATGCTATCTCTGAACAAGAGGGATAGCTCAGCCATAGACACCCTTGAAGTGTGACTTGTTGTGCCATCTTGCTAAAACCATGTTTTAACAATCTCCTCTTCGGTGAGGTGTCCCATAAATTCATGAACTATGTCAATGTACCGCTCAGAGTTTATGGTGTCTGTGAAAAAGATGGGCCCAACAATCCTGCAGCGGGTCATTGCACACCACACTCCAAACTTCACAGGATGTAGGGGAGTTTCATGCGCTGCATGGGGATTTTCCGTACACCGTAGACGAGTATTCTGAGAGTTTACATACCCTGTAAAATGAAATCAAGCTCCATTTGAGAAGAAAGTCCAGTCTGACATGTGAGTCTTCATCCACCTTTTCCAGTGACCATTCACAGTAATGGCTTCATTTTTCATAGTCTGGTGGCAACAGATGATGCATGACGTGCACTTTGTATGGAAACATTTTTAATTTCTTCACTGCTATATGACAACTGCCGTAGAACATTTTTTGTTGTGCAAGTTTCCATAGTGACTTGTGTGGACTTCCTGTCTGGTTCTCACTAACCTGTGCTAAGCGATACTCAGTCAGAACAGTTGATGAGCAAACACGACTCACAACATTCACATTTTCAGTCTCCCTGAACATTTTCACAAGCTTCCATATCGCAGGTTTTGTTGGTGTCTTACACCATTGAAATTGCTGACAGAAATAACCCTGAGTACTTTTAAACGGCTCTGATTTGAATTAACGTGAACCATCGCTCCTCTACCTTGAATGACATGTTTGTTTATTGCTTGCACTGTGCATGTGCATTTGTAGTGGCACAGACTGGTCACAGATGGTGACACTATGCAGACAATAAAGCTTGTTCCTTCTAAGTTTCATGTCTCTAGCACTCTTTTACTCAAAGTTATTAAACTTTCCATAGGTTCTCATTTAAAATGATCACCTGTAGCTTATTTTTTACATAATTCTATTTCAATAAGTTTATGCGTTATTGCATGATGAAGTAATAACGGTTTAAATCACATAAATGTTTAACTCTTAATCACTGCTTTTAGTGCTAGAATAGTTCCCATGAACTTCACTCCATTCAAATAATGCAGTCAAGTTCTCTGTAAATATTCAGCTTGCCACTTTGTTCTCATTACAATGCAGTAGCTGATAGTCTCTTCCCACTTTATCTCCTCCAAACACAGACGTTGTGGCACTCAAGAACTGTTTACGAATAACATTGCATGAATAAAATTTATGAAAACAAGAGTGAATCATCTCCAGTTGTCCTATTCCCCTTCTTCTCACGGTGCCTTAGCGACCTTGAACACTACTAATTCCTATTGATTGTGAACACTTGCCTTTTGTTCTGTATCTTTGATTGTATTCATTCTGATGGGATTTTATGATGAAAATTATTGACTTTTTAAATAATTATTTCCATAAAGAATGAGCTAATTTCTGAAAGTGATTTAGAGACATTAATAAATTTTTAGTAACTGATAGAGATTAAAGGTGAAAAAATACAGCAAATCATTTTTACTTGCATCAACCAGCAGAGCAGACATACACGTATAACATAAATATTGACCTTTTAAAAGACTCAACTGAGAAACCTGACTTGATTAATGGATAAATTGGATGAAAAATGAGACAATTGTCACTGAAAAATTAGAAGCGCGCCTGGTGCTTGTGGAGAAAATTTCCTAGCTTTGAATCCCATAAATCCTACTCAAACTTATGGCAATACTGTAAATTATTAATGCATTGTGACTATATAGATCACATACAAAAGCTGTCAACCTCACTATCTTCCAATCCAAAAAAATTTTGGTCCTATATTAATGGTCGCCGCAATTATAGTAGGATTCCTGATGAAGTATCATATGACCAATCAAAAGCTGTAGGATCTGCTAGGCCTGATTTATTTAATAAATATTTTTCTGACTGTTTTATACCTGGTAATGACACAACTGTCGACTCGAATGATGTCCATTTACTTTCACCTGTCACTTCTGATTCTTTGTCTTATCTCCAAACTAACCCCAAGGAAGTGCTTCAGTATCTTAATAGGATATCACTTCATTGTTCCTCAGGCCCTGATGGCATTAGCCCTGTTTTTGTACGAAATTGTGCTTTCTCTCTCTCTACCCCTTTAAGTATTATCCTCAACCTGTTTTTTGGCAGGAATTTTTCCTACCAAATGGAAATCTGCGAAAGTTGTTCCTATTCACAAATCTGGTTCAAAATCCATTACCACTAACTATCGTCCAATCTCTATCCTTCCCATTCTCTCCTCTGTTTACGAAAAAATTATCCTAAATCGCCTCTATTATTTCACATCACCCCACATTTCGTCAAAGCAGCATTTCTTCCCAGCCGATCCTGTTTAACTAACTTGGCTGTTTTTCAGAAATACGCCATTGATGCAATAGCAAATAAATCTCAGTTAGAAACTATTTTTTGACCTCACTAAAGCATTTGATTCTTTAAATCACATACTTCTTTTACATAAACACCAACACCACTTTGGTGTTCATGGTTGTTTTCTCAGTCTGATTTCCAGCTACTTAACTAATAGAAGACAATGTGTTAGTATCTGTGGTGTTTCTTCTGACTGGTGAATGATATCATCTGGTGTTCTCCAAGGCAGCATCCTTGGACCTTATTTATTTAATTTGATTATAGATGACTTAGCAATTTCAGTATCTACTTCTCAAGCTGAAATTTTATTATATGCCGATGACTGTCAAGTTTTTCAACCAAATGATTCTTTCCCTGATTGTCTTTCCTTCCAATATACGATTAACAATGTAACAAATTGATGTGATACTTGGCAATTGTGACTAAACTTGCCTAAATGCAGTGTTCTCTCTGTACTCGCCGCAAAAACCCCATTCTCTGGGATTGTACAATGAATGGAACTACTTTAAAAAGGGTGACATTGCAGAGAGATTTAGGTGTCTTGACAGACACTAAACTAAACTTTTCAGAACACATTTTCACGATAGGCTCTCTCTCTCTTCTTGGCATTCTTTACAGATACACGGAGCTGAGGGTTCCTGTGGCTTTGAGGATATATTGCTGCTCTATTGTACTTCCTGCAATTTCCTATTGCTCACCAATTTGGTCCTCATCCTGCATAACTAATTTACGCTCCCTTGAGCAAATTATGAATTTTTTTATAAAAATTATTAGAATAGTTGTTCCTTCTCTTCGTTGTGCTACAAAACATACAGTCCTCTCCAAAATAGCTATTGACAATCTTTCTACCAATTATCATAAACAAGATATTTCTTTTCTCCACAAAATTCTAAATTCTCATATTAATTGCCCTGAGTTATTATCTTTTTTCAACTTTCATGTGCCCTCTAGATCAACCCAATTATCCCACCTTCTTCACACTAATACCCTCTAGGATTTCATTGATCCAGCGTTCTCTTTTCTTCCGTCTTCCATCCTTATTAAGTTCCCTCCCATCTGATCTTGATGTTTTTTGCCTCTCACTTCCATCTTTCATGAAACTGTCCTCTCAGTTTTTAAGTAAGTGACACTATATGGTAATATTATTATTTGATGTTATTTATTGATGTTATATTTGTGTTTTTATATTTCACTGTAAAATGGCATTTTAAAGCTGTATGTGAAATCATTTCTAAATAAATAAAATAAAAATAAACATAAATAGTTTGTCTCCACACCATCAATAATGATGACTGATTTACCCACCTACGACTTATCATATAAAACCTTACATACAGGTCTCCCTGATCACCAAGCACTTAATTTCAAACTAAAACTCCCTAAGGTATCTGTCTTCAATATCCTAGCTATATGTTTAAATGTATTTTTGATCTATGCTCTACCCAAAAGTTTTCTTTTACATTATCTAATGAATCCTGGTTGGATATCTATGATGCTCAATTTGTAAACTCTAAATTCAATTCTTTTATAAATACTTTCAAGGTGAATTTTCATGCTGCCTTCCCTATGAAAAAATTATGCAGAGAACTGGCCTAACCAAAACAAGTTTTACTCTGAAGAGCTGGTAGTTATGAGTCAATTCCTATGCAATCTTTACTTTCAATGTAAATTTAGTGATCCAAGTCTTAGAGGCCTTTATCAAAAGACTCTTAAGGAATTCAAGCAGTGAGTGGCAGAATATTGAAGAACTATAAATGAAAACTATATTCATTCACCCAAAAACCCAGCCAAGTCTGGATGGGACATGATAAAACATAACTCCAAAGCAGCAACAAGTAAACTGAATCAAATAGATTTCTTTAATAAACAACCCATTTCAAATCCTGATGAAATAGCTGATCGCTTCAATCAACAGTTTTGTCAATCTTTTCAAGCCCCTACAACTCCTTTTTTAGCTTATCACTTACTGCCTGCACCATTCCCCAACTCATTATTCTTAACCCCTATGGACTCTCATGAAATAATAAAAGTTGTGAACTCATTTGCCAACAGCTGGTCCTCAGGATTTGATGATATCCCTATGCCTGTGATAAAAGCTGTAATTCACTATATTGCTGGCCCCCTAGCAAACATTATTAATCAATCCTTTTCTGAAGGTCAGTTTCCTTCTTACCTTAAGTTAGCATGTGTCCTTCCTATTCCTAAAAAGGTTCACTCTCTGATTCCAAGAACTACAGGCCCATATCTGTTCTTCCTGTGTTTTATAAAATTCTAGAGAAAATCTTCTATAACCGTGTTACTTTCTTTCTTGAATCTAACCATCTTATTCATGAATCCCAACATGGGATCAGAAAAGCAAGATCAACAATATCAGCCTCTTTCCAACTACTCAATCAAGTCTATCAAGCATTAAACAATAAAGAACTTATCCTTGGTATTTTTTTGACTTATCAAAAGCATTTAATAGTGTAAACCATGAATTACTCTATCTAAAACTCATTAACCTTGGCAGGGGCGTATCCAGATATCATTGTAAGGGAAGGCATGAGGACTAGGTTTTTGAGCAATTATTTTTTCTGAAGATAGACCTAGGAAGACTTACACGACATAAATAATGTTTGACTGAGTTTTCTTTATTTGAATATCAGGAAAGCCTGTGAATAATGATTCTTACGTGTTTATCAGAGCACAATGAAAATAGATACTATATAATTTTCAAAGATTTGGCAATAAACACATTGAATACTATGACCATACTGTTATAGGAAATGGTATCAAAAAGCTTATATTTTTGTATTAAGTAAACCCAATTTTTATTATGTAATTTGGGTATTATGCATTGAGTTGTGATGGGGACCCGCTACCACTGGGACCTACTCCCAATTGTAGCATTTATGTGAATGATAATAATAATAATAACTACAGCGGTCAACAATTAATCCTTAAAACAAGGACCAAGCAATATCTTAAGCTGAAAAGCAAAATAAATGCGCAATTAGTACTTTTTGACCTCTCTGCGAAAACAGAAAATACAACTAAGTACATTGTTTAAGTTTAAAAATAAATAACGGTAATTGAATAATAAATAAAAATTACTAATAACCTGTTAAAAAACGATAAGCCATTTCGAATAAAGTTGAACTGTTTTGAATACACGATCTCTTGAAAAATGTTAACACTATACGAGCAGAGACGAAAGTGTTATGGTTTGACATTCACTTAATCCCGTGTCCACAGCACAGGCGACGTGAGCGAGCAATACTATTTTGTCTTCAGATAAAAAAATGTAATAATTTATTAGTGTTCCACGTGGGCAAGACTAGAGGTGTTCGGAAAGCAAGTAAATATTCAAGATGATTATGGAATTCCGTGGTGATGTTTCTTTTTAAATTTAGGCCGCCAACTGCACAGAACGTGAGCGATTGAAAAAGAACGGCGTAATTTTTCGACATCCGAACACGTTGGTTTCAAATGCGGTGCGACACACTGAACAGAAATTCTGACTAACATAAAAAATGACCCAACATGTCGCGCTTTCATTGTGCCCAAAACCAAAGCTCAGAATACATTGTAATCAATGGTGAGTGACACAATGAGAAGAATTTGAATGCGCAGAAAAAAACGATCACTTCACTGATGCAAAGAGGAATAGATGCTTAGTGTCTCACATTACTTTGTGGTAGAATAGAAACGCCGCCTTTTTTTAAGATCGCTCACTGACATTCAAGTCATAAAAAATCATTGTTTTACCGATATTTTGTCTTTCAGTTAGCTCTTCGTAGACTAAGACCGAACAGGAATCGCAACTTGAGAGAATAGAGAGGAAGCGTCAATCCTCCTGTTCTTTTTTTTACTTTCGAATTTTTTAAAGGGGGCATATGCCCCTTCTGCCCCCCCCCCCCCCCCTGAATACGCCACTGAACCTTGATATCAAAGGTAATGCCTTAAACTGGATAATTTCTTTCCTGATGGACAGAAGGCAAATTGTTAAATACTCTTCTTGCTTCTCCCAAGGTTTGATTACTTCAATGTCAACACCTCTTAAAATTGTATGTGGTGTTCCTCAAGGATCAATATTGGGACCTTTACTTCTCAATTAATGATCTGCCTAATAGCATGTCTAACAGCAAACCTCTATTATATGATGATGATACATAATGCCTTCTTTATTCCATAAATCCAGTAAATCTTCACAATATATCCAATGCTTCAATAGAAGACATGATTCAGTAGTGTTTTTCTAACAGTCTTGCTGTGAACAATGCTAAAACTGTCTGTATTCAGTTTCACACCAAAAGAGCATTGCCTTCCTTAAACCTCCAACTTTCAATGAACAATGCAAGCATTGAATGCTCCACCTCAGTGAAATTCTTAGGGCTGCTTATCAGTGAAGACCTTGCTGAACTGGTCTATACACATTAATGCTGTGATGAAAAAAGTAGCTACTGGAATTTTCTTATTCAGAAAAATAGCACCCATAACCTCTGTTGACACACTTAAGCTCCTTTATTAAGCAAATATCTACTCCCATCTTTCCTATGGCATAATTTTCTGGGGCAATGCAACCCATTCTAAAAAAGCTTTCTCCTTACAAAAACAGGCTATTGAAGCAATGCTACCAATCTCATATTGCACCCCTGGTAACCCCCTTTTTCAGTCTCTTCAAATATTAACTCTTCCTTCCATATACATTCTTAACTGTGCCATTTTTGTCAAGCAATATCCTCACCTCTTCCCAAGAAATCTTGACTACCACCATTATCACTCGTACCAAAGATAACATTCATCTCAATAAATATCACTGACTCTCTCAAAATGGACCTTACCATGCAGCTGCTATTATATTTAATACACTAGCTGCTGCCATCAAATTAATATCCCACATAACATCATTTAAAAGACAGTTAAAAAATTTTCTTCTGGGAAAAAATTATTATAGTGTTATTGAATACTTAGATGATAATGTGTGAATTTTTATATCAATGTGATGAAACCATGAAATGTACTTGCCTACAGTGAAAATAAATTATTATCATTATTTCACTTTTGCATTTCACAGCTTTCGAACCAATTATTTCAATGAGGTACGGACTTTGTCAAGCACTCTCATTACTCATAACTTAAAAATTTACGTACTATTCTGGTTGTATTTAGTATGACAGCTTTCTGTAAGAGGGTATATTGCAATTTAGGTAAATCTTATATTTTTATACTGTTTTGTAAATCTGGAGGGATAATTCCTGTGGTCGATAAAACTATTGGGACAATGTGTACAGTATTCATGTTCCACATTCGTTTAATTTCTTCTTTTAGTTCTATATATTTGTGGTGCTTTTCTACTATGGTTTTCTGAAGATTGTATTTGGGATAGCTATGTCTATTAGGTAAGTGGTTTTGGCTACCTCGTCCTGCAAGACTATGTCCGGTCTATTGCTGTGTATAGTTTTGTCCGTAATTATTGAGCGGTCATAGTATAACTTAAATTCATCAGATTCCAAAACTGATTAAGGTTTATATTTATAGTATGGCGTGTTGTCTTCTATTAATTTATGTTTTAGAGCCAGTTTTTTATGTATAATATTTGCGACTTGATTGTGATGGTGTAAATAGTCAGTCTGTGTTAGTCTGGTGCATGCTCCTGTAATGTGCTGTATAGTTTCCGGGTGTTCTCTACACTTTCGGCATCTGTCATCTTGAATTTGTCTATTCTTTATTATGTACTTCTGGTAGTTCTTTGTATTTATTACTTGATCTTGTATGGCTAGGATGAATCCCTCTGTTTCTGGGAAGAGATCTCCGTGTTTGAGCCAGGTGTTTGATGCTTCTTTGTTGGCATCAGATCGGCTCAATCTTGGGGGGGTCTTCCGTGAAGGGTCATGCATTTCCACCTATCAATTTTCTCTACTATTGTTTGGGGTTCTTCATTAACTTGTGTTACTGTATCAGTTAGATTCAAAGGTGTATATTTATTATCTGATTTACAAATATTTATGTGAAGAGGGGAATATTGATGCCCGTGAATTTCCTCAGCAGTTTGATTTGGTTATTATGTAAGTCTTTTATGTCTATTATACATCTGCCTCCTTCTGTGCGTGGTAGTGTCAATCTGTAAATATTTGAGTACGGGTGGTGCTTTCTGTACTTTGTCAATTTCGTTCTTATTTTTTGTTGTAAGTTTTCAATATGTGTGTCTGTCCAAGTTATTATACCGAATGAATATATTAAAACCAGGATAGCAAAAGTATTAATAGCTTTTGTCATATTTTTAGTTTAATTCTGTTTGGAGTATCTTTTTAAGTATATTGGTAAATTCGATTGTCAGATTTTTCTTAATACCAGTATGTTTTATTTTCTTTGACTGTTCGTATACTAAATACTTGTACAGTAAAACTTCGCCGAACGTGGGGGTTAGGTTCTACAAGGGTGTTGCATTGCGCGAATCCACTTTGGAGGAATCATTAGTCTTATGGGACTAAAAGGGTTCCGTTCCGAGTTCGGAAAAATGTACTCCTTGAAGGCGTTTTTTCAATAATAATGACATAGTTTGCTTATATTTCCTTGAAAAAAAATTATAAACATCGCATCAACTTTATATACAGTAGTATTGCGTTTAAAAAATATTTATTAAAAAATTAAATTCTCGCGTAATTTTACACTAGGCAGACATTCACTTTTATAGTTTTTCCTTTATACCTGAAAATGCATGCTTGAATACGACACTTTCATAGCTCGCTGTGATAAATATTGAGAAACAAGTTTTGAAATATTTAAACTTAAGGTTCACAGAACTGAAACAATACATATTAAAAACTTGTTGATTAATATCGACAGCGAATCCAACGATCGGTCCTCAGCTATGCCGGATTGGCCTCTGCACAGATGCATAACACTAGCGGCACTACCCGCAGTTGTTTGCACTCACTGAAACGGTACATACTGGCATTAATTTTCGCGTAATTTTTATTTATCTCTAGAAATATTTTATTGAAAATTTAATGAAATATTTTAACAAAGTTACAGTGAAACTCACCAAGGTTAATTAGATGGTCTGCTCTTGGTCTTGTGATTTTGATGTGCTCGGACCTTGACTGGTGTTGCTGGCTGACTGGAAGAATTTCGTGATAGGCATCTGTTTGGACTTTTTTAACTCCCTATGAAGTTCTACGTAGGGAGCTAAAGCTGATTCTAGACTCCTCTTGAACTTCAGGCTTCTTTCTACTGAAGGATCAAATTCCAGTGGTGCTTCTTTTAAATCTTCTGCCTGCTTCAAAAACTTCTCCAAAATTTTTGCTTTTAACTTTGGCTTCTCAGGCTCCAAATCGTTCTCCTCTTTTTTGCCTTCACTCGAAGTTTGTGTCACCATATCTAATTCAGCAACAGTTAGTTCCTTTGCATGGGACTCTAACAATTCTTCCACATCACTTTCTTCCATGTCTTCAAAGCCTTCACTCCCGATGTGTCTTGCGATATTAATTATTTCCCTAACGTCCTCTGTATTATCGGGAAAACCTCGGAAGTCACGAACGATATCAGGCCAAAAGTTTTCCAGCAAAGGTTCATTGTTTCACTTATCACTTCATCCCAGGATTCCTTTATTATTTCAATGGCCTTCGAAATATCAAATTTTTTCCAGCAATCGCTAATTCTTAAGGATGGATTCATTGAAAGAATGTTAGCGAAACTTCTGCGGATGTAATACGACTTAGTTGCAATAACACCCTGGCCCAAGGGCTGCAGAAGTGAAGTTGTATTAGGTGGTAAGAACTCAACTTCAATTTCAGGATGGGCCTCAGCAAGAGATTTTGGATGACCTGGTGCATTATCCACCACAAGGAGCACCCTAAATGCAAGATTTTTTCCTTCAGGTACTTTTTCACTTCACGAAGGAAGCAATTCTCAAACCAATCCTCAAAAAGTCTTGCAGTAACCCAAACTTTGCTGTTACTCCTCCAAAATACAGGGAGCGAACTTTTGGTCTTGCCCTTCAGTGCCCTCGGATTTTCCACAGTATAGACCAACATTGGTTTGCACTTAAAATTCCTGCTGCATTTCCGCAAAATAGAATGGTAAATCGGTCTTTCGCTACTTTAAAGCCAGGAGCCAACCGTTCGTCTTTAGCAATCCATGTTTGTTGTGGCATTTTTTTCCAAAATAAACTTGTCTCATCGGCATTAAAGACTTGCTCAGGTCAGTAATTTTTCCTTTCAGTGAGTTCACTGAATACATCTGGATATTTAGCTGCTGCTTCATGATGGGCAGATGCAATTTCACCAGCAATCTTCACATAATGAAGTTGAAATTGCTTTTTAAATCAATCATACCATCCTCTGCTGGCTTGAAAAGTAAAGGCCACTTTCTTGCGATTTTAAATGCTCATATATACTAAGGGCTTTATTTCTGATAATAGGCCCATCCAAAGGAGCATGTTTTTGCGCCTGATCTTCGATCCAAATGTTTAACATCTTTTCCATTTTCTCCATTAGTACATCTCGTCTGCTAACATAGGAGGTACTAGCAGAAGCACCGGCACAAATACTAGAACGAATTTTTTCTTCCGTCTTCTTCATGGTTCTTATTGTAGATTCATTTACGTCATATTGTATTGCTAATGATGCAGCTGAGCTTCCTTCTTGAAGCTTATTTAATATAGTCAGCTTATCTTGCAAGGGCAACACCTTCCTCTTATTCTTTTTAGGATCTTCTGTAGCACTTCCAGGTGGTCTTTTTGGGCCCATATTGAGAATTATTGTAAACCGCCGCTGCTCCTCCCTCTTATGACTGCAGCAGGGCACTCAACGCTCCAACGGTCCTGTTAAATGCGTAATATCTTCTCTCGAAATTTAGTTTACATGGACAGCACGTCGAAACGAAGAAAGGAGAGACAGTATCCATACGAGTACAGCACCATTAAAGGAGAGCTGAACCAGTCGTTTAACGTATTCTTAATATAAAAAGAAAACACAAAAAACACACTCACGAGCTATATGCACTGACATAGAGGGGGAAGGTTGCAGCTCACAAAACAAATCAACAAAAGTTTCTTATGGAACTGCCTCGTGTCCATCTAGCGCTCGGGACTCCCCAAGCTTCCCCACTCCACATCTCGCGACCTCGCCAGACGTCTCACGCGCAGCAATGTAATTCATTCATTCCTACGAACCTAACCCCAAGGCGGAACCGCCGCGCGTACGTCTAGCGCTCGGGACTTGTTGCCACCGACCCTTCCCCCCACCCCCCAAAACCAGAGTCGCCTGTAAGCCACAGGCTTACAATTAAAAAAACTATAATTAATTAATACGAAACACTTCACAACACACACAAGAGCAAACACGCTTGCTTATGCTACGCTCCAAGTCACAGCCGAGGCAAGCGATTCCCCGTTGCATTCCCCTTCCCCTCCTTCCTTCCCATTGGGCTTACTTTGATTTTCTCGAATGTCTATCGCCGTAGATCAAAACATGGGATATCTCGCTGGATGCTGACTGTCCAGAATTCATCTCATCAATACCTTAGTGATTAAGCCTTGGCAACCTCCGCAGTGAGTTTTGTGTGCGTTGCATCTTCGGGGAGAAAAGATATTTCCGGCGGAAATATTCCTGGGGGCTAAGAGATCCATCGGCGTTACTTATGTGACTTCTTTTTAACGACGGTAGTTAAGTGCTAAGTCTCACGTGACGTGAAAAACTGAAAAAAGGAACCTCATCTCCAGGTTGGAGTTGAAGATAAAAAAGCAGTTAAAAGCGCTGATTTTTTATTGGGTGCCGACAGACTTAACAAAACACTATAATCGTAGTACGAATTTTTTCTTACTAATGATCTTTTCAGGGCAAACCTTTTGTTGAAAATGGTCATTCAAGGAAATCGCGTAAAAGTGAATCACTTCCCGGGGTCGGTGAAGCTCATCACGCATTTGAGTACCGCGTAAATTTGAATCCACGTTGGGCGAAGTTTGACTGTACATTTCTAGTTCATTCATAGGTTCTATTATTCCCTGATTTTCTATTTCGAATCCTAAGGGTTCTATTCCTCCTTTCTTTATGTTTAGTGTTCTACATTTATTCAGCCCAAATTCCATTTAATGTCTGTCGAAAATTTCTCTTATAGTTTAATTAATTCATTAAGTTTTGGATGTGTTGATGTATAAAGTTTCAAATCATCCATGTACAGTAGGTGTGATATTATATGTTTTGACTGATTATTTTTTATTAAATATCCAGAGTTCGTTCTGTTTAACATATTTGAGAGTGGATTTAAAGCAAGACAAAACCATACTGGGCTTAAGGAATCACCCTGAAATATACCTCTATTTATTTTTATTTCCCTTGTATAAACATTTTGTTTGTTTTCAATATGATTAACTATCGTGTGCCATTGTCGCATGGCTTTCTCCAGGAAGTTAACTAAGATCGGGTTTATTCTGTTTATTTTTAGTACTTCTATTAACCAAGAGTGGGGGACTGAATCAAAGGCCTTGCAATAATCTATGTAGCAGCATGAGAGATTTTTATTGTGTCTTTGTGCTTGCTTGAGTATTACTGAGTCAATTATCAATTGCTATTTACAGCCTTTCATGACTTTGTGACAGCCTTTTTGTTCTTCAGTGAGAATGTTTTCATTGTCTAAGTGGGAGTTAATTAGATGTTATACATGATGTAATAATTTTATAAATGGTTTGTAGGCAGGTTATAGGATGGTAGTTAGATGGATCGTTATTATTCTTACTTTTTGGGAGAAGATATGTTTTGCCTTCCATTAGAAATCTAGGTACTTGGTCAGGGTCTTTAATGAATTTATTTATTTGGGTTAATAAATGTGTGTGTGCATGTAAATCTTTTGTATCAGTAGTTGTGAATGTTGTCACTTACAGTGCATTTCCAGTTATGTGTCTTCTGGATGATGGTTTGTAATAGATCTAGTGATATGTCGGGGGCCGGCATACTATGAATATTATGAAATTGTTCTATTTCTGTCTGTATCCAATGTGCTTCAGCATTGTGTATTTCAGTATTTGACCATATTTGACACCAAAAATTTTCTATGGCATCTTTTGTTGGCAGTTGAGTGTTTTGTGATTGTTTGTCATCAGTTGATTTTAACGCTCTATAAAACCCTCTCTCATTATTTTTAAATTGTGTGTTCTGCTGTTTGCGTCTAGTGAACTTGTTGTGTCTGTTTAGTCTAGCTTTGTATGACACAAGTTTTTGTTTGAGAGTATCTATGAATTCTATCATGTGTTCGTTGGGGTTGTCATGTTTCATGTGCATTTGATATTTTTTAACTACCACTTTAGCTTTACCTTCTAATTTTTTGCTCGAGTTACCTTTTGAGTATTCTATTAGACGTGCAATTTCAACTCTCTATATTTTCTATTTTGTTTAACAGTCTCTTTTTCCAGTTTGGTATGTATGGTACTTGTTTTCTGTTTGATTTATCGGTCATTTTGTTTAACAATTTTTGAGCCATTGCATTTAGCCGCAGTGAGTGCAGCGCAATATATAAATGTGTGGATTTCTTCAAATGTTTCTATAGTTTCTAGGTGTTCAGGCATTACTATTTTAGATAGTTTTACTGAAGTGTGTTGTTTTGGTATGTAAGCTCTTTTGTGGGGTCTGTACCTGTGTATTCTATAAGTGTAATGTTGAAAGTTTCTCTTCCATTTTCAATCAAGCCAGCATCAGCATTTACTTCAGTATTATGGTTGTTACTATCAGGGTAGTAATTTCATTAGTTAATTTATTACTATTTTTAGGTATGCCACTATTTTGTATTGCAGTATTTTCATTAATTAAGTTCTTACCATTTGATATTGGACTTTCGTTTGTTATAATATTTAAATTGTGTTCTGTTTCAATTGGTAAATTTGTAGGTTTGTCATTATTTATAGGCATATTGGTTAATATAACTCCCATATCTGCTTCAAATTCTTGGCCTATTTTGTGTTTTAGTTGGTTCAATGTTTCAGGAGATACTAGACCATTTCTTATTATTGTTGTGTTGGTCTGATATATGTTGAACTGTTACAGGTATGTTTGGGTATTGATTTGTGAATGCGGTATAGAGTTGATCTCTGTTGGCTGTCATATCGGATTCTAATTTTGTAATTCTGTAGAACATGCGCATGATCAAGGTGTTAACTTCAGCTGTCCATTTCATGCATACATGTCTTCGGCCTGCTTGGGTGGTCTCAGTTAAAAGTGGGTTGCCCCCCTGAGAAACACCTTCAGCTTGTGCAATATTACTTGACGGTGTTGGGTTATTGCATCCAGTGGATTTGGCTGTTGCTTTTTCGGGTGAACTGATCGATGTCCGCCTAGTCGACACACGACCACTATTATTATTAGGAAGTACATATATATTTGTAGACTCTAGCCAATAATAACCGAGTTTGTTAACTTTAAAATATAGCAGAAGACACGAATTTCGTCAAAAATATTTTAAGAGGTATGCCGACTAAAAAGGTTGACTACCACCTCTGGAAATTTCTTAGCATTTTTATGAAAATCTAAATATTTTTATGGACCTTATAGACACGTCCAATTTTTGACATTTTTTACGGACATTTTGCAACCCTGTTACCTACTGTAGCCCAAAGTAAAGGCTGGCACCCACTGGTGCATGCCACAGCATGGCACAAAATATTCTTTCCATGTTATTAAATGAACCCGCTTCCACTGAAGCCGGAGCATGACGCACCTCTGCAACATCTCTGCAGCGGTTTGCGCGGAGACAATACTCTCTGCTACCGTGCAAAGGTGTGCTTCGCTGTGCTTCAGTGTGAGTGGGTCTTGCATGCATGTGCACAGTTTTCAAAGAGTTTTGTTAACACTCGACAGGAGGCGCTTCTTCCATCACCATATGACTGCCTAGGCAGTGTCGTGAACCATTCCCCATCAGAAAACATGCCTCTGTGTGCACAAGTGTGAATGGGTAGAAAAACCGTGCAGAGGCATGCACCATTGGGAGCTGGCCTTAGCACTGTCAGACTTGACCCTCCCCTTTGTATCATGAAATTTGTGAGGTCTATAAGTCAGCGGTTTCATAAATAGTGAGTGCAGCAGCTCAGAAAGTCTATACTGAGATACCGCTACACAGAAGTGATGTATATACGTAGCACTTTGTTCTGAGGTATCGTTTTCGTTCATTCCCCATATTATTTCTTACGATATCACGTCTGTACACCTCATTCTAATTCTCCCAATTAAGACAATTATTTTTCATTTGAGTGAAAACAGCTGGGAAGAACTTTACACATAAGCGATGGCAGTTCGGATGAGCATTTTAAGTATGATAATAATCCAATGACTGCACTTTGCGATGGCGATAGCTTAAAGAGTAATCAGCAAGCATGATCCATTCTCTCATTCGGCTGTTCCCAACTAGGGATGGTGATTCGGCAGGAGAGATAGTCATGCAGCATTAGGGCTATGCTGTTTTTGTGCCGAGATGATCTGGCGACAGCCAATGTTTACAATTTTGTTTTTGTTGAAATTTCGTTGTACGGAGGTGGATTCAATTTTGGGGACCAGGATCAGCCTTCGCTCTTTGGGAGTTACGTAGTTAGGAGGTTCAATATAGGGAGGCTTCAATTATGCATTTTACATGTTCTGGTGGCGGGACCGAGATCCGAGTTCGTTATACAGAGGTTCTCGTAATAAGGAAGTTCATAAGATAGAGGTTTTACTGTATGGAGAAAGTATTGTTTTCCTGAAAAAACCTAATTCGAGATTTCAACCAAAATACATGTTTTAAGGTCTCCTGAATGCATTTTGACCATTTTCTCGATGATGTCAGTGTGTGCGTGACAGTTTTTTGTGGGTGTCTAACTCAAAAACTATTAATCAGCTCAATGCAAAATTTTATATTTGACATTTTTATTAAAGGCAAAAGAACAATAGTTTTTGGTAAAAATCGGTCAACTGGAAGTGGGCTTACTCTTGTCATTATTCCATTTTTTTTTAAATATTTGCTTTAATATTTGATAAATGTAAAAAGTACTGGAATAAAAGTTGTAGGAAATTTAATTTTCTATTGTTTGTTTGAAACACTTCCCCATATAATGTATTGTTTAAGAGATATGTTAAAAACTATATTTTTTAGCTGCCACAACCACACCACCTACCGGTGACTACTGCAAACAATTTACGCTGTTATGTCTTAGTAACACTCCTTTTTATTTTATTACTTGTAGGAGTTTTGAGGCTATATTCAATATCAGAAGGCTATAGTTTCAGTGTATTTCTGTTCTTTGTAGTACTCAAAATTTTCACGCAGTTCCTTAAAATATTTATTATCGTTTAACCTATTTGGAATTTTTATAAATATTAGAGGTATGGAGAAAGTGACGTGGTGGCCACATCAGATTTTTCTCTATAAAATGAGCAACGAATTTTGTGAAACTAAACCAAGTATTTTAATGAACTATAAATAGGTAAAGCTATATCAATTCTTTTACTACTACTATAAATTACAAAATAACAAGAACACATATTGCACTTTAAAAATCAGATAAAGCTTTACAAAGTTTAATTATCACAATTACTCATATAGTAGCAATTTTACAAATTTAATATAGGTTTAAGTTAAACACAAAAATTATATATAAAAAATAATTTCTGGAATCTGACCATCTTCAACGGATGTTCCATTGTTATTTCCAGCTGCGTAAGAGAACTGGAATGTAACTTTTCCTCCGCTTGGGCAGTCGAGGGTGACTTTTCTCAAACCTTTTGTCCCATAATGTGAATCAGGACCCTATGATGATGGCAGGATCAATGACAATGAACAGCATTAAAGAAATACAACAGTTATTCTTTATTTGCAATTTAACCACATCCTCCTTCAATCATAGAGAAACTTAAAGCTTAAAATATTTCGAAAAAATCCAAGAAATTTAAGCAAAAAAATTACCCAAGTCAAATAAAAACAGTAGCTAGGTCTCTTAAAAACATTTATTATTTATTTATTGATTTATTAGCACAAACACAATTTATTATTCTTACTTAATTCTTCTAGTGCTGTTTGTGGATTCAACAGATATTCATATCATTTCCATTATATCTCAAAATCTTTTTAAATAGTATTAATATTTTTTATTTCTGCTGTAATTAGCATCTTGTACACATTCTGTAATTTGTAATATTTTCAATAATTTTGTAAATACATTATATCAGCATCCATCATTATATTATTACGTATTATTATATTATTATTTATTATGCTGATATCTTTATACATAACAACAAAGAGATAAGTGCAATCAATCTAGTAACAGTCTATTAACCTAGTTGTCTCATATTTTTACCAATATTTATAGCAATTTTAAAACATTTTAGAAACAATAAACAAAGTGTATTGTGAAAATACATGGAACATTCAAATGAAAATTGACAACATCATATCACACACACTTCATACAAAATTTATCCATGTCTACTTGTTTTGAATTTAATACCTTTGTTCTACTGTTTTCCTACACTTGATATTAAAAATCAATGAAGTCAAATAATGTTGTAATTGAGAGCAATTTATGTTAACTTTATGTTAATGCAAATCCTGGTATGTATCTATGACTCCATATATTACCTATGGAGCATACAATGTATTTCAAATATGTGACTCAGTGACAAGACAGCCTAACTCTACAGGAACCTCTTAGCATAATAGTCGACCTCTACATAAAGCATAGACTTCATGATTACATAATCTTTATAACTATAACCTATTATAGCATTATCATTATGTATAACAACACAGAAACTGATTTACAACACTAAACTAAATAATACTCTAATAGTATACTAGGTACAATTTTAGATCTCTGTATAAGTCAAAAACACTTCTTACTCCATAAGAGAGAGCTTACACTAACAAGGGAACATCGATCGATTGAGGTCACTGTAGCTGATGTTAGGACATAGTCCAGCATTGCCAAATTACGAGTTTTGTGAGAGTTGAGTTGACGGAGTTGGGGCCCAAAATAAAACGTTCAATAAAACAGTTATCATTCACATTTTTGCCACTGCCACTGTCCAGGGAATGCCACTCAATGGACAGATTAAAATCACCTACAATTATAAAATTACCAAGAGAACTCACTCTAGTGGTCCCCTCAGATTTGGCCAAAACTTCGCAGGGTGATAGTAGACAGAAAATAATTGGACACCTATTTTTCTTGCCCATCCAATGGCCCCGTGTTTTCAAGATATTTGCAATTAAAAGTTGTTAAAAATCGATGAGCTACCCAACCACCTAAGGGAATGCCGATATATGACAAGTAACCGGTGGTGTAGTGGTAATGGAGACCAACTCCCAATTTGTTGACCCGGGTTTGAGCCTTGCGTCTGATAAATTTTTTTTCATCTCCTACTTCAACTTTTTTTGTTGTTATTTTATCCTAAGCATTTGCGTTTTATGAATCACGCTTGAAAAAAATTTACAGCTTATATTTAAGGGTTTTACCAATTTATACAATCAAGAAATTCTAGCACTCTTACTTTTTTGTCTCGCGCTGATATTCTTCTGTAACACACAAGAAATATATATATTATATGCATGTAACAATATATTATATGTACAATGAAACATTACCCTTGATATTATCATAATTCTCTGCAGTGAATTACATTAGTAAAATCATTTGAAAACATGAAAATTTCGCAGTCACACGCAGTTTCTTCACCTCTTGGGGTTAGGGTACCAAACCGTTAATTGCCAACTTCCAGAAATTCTCACGACTTTCACATTCATGTCACAGCAGGGGCTACTGAAGGGGTTATAAAAGATTGAAACTTGGTGGCTGCTAGGTCCGTCAGACTTTAGCCAAGAGAGGAGAAAAGAAAAGGAAGGGAGGAACTTGAATGGGAAATGCAACTTCACAAGACAGCTTACCAGGAGGGTAACCTCCTATTTCGATTTTTATTGTTGTAACTTTATCCTAAGCGCTTGCATTTGATGAGTCTTTTTAAAAATAAGTTTTTGTGTCATGATTATACAGCCACGACCCGGTCACCATTGACTCATTGACCTCCTTTTCCTCCTTCAGTATCCTACCATCCTTGCTCTCAATTTCTTTTGAGCCTCCTCCTCCAAATCTCTGTCCATCCCAAGTAATACTCCTGACCTTCTGATACGCTAGGTTGTACCTTCCCCTCTTCTCGAGCTCTTGTATCTCCTTGCACTCCTCCTCCAGCCACTTTTCCTTCGCCCTTTCCGTCTCCCTCCTCAGTTCATTGTTCAACCGCCTATAGCTCCTTCTCCCCTCCTCTGTGTTTACATTCTTGTATCTCCTTCTCTCCTCCATCTTTGCTATCATTTCCTCGGTTACCCAGGATTTCTTAGCTCTCTTGCCTTTCCTGTATCCAATTTCCCTTTCTGTCACATTTACTATTCCATTCTTAATTCTCTTCCATTTTTCCTCTACTCCTTCGTTCTGTGTATTTCCTCTCTTCATCTGGTTTGCCATATCATAACCTATTTCCTATTTCTGCCTTTCTTTCAGTTTCTCTAAATTCCATTTCTTAGCCATCTTTGCTTTTCTAACTCTTTTCATTTTGATCTTCATTTCCACCATTAGCAGCACATGGTCACTTGCTATGTTTGCTCCTGGGAGCCCACACACTCTTTTCACTCCGTTCTTATACCTTCCTTCTACCAATATATAATCTGTTTCCTGTACATGTCACCTGATGATTTCCATGTATATAGCCTTCTCTTATGATTCTTATACCAGGTGTTGGTTATTATCATGTTCCTCTCCTTGCAGAACTCAATAAGTCTGTCTCCCCTTTCGTCTCTCTGTCCCAGCCCAAACTGCCCCACAACTCCATCAGCTCGTCCCTCTCCCATACTCGTATTCCAGTCTCTCATCATTATTTTACAGCATCCCTTTCCTTCCTGGTCCAGTAAGGCACTTATTCTCTAATACGCTTCCTCCACATTCTCATCGTCATGGTCGCCGATTGGCATGTACAGTTGGATGACTAGCATGTTCTTTGGTTTAGCATTTAACTATCATATATATCATATATTATATCACATCATATATATCATGTCTCATATAATATCATATTATATCTCATCATGTATATCATATGATATATCATAACATATATCATATCATACATATCACACCATATATATCATATCATATATCATAACACATATCATATCATATATATTACATCATATATATCACATACTGGTGGTGTAGTGGTTAGCGTGTCGGCTTTTAATTGCAAAGTTCGGGGGTTCAAAACCTCTCGAATGGAGGTTTTATAAAAAAAAACTATCATCAGTGCCTGGCAGTAGGCAGCAGTACTGTCAGTATGGTATAGAGCCGAAAACAAATGATGTTGGTTGGGTCTATATCCAATACAGCTGTAGGCGTGATCAGGTCGATTTGAACGGCTACAGTACTATGATGTGGAAAGCAAGAAGGAAACTACCACATTACAATCCCTAGTAAAGATTATATGGTTGGACAATATGAGTTCTCTCGAGGTAAAACAATCCGGAGGTAAAATAGTCCCCCAATCGGATCTCCGGGCGGGGACTGCCTTGAGGAAAACATTTGTCGAAAGTAATTTACGAATAGGGACTTGGAACGTAAGAACTATGAGAAAAGCAGGAAAGCTAGAGAACTTGAAAGAAGAAATGAGAAGAAATAGAGTTGACATTATAGGGCTAAGCGAAACTAGATGGGAGGGAGAAGGACAGTTCGACTCGGAAGAATTCACGGTAGTTTATTCTGGAGGAAATAGTGGGGAAAGGGGAGTAGCTCTGGTACTTAGGAAAGATATGATGAAAAGCGTGACAAAGATAATAGCAATGAACGATAGACTGATGGCAATAAAGCTAAAAGCAGTCCCAGTGGACATGCTGATAATCCAGGTATATATGCCAATGTCAGCTCATGAAGATGAAGAAATAGATGAGATCTATGAGCAAATTAATGAAATTTACGAAGAAGACGGAAGAGGAAAGGTAAACTGCATAATAATGGGAGATTGGAACAGCATATTCGGAGAAGGGCAGGAAGAAAATGTTGTCGGGCAATACGGACTTGGAAAGAGAAATCGAGGAAGGGAGAAACTCGTAGAATTCTGCATCAATAATGACCTTGTAGTGACTAATACATGGTTCAAAAACCATAAACGAAGGTTATACACATGGAAAAGCCCAGGAGATAGAATGAGATGCCAAATAGATTACATCCTTGTAAAATTAAAATTCAGGAACAGCATAAAGAACGCCAAGGCATTGCAAGGAGCGGACATTGATTCAGATCACAGCCTTCTAATACTTGACGTGAGTACAAAGCTCAAACAAATAAGAAAAACGAGAAGAGAATGACATCTGGGACCTAGAAAAACTGAAAGAAAGGCAAGATGTAGTCAGCATGAAGTTGGAAGATAACCTAAGAAAGTTGGAAAACAAACCGAAGACCGTCGATATAGAATGGGATGGAATTAAAACCAGTATCAAGGATACCTTGGATAAAGAGATTGGAAAACAAGAGAAGAAAATCAGAAAACCATGGATCACGAAGGAAATGCTGGAGAAAATGGATGAGAGACGAAAATGGAAAAACGTTAACAGTGAAGAAGGTAGAGCCAACTATAGGCGTATAAACAATGAGTTGAGAAGGGTAACAGATAAAGCTAGAGAAAATTGGCTAAAAGGAAAATGTGATGAAATAGAACAAATGGAGAAATTAGGACGGTACGATATGATGTACGCTAGGGCACTGGAATTAGAAGATAAGAAGTCTAATGGAATTTGTGGTAAAGGAATTATGAATACGGATGGGAAGATAGTCTCAGAAACAAAGGATGTAGCACAGGTATGGGAAGAATACATTAAGGAATTATACAGCAAACAGACAGGAGCGGCAAAAATAGAACTGGAAAATGAGGAAAACATTGAAGAAGATAACTTAGGACCAAGTATTATGGAGAGCGAAGTAGAAAAAGCGATAGTGGAACTTAAGAAGGGGAAAGCCACGGGCAGCGATGGAATACCGGCTGAGATACTTAAAGTCATAGGATCAGAAGGACTAAAAGCGATCACGAAATTAATTAATAAGATTTACGACACGGGAGAGTGGCCTCAGGATTTCCTAGAAGTAACAATGATCCCTCTAAAGAAGAAGCCAAAGGCAATGCAGTGTAAAGATTACAGAACTATAAGCCTTCTGTCACACACATCGAAGATCATCACGAGGATTCTTAATAAAAGGCTGGAGAAAAAGGCAGAAGAAATAATAGGGGAAGATCAATTCGGTTTCAGAAAAGGACGAGGAACTAGAGATGCTATAGGAGTAGTTAGAATCATATCAGAAAGGGCAATAGAATACAGTCAAGATATCTGCGCATGTTTCGTAGACTGGCAGAAGGCCTTTGATAGAGTAAATTGGGTAAAGTTGATGAAGATATTAAAGGATATAGGTGTAGACTGGAAAGACAGGAGACTGATTAGGAATCTATATGAGAATCAAGTTGTAAAGGTCAGGTTTGAGAATGTGGACACCTGCGGAATAAATATCGGTAGAGGAGTAAGACAAGGATGCTGCCTATCGCCAACCCTATTCAATATATATGGAGAAAGTCTAATGCAAGAAGCTTTAGAAGGCACAGGGGATTTCAAAATTGGAGGAAGGATTATAAGAACAGTAAAATACGCAGATGATCAAGTACTTCTAGCAAGAAAGGAAGAGGAGCTACAAAAAATGATAAATAGACTAGTGATAACAGGTAGAAAATATGGTATGGAAATAAATACAGAAAAATCCAAGGTCATTCGAATATCGGGTAAAGAAGAGAATCTGAACATAACTATTGGGGGAAAGCCATTAGAACAAGTTTCAGAATATAAATACCTTGGAAGTATCATAACACAAGAGGCAAAATGTACGGATGAGATCAAAACTAGAATAGGAAAAGCAAAAGCGGCTTTCAGGAGAAAGAAACAACTACTTACAGGGAATATAAGGGAAGATATCCGCAAGAAGTTGATAAAATGCTACGTATGGAGTATAGCATTGTATGGGGCAGAAACATGGACGCTAAGGAAAAATGACATCAAATACTTAGAAAGCTTTGAAATGTGGACTTGGAGGAGAATGCTGAAGATAAAATGGACAGATAGGATGAAAAACGATGAAGTGCTACGAAGAATAGGAGAGAAGCGAATGATTATACAGACTATCAGAAAGAGGAAGGCTAACTGGGTTGGACATTACCTGAGGAGAGAGAGTATGATTAAAGACGTGTTAGAAGGAAAACTAGATGGGAAAAGGGAAAGAGGTAGGAAATGGTATCAGCTGATAGACGATCTGAAAGGGAAAGAGAGTTATCAAGATATAAAGAGGACAGCGGAAAATAGGAGTATATGGAGAACCAGGTTTAACCATGAATAATCACGGACCTGTCTACGGACAGACTACCTATGATGATGATATATATATATATATATATATATATTAACTAAAGGAAAAGAAAAGGTAGTGATGAGGGTGGCACCAAGGTGTTGAGGGAAGCCCAGCGGACACTTACCAAGTTGAGGACCAAGCTGGCAGGCTGCTGGGGGCGTCGAAGAGACACGTAAAACACACGAACACAAAAACACACGCAAGCTTATCGGGCCTATGCACTTCTTCAGCAAAAGAGTAACGTAAAGTGACACACTGGGCGGGGAATGACAGGGTGATGTGGGAAGGTTGATGATTGGAGGAGGTGGGGAGTAGTAGGGGTGGATAGCCAATAAAGAGGGAGTGTGATGAGGTAGAGTCCGAATAGTTACAAAGTAACAAGGAAACATTGTAAGGGGGCTAATAGGGTTAGCGGAGGTTGAGGCCAGGCGGAGAGAAAGAGTCGAGAAGATGGATATGTGCTAGTTCCCAGTGTCGGAAAAGGGGGGCAGGAGTGTCATAGGGTAAAGCGCGAATAATCCTAACATTGTAGCAACTATTAAAGGGAACATTGTGGGTATTAGCATGTAATGCAACTGGGAGGGGGCGTCTGAGAGAAACGCTATTCCGGTGACCGTTCATTCGGATGTTTAACGGATTGCTGGTGAGGCCTACGTAAAACGCAGGACAAAGGGTGCAGGTAAGGAGGTAAATGACGTTACGGGTGGTGCAGTTGCTTCTGGAGGTGATGGGGTAGGTGATGTTGGTGGAGGGACTCGAGAAAGAAGATGATGGTAGGTGGATAGGGCAAGTGAGGCAGCGAGGTTTTCCGCAGGGGTGGGAACCTATTGCAAGAAGCGTGGTAGAAGTGGGAAGATCCTTCCTCCACAAGATATTTCCCAAATTTGGGGGCCGGCGGAAGGAGAGGAGCGGAGGATTGGCAAAAAGGTTGATAAAGAGGGACTGATGGGAGGAAGAGGTAAGAATTGGGTGGGCAGCATGAAGGATTGTTTTGAGAGCTTCGTGGATACCAGGGTGGAAAAGTGTCGTAAGAGTGAGTGGAGGGGTAGATGCAGGAATAGTGGGTGTGTGAGGATGAGATCCAATGTGGGTAGGCGTCATCGCCCTATGGATCTGTTCGCGGACCAAGACTGGAGGGTAACCACGTTTGAGAAGAGCATCCTCGAGGACAGAGTAATACTCTAGAAGGGATGCTCTATCGGAACAAAGCCTCCATCCTCGACGAGCAAGGGCATAGGGGATAGAGGTTTTGGTATGAAGGGGATGGCAGCTATCAAAGTGGAGGTATTGGAGGCTGTTGGTGGGTTTGATGTGAACACAGGTGCGGATTTGGCTGTCTTGAAGGTAAAGATCGACATCCAGGACTGTGATGTGGGAGGTAGAGGATTGGTGGGTGAAGGACAGTGAAGGATGGGAGGAGAGACGCGAGAGAAAGGAAAGGAGAGAGTCAGGTCCATGCGTCCAAATGAGGAAGACATCGTCGATGTATCTCAGCCACAAAAGTGGTCTGAGTGGAACGTTGAGGAAGAGTCTTTCCCATTCTCCAAGGTAGCAATTGGCGTATGAAGGCGCCATTCGGGTGCCAATCGCAGTGCCTCTAATTTGAAGGTAGTGACGACCATCGAAAGAGAAGTTGTTCAATTTGAGCACCATTGCTGCCAAGTCTAACAAGAAATGGGAGGAAGGTCTTGCGTCGGGTGGTCTTGAGTCCAGGAGTTTACTAAGGGCAGAGAGTCCATCATCGTGGGGGATGTTTGTGTAGAGGGAACAGACATCGATAGTGGCCAAAATGGTATTGGGTGGGAGAGGAAAGGGGAGGTGTTTGAGACGTTTGAGAAAGTGGTTAGTGTCTTGGATGAAGGAAGGGAATTGACGAATGAGAGGTTGTAGGTGGGAGTCAACGAAGGCGGAGATGCGTTCTGTAGGGGAATTAAAGCTGGCAACAATGGGGCGGCCGGGGATGTTGGGTTTATGGATTTTAGGGAGAAGGTATATATATATATATATATATATATATATATAAGTCTAAACAAATATTTAAGGTATATGTATTTCTGATTGTGCTACAAAATACAAGCATCATTCCCTTATCAAATAGATCTTTAGCTGACAAGTCTGTAAATGTGGAAGTGTTGATGCATTGGAGCATTTTTATGTTCTGAATCTCCCAGCAGAACAGGAAAAATTATTTCTGATCAATTAATAGAAAATATTGCTTGATGAGATAAAAGGATGGAAAAAATCATTTTCATGGGTGGTGGCAGACTTTCAAAATTTATTATCTCTTTATCCATTCATTTCAGTGAACTGTTTTCTCAGGATGTCAACAAAAGACAAGATATTAAGGGGATTAACTTAACTGTAAAAGTGAATGCCATAGCTATTTACAAGCCCTCATTATTCTACAGTAGAACAGTTTGAATGTGTAATGTTCCTTAATTTCCAGAGCACATCTGTGATAAATGGATAAAAATGATGCTATCAAATAGTCAAGTAGTGGACTTGAAATTTCTTAATTATGAATGAAATGTGTGCGTGTATTTTTGGCTAATCAACCTCTTCTTGGATTATTATAGCCATAGCTCCTTCCACACTGAACACACTCACAGAGAAGGAGGGAATCCCAGTGAGGGCTCCTCAAACCACACAAACAGGAGGTCGGATGACCTTGGAAAAAATTCTACTTTCGCAGGATTCAGGCCCGCTGTGTTTTCTTTGGGGAACCATATTTCAAGTACTATACTACTATTTTTTTTAAATGTTTATGTTATTTTGTAATAGCCTTTTGCCTGTGAATTAATAAATAATAATAAATCTTTTATTGCAGGTTCAGAAGGTCTCAATTAATTTTATAACAAAAATTTCATTGTTGAGGAGCAACAGCTAAGATATTATGATGACATCTGCTCAAATAGAAGGGTAAAGGGGTAATCCATCACTGAAATATTATACATTCAGGATGTACAGGGATGCTTGAACTCCAGGGAATTTCAATCTCATACCTGAATCAATAATGCTAAGACCACAGAGGCCAACACGTTATCTTTCAACTGGATATCCAGAACAATTGCAAGTCAACTTTGAGAACCTGCTCTAAATATGATTTCAAAGAATCTCCAAGCAGCCCAAGTGTTAGTGTTGCTGCGATGCTTGAACAAGTTTCGCTTAATTTACTTATATCTTTGTGTTAAAAACTTAAAATTGTGTTTTTAGTAGCATTACCTAAGTTCTAGCCACCTGTGGTTCCATCTAGTGTGAAATGCCTCCATACTTAAGCTTACCTGGTCAGAGAGGTGGATTATATTTAATGTGACTGAAAGGCAGTGAAATGCCCTCATACTGAAAAAATAAATAAATAAATAAAATATCCAATACCCTGTCTTTTATTCAATTTTACTGTTTCTTGAATGCTGATATTTGCTTTACCTGCTTCACACTAAGATTTAAATAGAATTAAGGATTTTGGAGCTTTTAACTATAATAAACGAGCTGTATACATTATTTATCTTACGAAATTCCACAAATAATTAAAAACTGGTTATGCAGGAGCATTTCGTCTTTTTAATATATATAATTGTTTTTAGCATTCAGTGGTTTTTTATTGTTCGGTTTTACAATTCTTTTCAGATCTGAATAATTTGGATATTGTAACAGTGTTGCCTTTCCAAAACTTAAAATATCTGTAGAATCGGAAAGAAAAATCTGTAGTATTGTCTGTTAAAGGAATATTTATGCTCAAAATTCCATTTTATATATGTAAATTTAGGAAAAACTAAACACGGTTATTTTACTCACTTTACTAAAGAAATAAATCAGTTTTTTATGATAATAATTATTTATTAATGGAAAAATAAATACCTCTGTTAGGAATATTTAATGCAACTAGGTATGGCAATAAAACTAAATGGCTCAAACCTAAATGAAAAATATGTAGTAAATTGATAAAATATTTTTATGAATACATATGATGAAAAAAGGAAAATGAAAAATTTAATTTCCTCTAATCTACTACAACGTGATTTAGGACTAAACTTAACGATTATATTTCTCTCCTGCCTTGATCGCTCTCTTTAACAGTGACTTTCTTGCATTAAAATTATAACGATATGCATTCTTTATGAATTGTTTTGTTAATATTAAACCTGCATTAAGGAGCATTACTAAGACACAACTAAGAGTAAAGTGTTTACTATAGTCGCAGGTAGGTGTTCTAGTGATGGCAACAAAAAAATAGTTTTTTAAATATCTCAAACAAAACATATGGAAAATGTTTCAAACATAGGTTATAGAAAATGAAATTTCCTACAACTTTTATTCCAATACATTTTTACATTAATCAAATATTAAAGCAAATATTTCAAAAAAAATCTGATGTGGCCACCACATTACTTTCTCCATGACTAATATTTCTAAAAATTCCAAACAGGTTAAATGATAATGAATTTTTTAAGGAACTGCAAGAAATTTTAAAGGCTTTACAAATAACACAAATAGATTGATACCATAGCCTTCTGATACTGGATATAGCCAGGAATCTCCAACAATTAAGAAAATTAAAAGGAGCGTTATTAAGACGTAACTAGCATCAATTGTTAACAATAGTCGTTGGTAGGTGATGTGGTTGTGGCAGCTAAAAAATGTGGTTTTTAAAAATGATTCGAACAAATGTTGTAGAATATTCAATTTCCTGCAACATTTATAGACCCACACATATACCCATAGATATAAAATTTACAAAAATATGACAGTTTATATTTATCAAAGCTTTCACTTTGTTAAAACCTAATACAACTATACATTTAATATTGAATTCACATACACATAACATTTAAAAGATGAAAGTAATCAACTAAAATCTTTTTTAGCACTTATAATCAGCAGCGAACTTCTGCCTAGGCAAACTAGGCAGCTGCCTAGGGCTCCAACCTCGGCAGGGGCCCCAACCAGGGGCCAAAATGGTACACATTAAGGATACAGGACAGGGAAAATAATATGTCAATTTTTCCGAACGAAATAGAAAATAATTGACCATAGTAAATTTTTTGACAAGTCAAGTGGCAACACTGTGTTTGTGTTCTTTGTTTGTTTTGCATCTCACCTGACTTCATTCTATAACTTGTCACTACTGGTCAGTTTGCGTTGAAAGTGTGTGTTAGAAAGTTGTATCGATTTCAATTTTGCGGCTCAAAGGTTTTATCTTCCACACGAATTTGCTGAGGTTAGTTAAGGTTACGATACAAGTAGTGTTGGCAACGGAAGCTAAAGAATGTGATAGAATTTTCTAGTGTATAGTGTCTTAAGATTTTATAGAATAATCCCGTAAGATAGAACATTCCAGAAATGATTAGTGAATGGTAGTACAGAAACATTCTCGAAGGTTCTAGATATTTCGATATTGTATGCGGGAAAAGGGTTATCGTCACTGGAGCTATACAAGTACATCCTGGAAAAAGGCTTTTTGGACATTTATCCAAATGTGGGAATAGCGCTCCGGATGCTGTTGTGTACACCAGGGTCAAACTGTTCGGCAGAAAGGTCGTTTTCAGCGCTAAAGAGAGTAAAGAATTATTTAAGATCTACCACAGAAGAGAACAGGCTTAATTCACTCTCTGTGCTGTGCATAGAGTCAGAAATAACGTAGTCTGTGGACTATAGTGAGGTCATCCGTTCCTTTGCAGAGAAGAAAGTTCGTCGCGTGGCAATGTAATCTTGTAATTATATGTAAATGTAAAAATTATAATGTGTAAAAAAGTATAGTTGGTACTTGTCTATTTCATTTCTAAGTCTGCTTGTCTATTTTCTAAAGTCAAAGTACATTAAATAAATAAAAAATAAAAGTAAAGTTTGTTTTTTGCTAAATTACCAAAACTCTGTTAACTGCCTAGGGGCCCTGGGTCTCTATGTCCGGGCCTGCTTATAATATACCTAATCAGGCTTATATTTCAAAGTCAAATAAAAACCTTAATTTTCCTTTCATATTCTTGGAGAGATCTGAAAAAATCAATTGTGGCCTAGCCTCCCCATACTTGTAATAGGTGATTTAAAAGTGTAATTATTTCTATAAAAACCTAGATGACATGGAACAAAAGAGCTTATTGAGTGAGCATGGATTCTTAAATTTATAAGCGACAATAAATTAGGGCTATCAAACATATTATTAATTATTTTGTATAAAAATTTAGGTCTGTGCGGGACCTTCTACTAGAAAGTGTAGTTAAATTGAGATGAGCTAGTATAACATTATAGGAAATATTGACCAGTGAAATTACCATTTTAAATGGCAATCGATCTCAGAAATTTCTGCTGGTCTCGTTCCATCATGTGGGAGTCTATTTCATAATATGGGCTCCAAATGACTGAACAATACTCTAGCAGCCTGCGGACAAGAGAAGTATACACAGCAGTGACAGCAAATAAAATTAGTAAAATCAGTTGTATTCCTGCATATAAATCCAAGAGATTCCATTGCTGCATTTGAAATACAGTAGAAGCCCTCATAACTGACTTTTGCTTAACCGACTCGCCGGATTAACACATTTTATGCCCCTAGGTCTGAAAACTGAAATCCACAGTCGAGTGCTACATTTTACATAAAAACGACTAGTTAAAAAGAGTTTAAACCATTCCTTTTATTACGCATCAATCTCACGAGTTGTCCCTTGTGCTAAAATGTATATCATTACATAGTAATCCAGTCTAGTATGCATCTGCTGTCAGTTGTCCACAGAGTCTGCTGTCAGTTGTCCCTCATACTAGTTCATTGTTATTTTAGTTATGATATTAAATCAATACTAAATTACGTATATATATATATATATATATATATATATATATATATATATATATATATATATATATATATATATATATATATATTAACTAAAGGAAAAGAAAAGGTAGTGATGAGGGTGGCAACAAGGTGTTGAAGGAAGCCCAGCGGACACTTACCAAGTCGGAGACCAAGTTGGCAGGCTGCTGGGGGCGTCGAAGAGACACGTTGAACACACGAACACAAAAACAAAAAACATGCAAGCTTATCGGGCCTATGCCCTTCTTCAGCGATAGAGTAAATGAGAGTCATATATAATATATATAATATATCATTATATATCGACGTTTCTTACAGAGGAGGATATATATAACACAACATATAACAGGAGGATATTAATGTCCAGCTCAAACTACCTAAGCTGGAGAGCTGAAAGTTTCAGTTTTTGTAGATATGATAGAGAAACCTACAGATAATATGAGACTTCTCACCTAAATGACATGAGTTCGACTCCAGAAATTCTGTAAGTTGCGTTTTTTCCCATAAGAAAAGCATTGCGCCATTTTTGTAAATTAATTATGGGCACTTGCCTGTAAGCAAGAAAAATTAAATTTTCTGTGTTGCTAGATGGCCGCAATATCTATTAGGAATTATTGTCACTTTTTCTTACAGTGTCTTGGGTTCGACTCCAGAGACCCCGGAATATCTCCCATAAGTTAGCATGGGAAAACACAATCCAGTGTGTGGACCAATCTAATAATTTTAGGAAGCTGAAATTTTGCAAGATTATAGAACTTTTCCCATAACCAACTATAAAAATAGAAAATTTTAAAATTGTTTATTTTCAGGGGTTGTTTAAAACCCCATTTGAACATTAAAGTTTAATAATTTTTATCTTAAAAACAATATGCTGTAGGTTCGAGTTTTTTAAATCATTTTGTAGAAAATTATACATAAAAAAATAAAATTTTGAAAAAGTTATAAAATTTGACCAATAATAATTCGCAATAGTTTAAACATATTTTTGAGGTTTATGTATTACCGAATGTGCTACGGAGCTGACATTTTTTTAGAGGTAGTGTTTGTAAAAAACGAAATTAGATTATAGAAATTTTGATATTTTAATTTGTTTGGCAGTTAAAAATTCTTAAAATATAAACAAATGGGTATATGTTTAGATACTATGGGGCGAGTTAGAAAGCTGAAAGTTTTCAGTTATTTAGAATTTAATCTATAAAAACGAATAAACATTTCAATGTATCCATGAAATTTTTTTGCGGCCGTTAAAAATTATTTAAATTTTAACAATTAGATAAATGTTATTTTACTTCTAGAAGTGCTACAACTTTAAAATCTGGCAAAAATGTGTAGCATTAGTACCCCATAATGGAGAAAGTATAAAATTCTAAAATTGCAAAGTTCGGGGATTGTTTCAATCTATTATTTTTACATAGGGGAAAAACAAAAATCGCTGCGGAGGTGAAATCTTTAGAATTAAAAAAATATTTTTGATGATGAAATATCTATCTGGAAAATGAATGTTTTTTGAAGGTGAGATGAAATGCTTGCAGAATGCAAGCACCTTCTACTAGTATTATTATATATATATATATATATATATATATATATATATATATATATATATATATATATATATAATATTCATATTTATTTATAGAATATGGGTGAGATAAGAAAGAGAGTGGTTGTTTCCATGAAAACTAAGCTTGATGCTCTGGAAAGAATGGATAGGGGTGAGTCAGTAAGACAAATTTCTGTGGAATAAGGTGTTGGAGAGAACTGCAAAAGACTGGAAAAAATCGCATGAATCTAGAAGGATTTTGCACACATAGGAGGGGGGATGGGGAGCAAAACGGGACTGCCAGGTAGAGAGAGCACTGTTGCTCTCGCAGTGCCGGCTCTGGCGTGATGGTGGAAGGAAGTTTTTTTTACTCAGCGTGTGTTGTGCTTAAAAACCATGTACCATATTCTTGAATGTGATAAAGTGTAGAAGAGAGTAGAATTAGATTATTATTCTGCTTCCAGCTATTCTAAGTAAAAAATGTTTGGTTTTTTTTGTTAAGATTTTATCAAGTTCCTGAATAAATTTTCTTTTTATACATGTTTTTTCCTTTTACACAATTTTAAAACAAAGGCTAAAAATTTTCTGGAGCAGCACCCTCACTAATTTTAGCTACGAGCAGCCACTGCATACAGGGCAGACCAGCCCTGAGCGAATATGTCAGCCTTAACCCCTCAGAGATGGACTAGATTTAATTACCACTCGACCGTAAATCTGGCAGGTATTTAATTGAAATGGCCAATTTTGATGTAGTTCTTTGTAAACATATCATTTTATCTAATAATCAGATTTACATGAAAATTTCGGAATATCTACGCCATAGTACATGCTATATACAGGGTGATCATTTTAAATGAGAACCTATGAAAATTTTAATAACTTCGAGTAAAAGAGTGCTAGAGACATGAAACTTAGAAGTAACAATCTTTATTGTCTGACATTACTTGCATTGTCACAAATAATGTTGAAAATGACCACCAGCATGTTGCATACATAACTGAGCACGACGAAGCATGTTCAAAGACACTGCCTGCAGCATGATGGGTGTGATGTTGAAAATGATGTGGGATATGTTAGTTTTCAATTCATCCAGATTGTGTGGATGTTGTTGTAGGCTTTGTCTTTGATAAAACCCCACAGAAAGAAGTCTAACAGCGACAAACCTGGCAATCGTGATGGCCATTTTCCTTTCGACATTATGCTATCTCTGAACAAGAGGGATAGCTCAGCCATAGACACCCTTGAAGTGTGACTTGTTGTGCCATCTTGCTAAAACCATGTTTTAACAATCTCCTCTTCGGTGAGGTGTCCCATAAATTCATGAACTATGTCAATGTACCGCTCAGAGTTTATGGTGTCTGTGAAAAAGATGGGCCCAACAATCCTGCAGCGGGTCATTGCACACCACACTCCAAACTTCACAGGATGTAGGGGAGTTTCATGCGCTGCATGGGGATTTTCCGTACACCGTAGACGAGTATTCTGAGAGTTTACATACCCTGTAAAATGAAATCAAGCTCCATTTGAGAAGAAAGTCCAGTCTGACATGTGAGTCTTCATCCACCTTTTCCAGTGACCATTCACAGTAATGGCTTCATTTTTCATAGTCTGGTGGCAACAGATGATGCATGACGTGCACTTTGTATGGAAACATTTTTAATTTCTTCACTGCTATATGACAACTGCCGTAGAACATTTTTTGTTGTGCAAGTTTCCATAGTGACTTGTGTGGACTTCCTGTCTGGTTCTCACTAACCTGTGCTAAGCGATACTCAGTCAGAACAGTTGATGAGCAAACACGACTCACAACATTCACATTTTCAGTCTCCCTGAACATTTTCACAAGCTTCCATATCGCAGGTTTTGTTGGTGTCTTACACCATTGAAATTGCTGACAGAAATAACCCTGAGTACTTTTAAACGGCTCTGATTTGAATTAACGTGAACCATCGCTCCTCTACCTTGAATGACATGTTTGTTTATTGCTTGCACTGTGCATGTGCATTTGTAGTGGCACAGACTGGTCACAGATGGTGACACTATGCAGACAATAAAGCTTGTTCCTTCTAAGTTTCATGTCTCTAGCACTCTTTTACTCAAAGTTATTAAACTTTCCATAGGTTCTCATTTAAAATGATCACCTGTAGCTTATTTTTTACATAATTCTATTTCAATAAGTTTATGCGTTATTGCATGATGAAGTAATAACGGTTTAAATCACATAAATGTTTAACTCTTAATCACTGCTTTTAGTGCTAGAATAGTTCCCATGAACTTCACTCCATTCAAATAATGCAGTCAAGTTCTCTGTAAATATTCAGCTTGCCACTTTGTTCTCATTACAATGCAGTAGCTGATAGTCTCTTCCCACTTTATCTCCTCCAAACACAGACGTTGTGGCACTCAAGAACTGTTTACGAATAACATTGCATGAATAAAATTTATGAAAACAAGAGTGAATCATCTCCAGTTGTCCTATTCCCCTTCTTCTCACGGTGCCTTAGCGACCTTGAACACTACTAATTCCTATTGATTGTGAACACTTGCCTTTTGTTCTGTATCTTTGATTGTATTCATTCTGATGGGATTTTATGATGAAAATTATTGACTTTTTAAATAATTATTTCCATAAAGAATGAGCTAATTTCTGAAAGTGATTTAGAGACATTAATAAATTTTTAGTAACTGATAGAGATTAAAGGTGAAAAAATACAGCAAATCATTTTTACTTGCATCAACCAGCAGAGCAGACATACACGTATAACATAAATATTGACCTTTTAAAAGACTCAACTGAGAAACCTGACTTGATTAATGGATAAATTGGATGAAAAATGAGACAATTGTCACTGAAAAATTAGAAGCGCGCCTGGTGCTTGTGGAGAAAATTTCCTAGCTTTGAATCCCATAAATCCTACTCAAACTTATGGCAATACTGTAAATTATTAATGCATTGTGACTATATAGATCACATACAAAAGCTGTCAACCTCACTATCTTCCAATCCAAAAAAATTTTGGTCCTATATTAATGGTCGCCGCAATTATAGTAGGATTCCTGATGAAGTATCATATGACCAATCAAAAGCTGTAGGATCTGCTAGGCCTGATTTATTTAATAAATATTTTTCTGACTGTTTTATACCTGGTAATGACACAACTGTCGACTCGAATGATGTCCATTTACTTTCACCTGTCACTTCTGATTCTTTGTCTTATCTCCAAACTAACCCCAAGGAAGTGCTTCAGTATCTTAATAGGATATCACTTCATTGTTCCTCAGGCCCTGATGGCATTAGCCCTGTTTTTGTACGAAATTGTGCTTTCTCTCTCTCTACCCCTTTAAGTATTATCCTCAACCTGTTTTTTGGCAGGAATTTTTCCTACCAAATGGAAATCTGCGAAAGTTGTTCCTATTCACAAATCTGGTTCAAAATCCATTACCACTAACTATCGTCCAATCTCTATCCTTCCCATTCTCTCCTCTGTTTACGAAAAAATTATCCTAAATCGCCTCTATTATTTCACATCACCCCACATTTCGTCAAAGCAGCATTTCTTCCCAGCCGATCCTGTTTAACTAACTTGGCTGTTTTTCAGAAATACGCCATTGATGCAATAGCAAATAAATCTCAGTTAGAAACTATTTTTTGACCTCACTAAAGCATTTGATTCTTTAAATCACATACTTCTTTTACATAAACACCAACACCACTTTGGTGTTCATGGTTGTTTTCTCAGTCTGATTTCCAGCTACTTAACTAATAGAAGACAATGTGTTAGTATCTGTGGTGTTTCTTCTGACTGGTGAATGATATCATCTGGTGTTCTCCAAGGCAGCATCCTTGGACCTTATTTATTTAATTTGATTATAGATGACTTAGCAATTTCAGTATCTACTTCTCAAGCTGAAATTTTATTATATGCCGATGACTGTCAAGTTTTTCAACCAAATGATTCTTTCCCTGATTGTCTTTCCTTCCAATATACGATTAACAATGTAACAAATTGATGTGATACTTGGCAATTGTGACTAAACTTGCCTAAATGCAGTGTTCTCTCTGTACTCGCCGCAAAAACCCCATTCTCTGGGATTGTACAATGAATGGAACTACTTTAAAAAGGGTGACATTGCAGAGAGATTTAGGTGTCTTGACAGACACTAAACTAAACTTTTCAGAACACATTTTCACGATAGGCTCTCTCTCTCTTCTTGGCATTCTTTACAGATACACGGAGCTGAGGGTTCCTGTGGCTTTGAGGATATATTGCTGCTCTATTGTACTTCCTGCAATTTCCTATTGCTCACCAATTTGGTCCTCATCCTGCATAACTAATTTACGCTCCCTTGAGCAAATTATGAATTTTTTTATAAAAATTATTAGAATAGTTGTTCCTTCTCTTCGTTGTGCTACAAAACATACAGTCCTCTCCAAAATAGCTATTGACAATCTTTCTACCAATTATCATAAACAAGATATTTCTTTTCTCCACAAAATTCTAAATTCTCATATTAATTGCCCTGAGTTATTATCTTTTTTCAACTTTCATGTGCCCTCTAGATCAACCCAATTATCCCACCTTCTTCACACTAATACCCTCTAGGATTTCATTGATCCAGCGTTCTCTTTTCTTCCGTCTTCCATCCTTATTAAGTTCCCTCCCATCTGATCTTGATGTTTTTTGCCTCTCACTTCCATCTTTCATGAAACTGTCCTCTCAGTTTTTAAGTAAGTGACACTATATGGTAATATTATTATTTGATGTTATTTATTGATGTTATATTTGTGTTTTTATATTTCACTGTAAAATGGCATTTTAAAGCTGTATGTGAAATCATTTCTAAATAAATAAAATAAAAATAAACATAAATAGTTTGTCTCCACACCATCAATAATGATGACTGATTTACCCACCTACGACTTATCATATAAAACCTTACATACAGGTCTCCCTGATCACCAAGCACTTAATTTCAAACTAAAACTCCCTAAGGTATCTGTCTTCAATATCCTAGCTATATGTTTAAATGTATTTTTGATCTATGCTCTACCCAAAAGTTTTCTTTTACATTATCTAATGAATCCTGGTTGGATATCTATGATGCTCAATTTGTAAACTCTAAATTCAATTCTTTTATAAATACTTTCAAGGTGAATTTTCATGCTGCCTTCCCTATGAAAAAATTATGCAGAGAACTGGCCTAACCAAAACAAGTTTTACTCTGAAGAGCTGGTAGTTATGAGTCAATTCCTATGCAATCTTTACTTTCAATGTAAATTTAGTGATCCAAGTCTTAGAGGCCTTTATCAAAAGACTCTTAAGGAATTCAAGCAGTGAGTGGCAGAATATTGAAGAACTATAAATGAAAACTATATTCATTCACCCAAAAACCCAGCCAAGTCTGGATGGGACATGATAAAACATAACTCCAAAGCAGCAACAAGTAAACTGAATCAAATAGATTTCTTTAATAAACAACCCATTTCAAATCCTGATGAAATAGCTGATCGCTTCAATCAACAGTTTTGTCAATCTTTTCAAGCCCCTACAACTCCTTTTTTAGCTTATCACTTACTGCCTGCACCATTCCCCAACTCATTATTCTTAACCCCTATGGACTCTCATGAAATAATAAAAGTTGTGAACTCATTTGCCAACAGCTGGTCCTCAGGATTTGATGATATCCCTATGCCTGTGATAAAAGCTGTAATTCACTATATTGCTGGCCCCCTAGCAAACATTATTAATCAATCCTTTTCTGAAGGTCAGTTTCCTTCTTACCTTAAGTTAGCATGTGTCCTTCCTATTCCTAAAAAGGTTCACTCTCTGATTCCAAGAACTACAGGCCCATATCTGTTCTTCCTGTGTTTTATAAAATTCTAGAGAAAATCTTCTATAACCGTGTTACTTTCTTTCTTGAATCTAACCATCTTATTCATGAATCCCAACATGGGATCAGAAAAGCAAGATCAACAATATCAGCCTCTTTCCAACTACTCAATCAAGTCTATCAAGCATTAAACAATAAAGAACTTATCCTTGGTATTTTTTTGACTTATCAAAAGCATTTAATAGTGTAAACCATGAATTACTCTATCTAAAACTCATTAACCTTGGCAGGGGCGTATCCAGATATCATTGTAAGGGAAGGCATGAGGACTAGGTTTTTGAGCAATTATTTTTTCTGAAGATAGACCTAGGAAGACTTACACGACATAAATAATGTTTGACTGAGTTTTCTTTATTTGAATATCAGGAAAGCCTGTGAATAATGATTCTTACGTGTTTATCAGAGCACAATGAAAATAGATACTATATAATTTTCAAAGATTTGGCAATAAACACATTGAATACTATGACCATACTGTTATAGGAAATGGTATCAAAAAGCTTATATTTTTGTATTAAGTAAACCCAATTTTTATTATGTAATTTGGGTATTATGCATTGAGTTGTGATGGGGACCCGCTACCACTGGGACCTACTCCCAATTGTAGCATTTATGTGAATGATAATAATAATAATAACTACAGCGGTCAACAATTAATCCTTAAAACAAGGACCAAGCAATATCTTAAGCTGAAAAGCAAAATAAATGCGCAATTAGTACTTTTTGACCTCTCTGCGAAAACAGAAAATACAACTAAGTACATTGTTTAAGTTTAAAAATAAATAACGGTAATTGAATAATAAATAAAAATTACTAATAACCTGTTAAAAAACGATAAGCCATTTCGAATAAAGTTGAACTGTTTTGAATACACGATCTCTTGAAAAATGTTAACACTATACGAGCAGAGACGAAAGTGTTATGGTTTGACATTCACTTAATCCCGTGTCCACAGCACAGGCGACGTGAGCGAGCAATACTATTTTGTCTTCAGATAAAAAAATGTAATAATTTATTAGTGTTCCACGTGGGCAAGACTAGAGGTGTTCGGAAAGCAAGTAAATATTCAAGATGATTATGGAATTCCGTGGTGATGTTTCTTTTTAAATTTAGGCCGCCAACTGCACAGAACGTGAGCGATTGAAAAAGAACGGCGTAATTTTTCGACATCCGAACACGTTGGTTTCAAATGCGGTGCGACACACTGAACAGAAATTCTGACTAACATAAAAAATGACCCAACATGTCGCGCTTTCATTGTGCCCAAAACCAAAGCTCAGAATACATTGTAATCAATGGTGAGTGACACAATGAGAAGAATTTGAATGCGCAGAAAAAAACGATCACTTCACTGATGCAAAGAGGAATAGATGCTTAGTGTCTCACATTACTTTGTGGTAGAATAGAAACGCCGCCTTTTTTTAAGATCGCTCACTGACATTCAAGTCATAAAAAATCATTGTTTTACCGATATTTTGTCTTTCAGTTAGCTCTTCGTAGACTAAGACCGAACAGGAATCGCAACTTGAGAGAATAGAGAGGAAGCGTCAATCCTCCTGTTCTTTTTTTTACTTTCGAATTTTTTAAAGGGGGCATATGCCCCTTCTGCCCCCCCCCCCCCCCCTGAATACGCCACTGAACCTTGATATCAAAGGTAATGCCTTAAACTGGATAATTTCTTTCCTGATGGACAGAAGGCAAATTGTTAAATACTCTTCTTGCTTCTCCCAAGGTTTGATTACTTCAATGTCAACACCTCTTAAAATTGTATGTGGTGTTCCTCAAGGATCAATATTGGGACCTTTACTTCTCAATTAATGATCTGCCTAATAGCATGTCTAACAGCAAACCTCTATTATATGATGATGATACATAATGCCTTCTTTATTCCATAAATCCAGTAAATCTTCACAATATATCCAATGCTTCAATAGAAGACATGATTCAGTAGTGTTTTTCTAACAGTCTTGCTGTGAACAATGCTAAAACTGTCTGTATTCAGTTTCACACCAAAAGAGCATTGCCTTCCTTAAACCTCCAACTTTCAATGAACAATGCAAGCATTGAATGCTCCACCTCAGTGAAATTCTTAGGGCTGCTTATCAGTGAAGACCTTGCTGAACTGGTCTATACACATTAATGCTGTGATGAAAAAAGTAGCTACTGGAATTTTCTTATTCAGAAAAATAGCACCCATAACCTCTGTTGACACACTTAAGCTCCTTTATTAAGCAAATATCTACTCCCATCTTTCCTATGGCATAATTTTCTGGGGCAATGCAACCCATTCTAAAAAAGCTTTCTCCTTACAAAAACAGGCTATTGAAGCAATGCTACCAATCTCATATTGCACCCCTGGTAACCCCCTTTTTCAGTCTCTTCAAATATTAACTCTTCCTTCCATATACATTCTTAACTGTGCCATTTTTGTCAAGCAATATCCTCACCTCTTCCCAAGAAATCTTGACTACCACCATTATCACTCGTACCAAAGATAACATTCATCTCAATAAATATCACTGACTCTCTCAAAATGGACCTTACCATGCAGCTGCTATTATATTTAATACACTAGCTGCTGCCATCAAATTAATATCCCACATAACATCATTTAAAAGACAGTTAAAAAATTTTCTTCTGGGAAAAAATTATTATAGTGTTATTGAATACTTAGATGATAATGTGTGAATTTTTATATCAATGTGATGAAACCATGAAATGTACTTGCCTACAGTGAAAATAAATTATTATCATTATTTCACTTTTGCATTTCACAGCTTTCGAACCAATTATTTCAATGAGGTACGGACTTTGTCAAGCACTCTCATTACTCATAACTTAAAAATTTACGTACTATTCTGGTTGTATTTAGTATGACAGCTTTCTGTAAGAGGGTATATTGCAATTTAGGTAAATCTTATATTTTTATACTGTTTTGTAAATCTGGAGGGATAATTCCTGTGGTCGATAAAACTATTGGGACAATGTGTACAGTATTCATGTTCCACATTCGTTTAATTTCTTCTTTTAGTTCTATATATTTGTGGTGCTTTTCTACTATGGTTTTCTGAAGATTGTATTTGGGATAGCTATGTCTATTAGGTAAGTGGTTTTGGCTACCTCGTCCTGCAAGACTATGTCCGGTCTATTGCTGTGTATAGTTTTGTCCGTAATTATTGAGCGGTCATAGTATAACTTAAATTCATCAGATTCCAAAACTGATTAAGGTTTATATTTATAGTATGGCGTGTTGTCTTCTATTAATTTATGTTTTAGAGCCAGTTTTTTATGTATAATATTTGCGACTTGATTGTGATGGTGTAAATAGTCAGTCTGTGTTAGTCTGGTGCATGCTCCTGTAATGTGCTGTATAGTTTCCGGGTGTTCTCTACACTTTCGGCATCTGTCATCTTGAATTTGTCTATTCTTTATTATGTACTTCTGGTAGTTCTTTGTATTTATTACTTGATCTTGTATGGCTAGGATGAATCCCTCTGTTTCTGGGAAGAGATCTCCGTGTTTGAGCCAGGTGTTTGATGCTTCTTTGTTGGCATCAGATCGGCTCAATCTTGGGGGGGTCTTCCGTGAAGGGTCATGCATTTCCACCTATCAATTTTCTCTACTATTGTTTGGGGTTCTTCATTAACTTGTGTTACTGTATCAGTTAGATTCAAAGGTGTATATTTATTATCTGATTTACAAATATTTATGTGAAGAGGGGAATATTGATGCCCGTGAATTTCCTCAGCAGTTTGATTTGGTTATTATGTAAGTCTTTTATGTCTATTATACATCTGCCTCCTTCTGTGCGTGGTAGTGTCAATCTGTAAATATTTGAGTACGGGTGGTGCTTTCTGTACTTTGTCAATTTCGTTCTTATTTTTTGTTGTAAGTTTTCAATATGTGTGTCTGTCCAAGTTATTATACCGAATGAATATATTAAAACCAGGATAGCAAAAGTATTAATAGCTTTTGTCATATTTTTAGTTTAATTCTGTTTGGAGTATCTTTTTAAGTATATTGGTAAATTCGATTGTCAGATTTTTCTTAATACCAGTATGTTTTATTTTCTTTGACTGTTCGTATACTAAATACTTGTACAGTAAAACTTCGCCGAACGTGGGGGTTAGGTTCTACAAGGGTGTTGCATTGCGCGAATCCACTTTGGAGGAATCATTAGTCTTATGGGACTAAAAGGGTTCCGTTCCGAGTTCGGAAAAATGTACTCCTTGAAGGCGTTTTTTCAATAATAATGACATAGTTTGCTTATATTTCCTTGAAAAAAAATTATAAACATCGCATCAACTTTATATACAGTAGTATTGCGTTTAAAAAATATTTATTAAAAAATTAAATTCTCGCGTAATTTTACACTAGGCAGACATTCACTTTTATAGTTTTTCCTTTATACCTGAAAATGCATGCTTGAATACGACACTTTCATAGCTCGCTGTGATAAATATTGAGAAACAAGTTTTGAAATATTTAAACTTAAGGTTCACAGAACTGAAACAATACATATTAAAAACTTGTTGATTAATATCGACAGCGAATCCAACGATCGGTCCTCAGCTATGCCGGATTGGCCTCTGCACAGATGCATAACACTAGCGGCACTACCCGCAGTTGTTTGCACTCACTGAAACGGTACATACTGGCATTAATTTTCGCGTAATTTTTATTTATCTCTAGAAATATTTTATTGAAAATTTAATGAAATATTTTAACAAAGTTACAGTGAAACTCACCAAGGTTAATTAGATGGTCTGCTCTTGGTCTTGTGATTTTGATGTGCTCGGACCTTGACTGGTGTTGCTGGCTGACTGGAAGAATTTCGTGATAGGCATCTGTTTGGACTTTTTTAACTCCCTATGAAGTTCTACGTAGGGAGCTAAAGCTGATTCTAGACTCCTCTTGAACTTCAGGCTTCTTTCTACTGAAGGATCAAATTCCAGTGGTGCTTCTTTTAAATCTTCTGCCTGCTTCAAAAACTTCTCCAAAATTTTTGCTTTTAACTTTGGCTTCTCAGGCTCCAAATCGTTCTCCTCTTTTTTGCCTTCACTCGAAGTTTGTGTCACCATATCTAATTCAGCAACAGTTAGTTCCTTTGCATGGGACTCTAACAATTCTTCCACATCACTTTCTTCCATGTCTTCAAAGCCTTCACTCCCGATGTGTCTTGCGATATTAATTATTTCCCTAACGTCCTCTGTATTATCGGGAAAACCTCGGAAGTCACGAACGATATCAGGCCAAAAGTTTTCCAGCAAAGGTTCATTGTTTCACTTATCACTTCATCCCAGGATTCCTTTATTATTTCAATGGCCTTCGAAATATCAAATTTTTTCCAGCAATCGCTAATTCTTAAGGATGGATTCATTGAAAGAATGTTAGCGAAACTTCTGCGGATGTAATACGACTTAGTTGCAATAACACCCTGGCCCAAGGGCTGCAGAAGTGAAGTTGTATTAGGTGGTAAGAACTCAACTTCAATTTCAGGATGGGCCTCAGCAAGAGATTTTGGATGACCTGGTGCATTATCCACCACAAGGAGCACCCTAAATGCAAGATTTTTTCCTTCAGGTACTTTTTCACTTCACGAAGGAAGCAATTCTCAAACCAATCCTCAAAAAGTCTTGCAGTAACCCAAACTTTGCTGTTACTCCTCCAAAATACAGGGAGCGAACTTTTGGTCTTGCCCTTCAGTGCCCTCGGATTTTCCACAGTATAGACCAACATTGGTTTGCACTTAAAATTCCTGCTGCATTTCCGCAAAATAGAATGGTAAATCGGTCTTTCGCTACTTTAAAGCCAGGAGCCAACCGTTCGTCTTTAGCAATCCATGTTTGTTGTGGCATTTTTTTCCAAAATAAACTTGTCTCATCGGCATTAAAGACTTGCTCAGGTCAGTAATTTTTCCTTTCAGTGAGTTCACTGAATACATCTGGATATTTAGCTGCTGCTTCATGATGGGCAGATGCAATTTCACCAGCAATCTTCACATAATGAAGTTGAAATTGCTTTTTAAATCAATCATACCATCCTCTGCTGGCTTGAAAAGTAAAGGCCACTTTCTTGCGATTTTAAATGCTCATATATACTAAGGGCTTTATTTCTGATAATAGGCCCATCCAAAGGAGCATGTTTTTGCGCCTGATCTTCGATCCAAATGTTTAACATCTTTTCCATTTTCTCCATTAGTACATCTCGTCTGCTAACATAGGAGGTACTAGCAGAAGCACCGGCACAAATACTAGAACGAATTTTTTCTTCCGTCTTCTTCATGGTTCTTATTGTAGATTCATTTACGTCATATTGTATTGCTAATGATGCAGCTGAGCTTCCTTCTTGAAGCTTATTTAATATAGTCAGCTTATCTTGCAAGGGCAACACCTTCCTCTTATTCTTTTTAGGATCTTCTGTAGCACTTCCAGGTGGTCTTTTTGGGCCCATATTGAGAATTATTGTAAACCGCCGCTGCTCCTCCCTCTTATGACTGCAGCAGGGCACTCAACGCTCCAACGGTCCTGTTAAATGCGTAATATCTTCTCTCGAAATTTAGTTTACATGGACAGCACGTCGAAACGAAGAAAGGAGAGACAGTATCCATACGAGTACAGCACCATTAAAGGAGAGCTGAACCAGTCGTTTAACGTATTCTTAATATAAAAAGAAAACACAAAAAACACACTCACGAGCTATATGCACTGACATAGAGGGGGAAGGTTGCAGCTCACAAAACAAATCAACAAAAGTTTCTTATGGAACTGCCTCGTGTCCATCTAGCGCTCGGGACTCCCCAAGCTTCCCCACTCCACATCTCGCGACCTCGCCAGACGTCTCACGCGCAGCAATGTAATTCATTCATTCCTACGAACCTAACCCCAAGGCGGAACCGCCGCGCGTACGTCTAGCGCTCGGGACTTGTTGCCACCGACCCTTCCCCCCACCCCCCAAAACCAGAGTCGCCTGTAAGCCACAGGCTTACAATTAAAAAAACTATAATTAATTAATACGAAACACTTCACAACACACACAAGAGCAAACACGCTTGCTTATGCTACGCTCCAAGTCACAGCCGAGGCAAGCGATTCCCCGTTGCATTCCCCTTCCCCTCCTTCCTTCCCATTGGGCTTACTTTGATTTTCTCGAATGTCTATCGCCGTAGATCAAAACATGGGATATCTCGCTGGATGCTGACTGTCCAGAATTCATCTCATCAATACCTTAGTGATTAAGCCTTGGCAACCTCCGCAGTGAGTTTTGTGTGCGTTGCATCTTCGGGGAGAAAAGATATTTCCGGCGGAAATATTCCTGGGGGCTAAGAGATCCATCGGCGTTACTTATGTGACTTCTTTTTAACGACGGTAGTTAAGTGCTAAGTCTCACGTGACGTGAAAAACTGAAAAAAGGAACCTCATCTCCAGGTTGGAGTTGAAGATAAAAAAGCAGTTAAAAGCGCTGATTTTTTATTGGGTGCCGACAGACTTAACAAAACACTATAATCGTAGTACGAATTTTTTCTTACTAATGATCTTTTCAGGGCAAACCTTTTGTTGAAAATGGTCATTCAAGGAAATCGCGTAAAAGTGAATCACTTCCCGGGGTCGGTGAAGCTCATCACGCATTTGAGTACCGCGTAAATTTGAATCCACGTTGGGCGAAGTTTGACTGTACATTTCTAGTTCATTCATAGGTTCTATTATTCCCTGATTTTCTATTTCGAATCCTAAGGGTTCTATTCCTCCTTTCTTTATGTTTAGTGTTCTACATTTATTCAGCCCAAATTCCATTTAATGTCTGTCGAAAATTTCTCTTATAGTTTAATTAATTCATTAAGTTTTGGATGTGTTGATGTATAAAGTTTCAAATCATCCATGTACAGTAGGTGTGATATTATATGTTTTGACTGATTATTTTTTATTAAATATCCAGAGTTCGTTCTGTTTAACATATTTGAGAGTGGATTTAAAGCAAGACAAAACCATACTGGGCTTAAGGAATCACCCTGAAATATACCTCTATTTATTTTTATTTCCCTTGTATAAACATTTTGTTTGTTTTCAATATGATTAACTATCGTGTGCCATTGTCGCATGGCTTTCTCCAGGAAGTTAACTAAGATCGGGTTTATTCTGTTTATTTTTAGTACTTCTATTAACCAAGAGTGGGGGACTGAATCAAAGGCCTTGCAATAATCTATGTAGCAGCATGAGAGATTTTTATTGTGTCTTTGTGCTTGCTTGAGTATTACTGAGTCAATTATCAATTGCTATTTACAGCCTTTCATGACTTTGTGACAGCCTTTTTGTTCTTCAGTGAGAATGTTTTCATTGTCTAAGTGGGAGTTAATTAGATGTTATACATGATGTAATAATTTTATAAATGGTTTGTAGGCAGGTTATAGGATGGTAGTTAGATGGATCGTTATTATTCTTACTTTTTGGGAGAAGATATGTTTTGCCTTCCATTAGAAATCTAGGTACTTGGTCAGGGTCTTTAATGAATTTATTTATTTGGGTTAATAAATGTGTGTGTGCATGTAAATCTTTTGTATCAGTAGTTGTGAATGTTGTCACTTACAGTGCATTTCCAGTTATGTGTCTTCTGGATGATGGTTTGTAATAGATCTAGTGATATGTCGGGGGCCGGCATACTATGAATATTATGAAATTGTTCTATTTCTGTCTGTATCCAATGTGCTTCAGCATTGTGTATTTCAGTATTTGACCATATTTGACACCAAAAATTTTCTATGGCATCTTTTGTTGGCAGTTGAGTGTTTTGTGATTGTTTGTCATCAGTTGATTTTAACGCTCTATAAAACCCTCTCTCATTATTTTTAAATTGTGTGTTCTGCTGTTTGCGTCTAGTGAACTTGTTGTGTCTGTTTAGTCTAGCTTTGTATGACACAAGTTTTTGTTTGAGAGTATCTATGAATTCTATCATGTGTTCGTTGGGGTTGTCATGTTTCATGTGCATTTGATATTTTTTAACTACCACTTTAGCTTTACCTTCTAATTTTTTGCTCGAGTTACCTTTTGAGTATTCTATTAGACGTGCAATTTCAACTCTCTATATTTTCTATTTTGTTTAACAGTCTCTTTTTCCAGTTTGGTATGTATGGTACTTGTTTTCTGTTTGATTTATCGGTCATTTTGTTTAACAATTTTTGAGCCATTGCATTTAGCCGCAGTGAGTGCAGCGCAATATATAAATGTGTGGATTTCTTCAAATGTTTCTATAGTTTCTAGGTGTTCAGGCATTACTATTTTAGATAGTTTTACTGAAGTGTGTTGTTTTGGTATGTAAGCTCTTTTGTGGGGTCTGTACCTGTGTATTCTATAAGTGTAATGTTGAAAGTTTCTCTTCCATTTTCAATCAAGCCAGCATCAGCATTTACTTCAGTATTATGGTTGTTACTATCAGGGTAGTAATTTCATTAGTTAATTTATTACTATTTTTAGGTATGCCACTATTTTGTATTGCAGTATTTTCATTAATTAAGTTCTTACCATTTGATATTGGACTTTCGTTTGTTATAATATTTAAATTGTGTTCTGTTTCAATTGGTAAATTTGTAGGTTTGTCATTATTTATAGGCATATTGGTTAATATAACTCCCATATCTGCTTCAAATTCTTGGCCTATTTTGTGTTTTAGTTGGTTCAATGTTTCAGGAGATACTAGACCATTTCTTATTATTGTTGTGTTGGTCTGATATATGTTGAACTGTTACAGGTATGTTTGGGTATTGATTTGTGAATGCGGTATAGAGTTGATCTCTGTTGGCTGTCATATCGGATTCTAATTTTGTAATTCTGTAGAACATGCGCATGATCAAGGTGTTAACTTCAGCTGTCCATTTCATGCATACATGTCTTCGGCCTGCTTGGGTGGTCTCAGTTAAAAGTGGGTTGCCCCCCTGAGAAACACCTTCAGCTTGTGCAATATTACTTGACGGTGTTGGGTTATTGCATCCAGTGGATTTGGCTGTTGCTTTTTCGGGTGAACTGATCGATGTCCGCCTAGTCGACACACGACCACTATTATTATTAGGAAGTACATATATATTTGTAGACTCTAGCCAATAATAACCGAGTTTGTTAACTTTAAAATATAGCAGAAGACACGAATTTCGTCAAAAATATTTTAAGAGGTATGCCGACTAAAAAGGTTGACTACCACCTCTGGAAATTTCTTAGCATTTTTATGAAAATCTAAATATTTTTATGGACCTTATAGACACGTCCAATTTTTGACATTTTTTACGGACATTTTGCAACCCTGTTACCTACTGTAGCCCAAAGTAAAGGCTGGCACCCACTGGTGCATGCCACAGCATGGCACAAAATATTCTTTCCATGTTATTAAATGAACCCGCTTCCACTGAAGCCGGAGCATGACGCACCTCTGCAACATCTCTGCAGCGGTTTGCGCGGAGACAATACTCTCTGCTACCGTGCAAAGGTGTGCTTCGCTGTGCTTCAGTGTGAGTGGGTCTTGCATGCATGTGCACAGTTTTCAAAGAGTTTTGTTAACACTCGACAGGAGGCGCTTCTTCCATCACCATATGACTGCCTAGGCAGTGTCGTGAACCATTCCCCATCAGAAAACATGCCTCTGTGTGCACAAGTGTGAATGGGTAGAAAAACCGTGCAGAGGCATGCACCATTGGGAGCTGGCCTTAGCACTGTCAGACTTGACCCTCCCCTTTGTATCATGAAATTTGTGAGGTCTATAAGTCAGCGGTTTCATAAATAGTGAGTGCAGCAGCTCAGAAAGTCTATACTGAGATACCGCTACACAGAAGTGATGTATATACGTAGCACTTTGTTCTGAGGTATCGTTTTCGTTCATTCCCCATATTATTTCTTACGATATCACGTCTGTACACCTCATTCTAATTCTCCCAATTAAGACAATTATTTTTCATTTGAGTGAAAACAGCTGGGAAGAACTTTACACATAAGCGATGGCAGTTCGGATGAGCATTTTAAGTATGATAATAATCCAATGACTGCACTTTGCGATGGCGATAGCTTAAAGAGTAATCAGCAAGCATGATCCATTCTCTCATTCGGCTGTTCCCAACTAGGGATGGTGATTCGGCAGGAGAGATAGTCATGCAGCATTAGGGCTATGCTGTTTTTGTGCCGAGATGATCTGGCGACAGCCAATGTTTACAATTTTGTTTTTGTTGAAATTTCGTTGTACGGAGGTGGATTCAATTTTGGGGACCAGGATCAGCCTTCGCTCTTTGGGAGTTACGTAGTTAGGAGGTTCAATATAGGGAGGCTTCAATTATGCATTTTACATGTTCTGGTGGCGGGACCGAGATCCGAGTTCGTTATACAGAGGTTCTCGTAATAAGGAAGTTCATAAGATAGAGGTTTTACTGTATGGAGAAAGTATTGTTTTCCTGAAAAAACCTAATTCGAGATTTCAACCAAAATACATGTTTTAAGGTCTCCTGAATGCATTTTGACCATTTTCTCGATGATGTCAGTGTGTGCGTGACAGTTTTTTGTGGGTGTCTAACTCAAAAACTATTAATCAGCTCAATGCAAAATTTTATATTTGACATTTTTATTAAAGGCAAAAGAACAATAGTTTTTGGTAAAAATCGGTCAACTGGAAGTGGGCTTACTCTTGTCATTATTCCATTTTTTTTTAAATATTTGCTTTAATATTTGATAAATGTAAAAAGTACTGGAATAAAAGTTGTAGGAAATTTAATTTTCTATTGTTTGTTTGAAACACTTCCCCATATAATGTATTGTTTAAGAGATATGTTAAAAACTATATTTTTTAGCTGCCACAACCACACCACCTACCGGTGACTACTGCAAACAATTTACGCTGTTATGTCTTAGTAACACTCCTTTTTATTTTATTACTTGTAGGAGTTTTGAGGCTATATTCAATATCAGAAGGCTATAGTTTCAGTGTATTTCTGTTCTTTGTAGTACTCAAAATTTTCACGCAGTTCCTTAAAATATTTATTATCGTTTAACCTATTTGGAATTTTTATAAATATTAGAGGTATGGAGAAAGTGACGTGGTGGCCACATCAGATTTTTCTCTATAAAATGAGCAACGAATTTTGTGAAACTAAACCAAGTATTTTAATGAACTATAAATAGGTAAAGCTATATCAATTCTTTTACTACTACTATAAATTACAAAATAACAAGAACACATATTGCACTTTAAAAATCAGATAAAGCTTTACAAAGTTTAATTATCACAATTACTCATATAGTAGCAATTTTACAAATTTAATATAGGTTTAAGTTAAACACAAAAATTATATATAAAAAATAATTTCTGGAATCTGACCATCTTCAACGGATGTTCCATTGTTATTTCCAGCTGCGTAAGAGAACTGGAATGTAACTTTTCCTCCGCTTGGGCAGTCGAGGGTGACTTTTCTCAAACCTTTTGTCCCATAATGTGAATCAGGACCCTATGATGATGGCAGGATCAATGACAATGAACAGCATTAAAGAAATACAACAGTTATTCTTTATTTGCAATTTAACCACATCCTCCTTCAATCATAGAGAAACTTAAAGCTTAAAATATTTCGAAAAAATCCAAGAAATTTAAGCAAAAAAATTACCCAAGTCAAATAAAAACAGTAGCTAGGTCTCTTAAAAACATTTATTATTTATTTATTGATTTATTAGCACAAACACAATTTATTATTCTTACTTAATTCTTCTAGTGCTGTTTGTGGATTCAACAGATATTCATATCATTTCCATTATATCTCAAAATCTTTTTAAATAGTATTAATATTTTTTATTTCTGCTGTAATTAGCATCTTGTACACATTCTGTAATTTGTAATATTTTCAATAATTTTGTAAATACATTATATCAGCATCCATCATTATATTATTACGTATTATTATATTATTATTTATTATGCTGATATCTTTATACATAACAACAAAGAGATAAGTGCAATCAATCTAGTAACAGTCTATTAACCTAGTTGTCTCATATTTTTACCAATATTTATAGCAATTTTAAAACATTTTAGAAACAATAAACAAAGTGTATTGTGAAAATACATGGAACATTCAAATGAAAATTGACAACATCATATCACACACACTTCATACAAAATTTATCCATGTCTACTTGTTTTGAATTTAATACCTTTGTTCTACTGTTTTCCTACACTTGATATTAAAAATCAATGAAGTCAAATAATGTTGTAATTGAGAGCAATTTATGTTAACTTTATGTTAATGCAAATCCTGGTATGTATCTATGACTCCATATATTACCTATGGAGCATACAATGTATTTCAAATATGTGACTCAGTGACAAGACAGCCTAACTCTACAGGAACCTCTTAGCATAATAGTCGACCTCTACATAAAGCATAGACTTCATGATTACATAATCTTTATAACTATAACCTATTATAGCATTATCATTATGTATAACAACACAGAAACTGATTTACAACACTAAACTAAATAATACTCTAATAGTATACTAGGTACAATTTTAGATCTCTGTATAAGTCAAAAACACTTCTTACTCCATAAGAGAGAGCTTACACTAACAAGGGAACATCGATCGATTGAGGTCACTGTAGCTGATGTTAGGACATAGTCCAGCATTGCCAAATTACGAGTTTTGTGAGAGTTGAGTTGACGGAGTTGGGGCCCAAAATAAAACGTTCAATAAAACAGTTATCATTCACATTTTTGCCACTGCCACTGTCCAGGGAATGCCACTCAATGGACAGATTAAAATCACCTACAATTATAAAATTACCAAGAGAACTCACTCTAGTGGTCCCCTCAGATTTGGCCAAAACTTCGCAGGGTGATAGTAGACAGAAAATAATTGGACACCTATTTTTCTTGCCCATCCAATGGCCCCGTGTTTTCAAGATATTTGCAATTAAAAGTTGTTAAAAATCGATGAGCTACCCAACCACCTAAGGGAATGCCGATATATGACAAGTAACCGGTGGTGTAGTGGTAATGGAGACCAACTCCCAATTTGTTGACCCGGGTTTGAGCCTTGCGTCTGATAAATTTTTTTTCATCTCCTACTTCAACTTTTTTTGTTGTTATTTTATCCTAAGCATTTGCGTTTTATGAATCACGCTTGAAAAAAATTTACAGCTTATATTTAAGGGTTTTACCAATTTATACAATCAAGAAATTCTAGCACTCTTACTTTTTTGTCTCGCGCTGATATTCTTCTGTAACACACAAGAAATATATATATTATATGCATGTAACAATATATTATATGTACAATGAAACATTACCCTTGATATTATCATAATTCTCTGCAGTGAATTACATTAGTAAAATCATTTGAAAACATGAAAATTTCGCAGTCACACGCAGTTTCTTCACCTCTTGGGGTTAGGGTACCAAACCGTTAATTGCCAACTTCCAGAAATTCTCACGACTTTCACATTCATGTCACAGCAGGGGCTACTGAAGGGGTTATAAAAGATTGAAACTTGGTGGCTGCTAGGTCCGTCAGACTTTAGCCAAGAGAGGAGAAAAGAAAAGGAAGGGAGGAACTTGAATGGGAAATGCAACTTCACAAGACAGCTTACCAGGAGGGTAACCTCCTATTTCGATTTTTATTGTTGTAACTTTATCCTAAGCGCTTGCATTTGATGAGTCTTTTTAAAAATAAGTTTTTGTGTCATGATTATACAGCCACGACCCGGTCACCATTGACTCATTGACCTCCTTTTCCTCCTTCAGTATCCTACCATCCTTGCTCTCAATTTCTTTTGAGCCTCCTCCTCCAAATCTCTGTCCATCCCAAGTAATACTCCTGACCTTCTGATACGCTAGGTTGTACCTTCCCCTCTTCTCGAGCTCTTGTATCTCCTTGCACTCCTCCTCCAGCCACTTTTCCTTCGCCCTTTCCGTCTCCCTCCTCAGTTCATTGTTCAACCGCCTATAGCTCCTTCTCCCCTCCTCTGTGTTTACATTCTTGTATCTCCTTCTCTCCTCCATCTTTGCTATCATTTCCTCGGTTACCCAGGATTTCTTAGCTCTCTTGCCTTTCCTGTATCCAATTTCCCTTTCTGTCACATTTACTATTCCATTCTTAATTCTCTTCCATTTTTCCTCTACTCCTTCGTTCTGTGTATTTCCTCTCTTCATCTGGTTTGCCATATCATAACCTATTTCCTATTTCTGCCTTTCTTTCAGTTTCTCTAAATTCCATTTCTTAGCCATCTTTGCTTTTCTAACTCTTTTCATTTTGATCTTCATTTCCACCATTAGCAGCACATGGTCACTTGCTATGTTTGCTCCTGGGAGCCCACACACTCTTTTCACTCCGTTCTTATACCTTCCTTCTACCAATATATAATCTGTTTCCTGTACATGTCACCTGATGATTTCCATGTATATAGCCTTCTCTTATGATTCTTATACCAGGTGTTGGTTATTATCATGTTCCTCTCCTTGCAGAACTCAATAAGTCTGTCTCCCCTTTCGTCTCTCTGTCCCAGCCCAAACTGCCCCACAACTCCATCAGCTCGTCCCTCTCCCATACTCGTATTCCAGTCTCTCATCATTATTTTACAGCATCCCTTTCCTTCCTGGTCCAGTAAGGCACTTATTCTCTAATACGCTTCCTCCACATTCTCATCGTCATGGTCGCCGATTGGCATGTACAGTTGGATGACTAGCATGTTCTTTGGTTTAGCATTTAACTATCATATATATCATATATTATATCACATCATATATATCATGTCTCATATAATATCATATTATATCTCATCATGTATATCATATGATATATCATAACATATATCATATCATACATATCACACCATATATATCATATCATATATCATAACACATATCATATCATATATATTACATCATATATATCACATACTGGTGGTGTAGTGGTTAGCGTGTCGGCTTTTAATTGCAAAGTTCGGGGGTTCAAAACCTCTCGAATGGAGGTTTTATAAAAAAAAACTATCATCAGTGCCTGGCAGTAGGCAGCAGTACTGTCAGTATGGTATAGAGCCGAAAACAAATGATGTTGGTTGGGTCTATATCCAATACAGCTGTAGGCGTGATCAGGTCGATTTGAACGGCTACAGTACTATGATGTGGAAAGCAAGAAGGAAACTACCACATTACAATCCCTAGTAAAGATTATATGGTTGGACAATATGAGTTCTCTCGAGGTAAAACAATCCGGAGGTAAAATAGTCCCCCAATCGGATCTCCGGGCGGGGACTGCCTTGAGGAAAACATTTGTCGAAAGTAATTTACGAATAGGGACTTGGAACGTAAGAACTATGAGAAAAGCAGGAAAGCTAGAGAACTTGAAAGAAGAAATGAGAAGAAATAGAGTTGACATTATAGGGCTAAGCGAAACTAGATGGGAGGGAGAAGGACAGTTCGACTCGGAAGAATTCACGGTAGTTTATTCTGGAGGAAATAGTGGGGAAAGGGGAGTAGCTCTGGTACTTAGGAAAGATATGATGAAAAGCGTGACAAAGATAATAGCAATGAACGATAGACTGATGGCAATAAAGCTAAAAGCAGTCCCAGTGGACATGCTGATAATCCAGGTATATATGCCAATGTCAGCTCATGAAGATGAAGAAATAGATGAGATCTATGAGCAAATTAATGAAATTTACGAAGAAGACGGAAGAGGAAAGGTAAACTGCATAATAATGGGAGATTGGAACAGCATATTCGGAGAAGGGCAGGAAGAAAATGTTGTCGGGCAATACGGACTTGGAAAGAGAAATCGAGGAAGGGAGAAACTCGTAGAATTCTGCATCAATAATGACCTTGTAGTGACTAATACATGGTTCAAAAACCATAAACGAAGGTTATACACATGGAAAAGCCCAGGAGATAGAATGAGATGCCAAATAGATTACATCCTTGTAAAATTAAAATTCAGGAACAGCATAAAGAACGCCAAGGCATTGCAAGGAGCGGACATTGATTCAGATCACAGCCTTCTAATACTTGACGTGAGTACAAAGCTCAAACAAATAAGAAAAACGAGAAGAGAATGACATCTGGGACCTAGAAAAACTGAAAGAAAGGCAAGATGTAGCCAGCATGAAGTTGGAAGATAACCTAAGAAAGTTGGAAAACAAACCGAAGACCGTTGATATAGAATGGGATGAAATTAAAACCAGTATCAAGGATACCTTGGATAAAGAGATTGGAAAACAAGAAAAGAAAATCAGAAAAACATGGATCACGAAGGAAATGCTGGAGAAAATGAATGAGAGATGAAAATGGAAAAATGTTAACATTGAAGAAGGAAGAGCCAACTATAGAGGCATAAACAATGAGTTGAGAAGGGTAACAGATAAAGCTAGAGAAAATTGGATAAAAGGAAAATGTGATGAAATAGAACAAATGGAGAAGTTAGGACGGTACGATATGATGTACGCTAGGGCACTGGAATTAGAAGATAAGAAGTCTAATGGAATTTGTAGTATAAGAATTATGAATACGGATGGGAAGATAGTCTCAGAAACAAAGGCTGTAGCACAGATATGGGAAGAATACATTAAGAAATTATACAGCAAACAGGCAGGAGCGGCAAAAATAGAACTGGAAAATGAGGAAAACATTGAAGAAGACAACTTAGGACCAAGTATTATGGAGAGCGAAGTAGAAAAGGCGATAGTAAAACAAAAGAAGGGGAAAGCCACAGGCAGCGATGGAATACCGGCTGAGATACTTAAAGTCATAGGATCAGAAGGACTAAAAGCGATCACGAAATTAATTAATAAGATTTACGACATGGGAGAGTGGCCTCAGGATTTCCTAGAAGTAACAATGATCCTCTAAAGAAGAAGCCAAAGGCAATGCAGTGTAAAGATTAAAGAACGATAAGCCTTCTTTCACACACATCGAAGATCATCACGAGGATTCTTAATAAAAGGCTGGAGAAAAAGGCAGAAGAAATAATAGTGAAAGATCAATTCGGTTTCAGAAAAGGACGAGGAACTAGAGATGTTATAGGAGTAGTTAGAATCATATCAGAAAGGGCAATAGAGTACAGTCAAGATATCTGCGCATGTTTCGTAGACTGGCAGAAGGCCTTTGATAGAGTAAATTGGGTAAAGTTGATGAAGATATTAAAGGATATAGGTAGAGGAGTAAGATAAGGCTGCTGCCTATTGCCAACCCTATTCAATATATATGGAGAAAGTCTAATGCAAGAAGCTTTAGAAGGCACAGGAGATTTCAAAATTGGAGGAAGGATTATAAGAACAGTAAAATACGCAGATGATCAAGTACTTCTAGCAAGAAAGGAAGAGGAGCTACAAAAAATGATAAATAGACTAGTGATAAAAGGTAGAAAATACGGTATAGAAATAAATACAGAAAAATCAGAGGTCATTCGAATATCGGGTAAAGAAGTGAATCTGAACATAACTATTGGGGGAAAGCCATTAGAACAAGTTTCAGAATATAAATACCTTGGAAGTATCATAACACGAGAGGCAAAATGTACGGATGAGATCAGAACTAGAATAGGAAAAGCAAAAGCGGCTTTCAGGAGAAAGAAACAACTACTTATAGGGAATATAAGGGAAGATATCCGCAAGAAGTTCATAAAATGCTATGTATAGAGTATAGCATTGTATGGGGCAGAACATGGACGCTAAGGGAAAATTACATCAAATACTTGGAAAGCTTTGAAATGTAGACTTGGAGGAGAATGCTGAAGATAAAATGGACAGATAGGATGAAAAACGATGAAGTGCTACGAAGAATAGGAGAGAAGCGAATGATTATACAGACTATCAGAAAGAGGAAGGCAAACTGGGTTGGACATTACCTGAGGAGAGAATGATTAAAGACGTGTTAGAAGGAAAACTAGATGGGAAAAGGGAAAGAGGCAGGAAAAGGTTTCAGCTGATAGACGATTTGAAAGGGAAAGAGAGTTATCAAGATATAAAGAGGACAGCAGAAAATAGGAGTATATGGAGAACCAGGTTTAACCAATAATAATCATGGACCTGTCTACGGACAGACTACCTATGATGATGATATATCACATCATATATCAGCTCCCACTGGCATAGTTGGGAAGTCAAAGCATTATCGGGGAGAGTGCAAATGGTCCTCAACATAAAGCAATCATTAAATTTAATTCAATTATCATTAAATTTAAGCTTGTGATTGTTTGCATGAACAGCAGTTGTTTAAGAATGATGCTGTTATGGTGGCTATTCATGTGGATGTTGAGGGGATTGTTGGTGAGGCCAACAAAGAAAGCAGGAATTGGGTGCATCTCAGGAGGTAAATGATATTGCGGGTGGTGCAGTTGGTGAGAGAAGTTATGGGGTAGGTGACGTTAGTTCTGGGGCTGGAAAAGGAATATATATATATATATATATATATATATATATATATATATATATATATATATATATATATATATATACACTATATTGACGCTTCTTACTTATGATGTCATCATTAACATATGTATACTAGTAGAAGGTGCTTGCATACTGCAAGCATTTCATCTCACCTTGAAAAAACATTCATTTTTCAGACAGATATTTCATCATTGGAAATATTTTTTTAATTCTAAAGATTTCACCTCAGCAGATTTTTGATCTTTCCTTATGTAACAATAATAGAGTAAAAGAATCCCTAAAATTTTCAATTTGAAGAATATTTTACTTTTCTACAGTAAGGTACTAAAGCCACAATTTCTGCCAAATTTGAAAGTTATGGCTTATCTAGAAGTGAAATTATATTTATCTATTTTTTTAATTTAAAAAAATTTTAACAGCCGCTACAACATATTCATCGAGATTTTAAAATGTTTATTTGGGTATGTGTACTAAGCTCTATATAATTTAAAAATTTCAGCTCCAACACAACATTACTTTTTTCACTATTCTTCAATTATATGCACATTTGGTATAAAAGAATTAAAGCTTACCCTCAAAGTGGCAGATGCAGTATAGCTAGTGTTTGGTGATATCTCCACAGGCTCCTTGAACATCACTCTGAAGGTATAGTTGGAGCCATCACAACTAAAGTTGGTATTATTCGAGCCATGCACTTTTCCTGATGCGGTGTGAATCACTTGAATATTCACATCAAATTCTGCTGGGCCATGTATGGATCCATAAAGTCCAAAACCAACAATAAATATTCTACGATCAACAATAAACCTAGAAGAAATTTTTAAACAAAATTTGAATGTGTCCATTTTGCCAAGAAAAAGCATAAATCATAGATTTACCACATATTTCCATGCAAAGTTAACCAAATGTTATAGTAAACCTGTTGTTTTTACTTTCTTCATACGTAGTATCGATTTTGAAATTATATGGAAATAAAGGCATGCCTCGCTTAGTGCAAGAGAGGAATTCCGAGAGGTCTGTGTGATATCAGAATTTGCGCTAAAAGAACAGTTTGTAACATAGCACTTAACCCAGTTGATTTTTACTCCAGAAATTTTACCATTTTTATCTTGCAACTTAAATAATGATAGGCCATTTTTATATACTAATTTAAAGACAAGAAAATGTAGTACTGTATTTACTCGTGTAATACTTGCACTTTTTTGCCACAAGTTCCCCCCAAAAAAGGGGGGTGCTGACATTACACAATATTTGCCCCTTCATATTTTGATAGTAGGCAACCTGCAAAACGCCTACGAACACTACATGCCTGGCGTGAGATGAGTAGGTGTTTTCTTCGGTAGGTGCAATATGCCGTATATTTTGGTTCCCCAATAAAACCAAGATATTTTTTTAAAATGCATAGAATAATATAATAAGCACGATATTTGTCAGGTATTTTTTACAGGGTTTAGGACAGTTCGGTGCAACCACTTTGGTGCAGGGATCTTTTAGGTCAGGGATCTTTTAGTGCAGGGACCTTTCGGCACAGGGATCTTTTGGCACAGGGACTTTTCAGTACAGGAACACAATTTTTGTTTCCCTGGGTAAAACTTGAGCAAAGTAGCAGAAAGTATTACTACATACTATATCTTGGCTTCCTGTCGGTAAAAATCCCAACACTTTGAATGCTGGCGGCCACTCGAGCGGCCCTTCTGATCCCGATAAAATATCTAAGGACCGCTTGGGTGGCCTGCGCTCCCCTCTGCTTCCTTGTTGTGGTAGGTGGCATAGGCACAGGTTTTTAACCTGCCCAAGCATCACTCTGACCTTCACAGTGGTGTGCTTAGTTTTCAATTAGGTCTATTATCTTGCTTTCGGTTAGTTTTTTTTTCAAATACAGTAAAATTCGGTTAGAACGCGCCTCATTTAACCACGGTTTCGGATATACCGCGGGTTGCACCATGTCCCCCAAAATGATTCCATTTATTTTCTTCGTTAGTAGTTACACAGTAACTTTGTAGTGAATTTTACTCGATGCACCTACCGACGGCGCTACTGCAAGTGATCGTATCTACACGGTCGTTGGTGACTCATGAGATTACACACGTGATTGGATACAGAAGAGGCAACCACATGAATCTACATTGTCTGAGAACCGTAACCTAACAAATCCATCTACCGACAGTATTTCGTGTGAACTCGAGCTGAGTTTACGAGTGAATTGTATACAGAAGAGACCCGCGCAAGTAAATTTCCACGTTCGCACCACAGACCCCAGTCAAGGTATCTGATTACATTTCTACAGGTTTCGAGCATTTTTGTGTTGAATGTGCTATTTCAACTTTTTCTCGGGCTTAATTTGTACGAATATTTAAATTATTTTTCTATAACGATGTCCATCAAAAGGAAAACTTACACAACTAAAGAAAAGTTGAGCATATTCGACAGGGTGAAACTCGGTGATTCAAAAGCAAGCTTATTCCGGGAGTTTGGTGTTCCTGAAGGAACAATTCGTGGTTGGATGAAAGAAGAAGTCAAATGACGATCATTTGTTGATCAAGTGGATGATAAAATAGGTCTCTATAGAAAAAAGGCCAGATTAAGTGATGCAAGTATTGTGGATGAATGTTTGTTTACGTGGTTTGCTCAGAAGCGCAGTGAAGGTGTTCCATTATCTGGGCCACTTTTACAAGCACAGGCAGTTCAATTTAATAAGCAGATGATTTTGTTGCTTCTATTGGCTGGTTATCAAGGTGGAAAATTCGTCACAGGATAGCGCAAGTCAGCATAGAAGGAGAATCTCGTGGAACTTTATGCAAGATGATCGATGAGGGTGAGTACACTGAAGAGCAATTGTATAATTGTGATGAAACTGCACTCTACTACAGAATGCTTTCAACAAAGTCGCTCGATATTAAGAAGTCGGCAAATAAATCCGGTATGAAATGAGCAAAGAAAGAGTGACTTTATTACTCTGCACTAACAAATCAGGAAGTCACAAATTAAAACCATTCTGTATTGGTAAAAACCGAAGTCCTCGGTGTTTCAAGCACGTTAATTTGACATCTCTACCAGTCATTTATAAAAACATTAAGAATTCCTGGATGACTCGCGATGTTTTCATATCATGGTTCAATGAAGATTTTGTACCATCGGTAAAGGGTCACTTACGGTCAAAAAAATTGGAAGAAAAAGCACTACTTCGGCTGGATAACTGTCCTGCACATCCTTCTTCCAAGTTTTTTAAATCAAGAGATGGTAAAATTGTAGCTATGTTTATACCAAAAAATACCAGTGAAGAAGTAGAAGACGAATGCGAGCTTGAAATGCCTAAAATAGGAAGAGTATTGGAGAACATCAGTGAAGTGATAGATTGGTTAGTGAGACAGAGCGATTGCGATCATCTCCATCTTTTACATTTGCAAAACATTAAGACGTATGTGACATAGAAACACCATCAGCTGATCTGCCAAAAGAAAATATCGGAGTACATATTTTAATAACTCCCGTTAAAGTAGGACATGCACGTGGATCATTAAGCATCACTTACTTTTGTATTTTGCAAATAAATTTGTTATAAAATTTAGTTTTAGAGGTTTTTAATTATTCCCCACCAAGCTTTCCGTAATATTGCAGGTGTAAACTTTGTCTCCCGAGACCCGCGTTATAACAGAATTTTACTGTATTTGAACGCATCTTCTTTGAACAAGGTAAAATTGAATATTCTTATCGTTCACTTTATATTGTATATATTCTTGATAAAGAATGACATTTTAAAACATTTAACATATATTACTGTTTAGAAATGTTTGAAAATAATTTTTTTTTATTTTATGGCGATATATTTTAAAATGAATTACTTTTTGTAAATGTATGTGTGAAACCGTTAAGTTTAGAAAAAATAGGTCAAATATTCGCATTTAAGTAGTATGTAATGGAGGTCGGAGACTAACCAATACCTGAGGGACGCTCGAGCGATCTTCAATAAAAGTTAATATTATAAACATTTAAGAAAGACAACAATAAAAACGGATTCATACATCACACTTTTTGGTAGTTTACTTCCGAAATTTAAAAAAGTTCAGGTATCGGCGAAGGTTGAAAAACTATCTTCAGTATTGAATGTGTTAATGGAATATTTCTTAATACTGATACTGGAAATTGCATGTAGGTACACAACATTATCTTATGAAAATAATAATGATAGGAGGGGGAAGGGAGGTACAAATTGTTAACATATATAAGCGATATGGCTGTTTGCTGTAAACGTTGATAAATATCTAATTTTAAATTTGGAATTCGACAAAAATAAATAATCTTTGATAACTGTCGATTAGGAATAAAAAATATGAATCCTGAATAATAAATTATGATTTCTGTTAGTTTATAACATTGAAACTTATATTATTATTCTCAAACATCGTTAGCTGTTAATTAAAAAACTAGACTGAATACACTATGTTTACATCTACATTTTGTTTTAAGGTCACTGGATGCATTGCTTTTGTGAGTACATAAACATAATCCCATAATCCCTCTCATAAGGACTTGAATTTGCTACAAGAAAAATCATCATTAAACAAAACTTCTTTGCATGAATGTTAATATACCAAAATAACAATATTGTATGATTAAGGGTAGATTATTTCACTGTGCTTAAGTTCTTTGTAATAAAATATTAATCTTCAGATCTTATAAAACTAGCTGCATGATTTCTGATTATTTTCATAAAAACTGGTTTGCCATACCACCTCATTCTGTCCATGTTCAACACGGCAAGACTGGACTTCCAGTCATGAGGGATGCTATCCAGTGACTCATGACTGGAATTCCAGTCATTGTGCTTCATCTGGTTCTAACGGTTAGGGTAGGAGACTGTCACATCTTAGGGTCCTTTACTTTCCCTCTAGCCATCAGTTTGGTTCCCTCCTCTTTTTGGGTAACGTCAGTTTCACAGTTGGCGACCTTTTTTCATCAGATATACATTGGATTGTGTTGGTGGTTAGTACACACTCGTAATCATATTAAATCATTTAATCATAATGTTTTATTATAGGTTTGATCATTTTCTTCATTTTTACAGGCTTATTTATGTATTTATAAGAGAAACCAAATTCTGTTATAGCGAAAAAAAAATTTCGGAAAAATACCAAAAGTTTTCTGCAAAACTAGTACTTTTGTTCATACTTTTTAATTGTTTATTAAGCATTTAAAATGTTTCTAAGCGCTTATTTTTATTATAGTATCAAGGATAAATTGTTCTGAACATCCTACTTTTAAGAAATACTAGAAAATTTACGAATAATGTAACAATCTAATGAAAAACATTGTGAATTCCGTCAGTCATGCATAAGAAACTCTGGATTTGGGGCTGCATTGAAAGGGTTAAGCACTATTTACATAAATTTGATCGTACACATCACACAAAATGTAAAGAAAACTGTAGATAAGATTTAAATTCCCTTATGCTCAGTTCTTACACTCCCAGCTTCATCTCAATGGTGATTGTTATGATTAACCTTTACACTCAGGGGCCGCCCGAGGAATTTTGGCGCCCCAGGCGAGTTAGCACTCCAGTGCCCACCTCCATTAATGTTTGTTGAGATATTTACAAAGTACATGTTAATATAATGAAAAATTAAAAGGAATGCCATCAAGTACCTGTTCCTTGATATAAATTCGCATCCAATATTTTTTAAAATGCAAGTAATGAATAGATAAATAATCAGGATAGCGCCCCAAAAACTATGATGCCCCGGGCAGCTGCCCGGCTCACTCGTAGCTCGGGCTGGCCTTGTTTACACTAATACCATGGAGTCCACCGTAAGTTAACATATTTGGCAAATATCTCAGCAACTTTGCAAGATAACTTGTAATATTTTTATTTTATACGAAAGAAAGAGAATCAAATTGTAATGTTTGCATCACGTGCGCACGCGGAAGTTACGCCCACCGCATCGTTGTTTTTGTTTTTCTTTTTGGGCTTGACCACAAGGGGTCTCTGGGGGAGAGAGGATAAAGCCCGGGAGATGAGAGGAGGCGAGGCAGACGGAGGAAGGTCGCTCATGAGGGTTTAAGGTCAGGTCTGACTGGAGAGAGAGCTACGGCAGTTAAGAGGGTTTTTTTCATTGGTTTTGCTACGTTACGTTGGGTGTTGGCTTGCCCCCCCTCAAGTCTCTATCCCTTCCTCTTCCCTAAAAGTTACCTTTTCTCCTTTCCGAGTGTGGGCGGAATTTACCCTCATCCCCAATAACCCACACTGGCGCCCATTTTTTCTCATTTGTTTTCTATTTTTTGTCCCTACCTCATGAACCTGTGACCGAGCCATCCCAGGTGAAACGTCGTCACAAAATTTTGGTGCCCAACGTGGGGCCCGACGGAGGAAGATTTTCCGTCTGCTCTTCCAACGCGAGGTTGATGGTATTTGATTAGGAACAACATTGTCATTCCCTTCCCCTTGTGAAACCATCCATGGCCCAACCTTTCTAACCTGTAGTCATTTCCCGGTGGACCTCGGGAAGAGAAGATTAGTACCTAGAAATTCCTTCCCTTTGTTTTTTTTGTGTTTAGGATCATTGAGAAACCGATCGTAACCTCGTGGGTGAGTGAGTTGTCAAAGTCCCTAGCAATTGCGTATTGCGAGCCCTTTGGACTCTCCTCAGATGGCACCCTCGATCAATTGCGTGCGAAACTATGTGACTACTGCAAGGAGTTGCCAGCTGGTTTGCCGGAAACCCCAGTCAACGAAAGCAACGTTTTAAATGCCTTGTTGCGTGAGTTGGTGGACGCTGCCGTAGCTAGAGATAGGCCTAATTCGGACATTGGGGCATTAGCGAAGTTTGCTAGTTGAAAGGGGCTTTCCTTCTCGGCGGAGGAGAAGGAGAGCGTCATTTCATTTCTGGAATGTTGCGAAGAATTTCAGGTTTCCAGTGCCACCAGTGATGGTGCTAAGTGGCGTCTCGCCCCTGAACTTTTGACGGAAAGCGTTACGGTGGTTCCGAGAGAATAAGGATTCGTTTGGATCATATTCTGATTTTAGGGATGGGATCCAAGAAGCTTACCAACCCGTGGATTATGACATGAGACTAAGAAAAGACTTATTTGTGAGGACACAGGGCATGGGTGAGACGATAAATGAATTCGGTACGTGCATATCCTCTATGAATTGGCGCCCTAAGCGACCTCTCCCCGAAGGCGAGTTGGTAGAGTTGGCGTATGGGAACTTAAACCCTGATTATTTAGTCCAAACTCCCTTGAAAGGATTTTCTACGATGAGGGAGTTGGTGTGTTTCGGGTGCGCATTAGAAGATCAACAGTCGAGAAGAGATTCATATAGACCTCTGCCCAAGCCTTCCGAAATGGTTGATGTAGAGTTTAGGTTTGTGCGAGAAAGGGATTCCAAACACGATTCGATTTTGGTTGAGCGACGATAGCGGACCAAAGTCGATGACTGGGAGTTGCTGGAATTGCAGGGTGCTCGACCACTTCTTCCGTGATTGTAAGAAACCACTCGCTAGGTTCTGCCGCCGCTGCGGTAAGAGAGGGGCCATGGTTAAGAATTGCGAATGTTCAGGAAACTCCGACGGGACGCTTTAGATCCAGGCATAAGGCCAATTTAAACCGCCTGGTATAGAAAATAATTGGGAAGAGTGGCTGCGAATGGTCAGAGCGTTCATGTCGAATGAAGTCCCGCCGCTGTGCCCCATAGCAAAACGAATATTTGTCGAAGTACAGATTTATGGAAAAAGCCGCCAGCACTTCTGGATTCGGGGGCCACACAATCGGTCCTAAATTCCTCTGTAGAAAGGTGGCTAAGTAATCTGAACGTTAAAATGCACCCGCGGTCCGCGTGATTAGAGTTGGCAGACGGGCATAAGGCATCTGTATCGCGATGTGTCACCTTACCCGTGCAACTGGGAGAGAAAGTCGCTTTGACCCATTTTGACGTGATTCCCGCAATGCCGTATTGTTTGATATTGGGCACAAATTTCTTGAGGAGCGTGGGCACAACTTTGGATTTTTCCAATCACTTGGTTAAGTTGGCGGACGAGGATGTGTTGCCTGTCCTACCCTCCGAGTCTTCTTCCACGGAATTTCTTGAAGGGCTCGAGGAAGTGTTCTCTGATAATAACCTCATGCCTTCTGAGGACTTGGCTTTGCTGCGCTTTCTAGATTTTGAGTTGTGATTATTTGACGAAGTTCCCGGAAGGACTGGCATAGTGAAGCATAAAATAATACTGGAGAAGGAGGTCCCCGTGAAGCAAAGATATTATCCCGTTTCCCCGACTATCCAAGGAATGATTAATGGCCAAGTAGACGAAATGCTAGCCAATGGCATGATAGAACATTCGAATAGTTCGTGGTCCTCGCCCGTCCTTTTGGTTCCCAAAAAGGATGGCACTAAGCACTTTGTAGTAGATTTCTGAAAGGTAAACAGCATGAGCAAAAAGGATGCTTACCCCGTCCCGTATATCTCCAACATATTGAGTAAGCTTAGATCGGGGAAGTTCGTCTCTACCCTGGACCTTGAAAAGGGCTATTGGCAGGTGGAGCTGGATCGGGAGAGCAAAGAGGTGACAGCATTTACGGTCCCAGACCGCGGTTTATATCATTTCAACGTAATGCCTTTCGGGTTACATAGCGCGGGAGCGACTTTCCAGTGTTTAATGGATAAGATAATAGGGACAGAATTGAAGCCTAATATGTTTGCCTATCAAGATGACGTGGTGGTGGTAAGCAGCACATTCGAGGAGCATTTGGGACACCTGTGAGAAGTGTTCAAACGTCTGTGATGTTCAGGCTTGAAAATAAATATTGACAAGTGTCGATTTGCGAAGTCCTGACTTAAGTTTTTGGGCTATATTGTGGGGAATGGAGATTTGGAAATGGACCCTGAGAAGGTAGCCGCCATTGTCGAATATCCCTCTCCCTCGACTATTACCAAACTGCGCCGATTCTTGGGTTTTATCGGTTGGTATCGAAGGTTCGTGTCCAACTTTGCGACGCTGGCCGCTCCATTGATGAACTTATTAAAGGGTAAGAAAAAGTTTTATTGGGCCGCAGAGCATGAGGCCGTGTTTGTTAGGTTAAAAGAATGTCTCGTCTCTGTGCCGATTCTGTCTTGTCCCCACTTCAATTTGCCCTTTTCAATTGAATGCGATGCTTCGGGGGTTGGGATAGGAGGTGTTTTAATGCAGGAGATTGACGGAGAAGAACGCATTATTGCGTATTGCTCTCGTACAGAGCAGGAGTGCTAGGCCGTGTTGTTCGCCTTTAGCAAACTTAGACCGTATGTCAAAGGTTATCGTTTTTCCGTCATCACTGATCACGCTACGCTAAAATGGCTTGCGAACTTTAACAATCCCCAAGGCCGACTTGCAAGGTGGATATCGCAGCTCCAGCAATATGACTGTGAGATCATCCACCGGAAGGGAACCTATCACGTTGTACACTATGCTTTGTCGAGGATTGGAGTGATGAGGGACATGGCACATTTCGATGCTGCGGCCGTTACCAATCCGTGGTATGTAGAACTCCGTGATAGTGTAGAAAAGAATCCGGCAGATCACCCCCGATGGAAGACCGCAAATGGCCATCTTTACTCGAAGGGTACTAACAACACCTGGAGGATTGTGGTGCCCGCGGCTGAATGCCGCAAACTCTTGGAGAATCGCCATTCTTCTTCGAGAGGGGGGCACATGGGGTTCTTCAAAACCTTAAGGAAAATTCGCGAATTTTATTGGTGGCCATCATTAAGGAAAGATGTGATGGATTGATGGATGAACTGCCCATGAATGGCGACTTCGTTAACCTTTAAAGTACTGAATTAAATCCCAAATGTATCTCCCCTTGGCCGGGCATTTAAATGTCCTGTGTTCACAGAAATTGCACCATAATATCAAAAGTTATATTTCTTTAAACTAAAAGTGATAAAGTATTCAAATAAATTGCATTTTAATTTTAAAATCTTTTTTATTGAAAGTAAATATAATATCAAAGCAAAAAATACTTTTTGTGATATAGTTTTTAACGAAAACTGAAAAAATAAATAAAATTCTTTTAGTCTTACATTTCACATAACAGTAGGAAAGAATATATTAACAACAACAACAACACACCTTGATGCTTTCCCTTGCGGGGTAAGCCATGCCATATGTCTGCCAATTACCAACCCATCACCACATGCTTTCTCTACACACTTCTATCCTTGCACACTTCTTTTGCTTCACTTACACTCATACACTGAGTCACACATTTCCTTTTATTCCTCATACTTTTCACGTCCCTTTTTCTCAGAGTCTCAATAACCACATCCAACCAAGTCTTGCGGGGTCTGCCTCTCCCTCTCTCGCCATTCACTCTTCCTTCATATATTTGTTTGGTGATTCTACTCTCCTCCATTCTTTCTACATGCCCGAACCACCTCAACAGACCTCTCTCATACAGATCTGTCACACTAGCTTTCATACCACATTTGTTCATCACCCAATTATTCCTTACTTTGTCTCTCCTCGATTTCTCACAAACTCTTCTCATGTATCCCATCAAAACCACCTTCAAACTACTTTTATGCTTCTCCTGACACACCCATGTTTCACTGCCATACAGCAAGGTAGGCATTAAAACACTCTTGTATACAGACATTTTTGCTTCTTTTGACAACCATTCATTCTTTGCAATCGACCACACACTCCCTGCCACCTTTCTACCAGCATTCACTCTCCTTTTGATTTCTCCATCTACTCTACCATTTTTACTGAACATTCTACCAAGGTATATAAATATTAACAAATTCTAAGAAATATAAAATATATTTCATTATGCTTACATTAAGGATCATTCTTCCAAATTTGCAACGTGTTACAGGTTCCGCTTTGAATGGTATATGTGAAAACAGGGGTCGACGCATAATCCCACGTCACACTTCGAGCAGCAAAAATAGGTGCAACTTATTTTCTTTTTTGCTGAGCATACTCGACACCGCAGTTTATTTGCTTTTACAGGTCAATGTTCTATATGTCTAATTTCAAGTCTTGTGACAGTGCTTGCAGTAGGATTAGGTATGCCTCTTATAGCTCTCTACCACTCTCTTCTAAAAGATCGCCCACAAGAGCGAGTCGAAAATCCCGGTGAGATAATTGTCTACCTAGGGATTTAGAAATAATAAAACTTCAAAACTGTTACATCCATCAAATGGAAAAATAACTTTTTTGTCCATTTCCATGTCCTGCAGTTAATTGAATAGCTATTAGCCATTTGATCCACCTTGTCCATGTAACCCATATTGCGGTTATAGTCCTGCACAACTGAATTTGTATTATTATTGCCAGAAAAGAGTACATTTCTTCCACAGTCACATCAGCTTGGGGTGAAAGTCCTTCATCATTAGATAATGAGCCCAAGTATTGGCTATAATACCCGTTGATCTCCTCCACGAACTGTTGGAAAATTTCCGTGAAAAACAGAAGAAATATCATGCCATGTGAAGAATCCTTAATTATATGAGGATACTCCTTATTTCTAAATCCACTAGGTCCACCAATGAAAGACTAAACGGAACACAAACTGCGGCGGGATTGTCTGGTCCAGTTACTGCTGCAAGCAGCCTTCATATTCTTCGTCACTCTCACTCAATTCTGCCATGTCTAACTCGGCTTCAGAATGACTTTCCAAAAAAATTTCACTTTCTCTTTCCATGAAATTTTTATCCATTATATAATCTTTTGAAATGAAAAAACAAAAATTCACAAAATAACTCCCAAAAATAATGTCTAAGAATGAGCAAGGAGAATGCTTACTGAACGACTGACGACTCAAAACTGGATGCATAATGCGCTCTCCGAAGTTTTCAAAGGCCTCTTTGTTTGTAATATAAACGAAAAGATGCGGAGAGGAGATCAGAGCCAGACTGTTTACAGTAGAGATAGGGTTTGGAGAGAACCATATATACAAGTGGTGACGTAGACCTGGTCAGGAAACAGGCCACCGAGAAAACCCAAACAAGAGAAGTGCTCTGTCGTAAATATCATGAAATGGCAGGCATTCCAAAGCAAGATCAAAAATATCACATGAATTCTTGCGATAGGAGCAAAGTTAGTCTGCCAATGTGACGAGTGAAATGCTGGTCCGCATGCGGACCAACAGGCCAATGACGAATACATTAAATGGTCCATATACAGACTGCATGGACAATAAAGGTTCAATTCAAGCATGCACTTTTTCTGGGCTCAAGAAGGCAACTTACAGAAGGATGTTAACAATAAGAAAAGAAACTTAAAGAGTTATCCCGGGTGCCATCAAAAAGATAAAAAAAGAGAGTATAAGTCTCATGCCAAAAAACCATTACAATTCACGGAAGGACCTAAATGATATAAAGCTATGTATAAACTTTCTAGTTGAAAATATTATGTATTACTGAAATAATAGAATAGTTACAATAAAAACGTTGATGATCTGAATCTGATGATCTACAGTACAACTAAGAGATGAACTACGTGAAAATGATTAAACTATTATCAATTTATTAAACAAGGTGAATAGATTAGATCAAGACAATTTAGATAAAACATTAGATATTTTGGACAGACAAGAATATGAAAGAAAGAGATATTAATGGTATAGTTAATCATATTGCTAATAAGTTAGAAATAGAAAATTTTAGCAAAAATGATATTGATGATGTGTATGTAGTTAAAAATCGCTGAGCAGATAACGAAAGTAAAATCGTGGTAAGTTTTGTTTCAAAGAAAATAAAAGATATTTGCCTCAAAAACAAAAAACCATTAACAGATGATGACATTTTGAGCAATAATAATAATAGCAGATTTATGTAAATGAGGCCTTAACCAAATATTATGGAGACCTATTCTGGAAAACCAGGGAACAATGTAAACCTAACTGATATAAGTTCATTTGGATAAAAAATAGTTTCACTTATGTTAAAAAGGACGAAAATCAAATACTGCTTAAAATCAATACTGTAGATCTAAACAAAATCGATACCAGCATATAATTATTCTTGCCTAATCTTTAACTACACTTACAATAGAAGGTTTGGAAATGATTAAAATAGAAAAATTAACTATAAAATAAACAAATCTAATAATCTAATGATAACAGTATACCCTTAATAATAACTTTGCTATGTTTCATCTAAATATTAGGTCATTAAAAATAATTAGGAGGAATTTGAAATCACTTGCTGCCACTTATCACGGAAAATAAATATAGGTTTGATTGTTCTGACTTAAGTCAATATTATGATGAATGAAGAGGAAGGATATGTAAGGTACACTAAACTAAGAATAAATAAAAGAGGTGGCGGAATAACTTTTTATGTTAGAAATGATTTCGCCTTCATTGAAAATGACACTGTTAACTTTGGATGTAAGATCAGTTTGTTGATTAAGGATAATTGGGAATATTTCTTTTAGGAGTTTATAAACCCCCTAACTTCAGCAAAATATTATGTATTAATGAAGTAGCTATGATTATATGTAACTCAAAAGAAAAGGAAATTGTTATCATAGGTGATATGAATATAAATACAAGTAAAGGTATAAAAATGAATTTTTATAACCAACTTTTATATGGCTAATGCTTAAATATGAATAAACTTTATAATATAATTATGATAACCTTTCAGCTTGCATGGGCGTAAAAATTAGCAAAAGTGTCTACCTACCAGTTGTTGAGTGATGTGGGGGTCTCTCTATTTAATCTTTTTACAGTTGAGAGAATGGCAGACAGAAGTAGAGAACTCAGTGACAAACGTAAGAATGTTTGATATATAAGTAGTAAGAAGTTTGATAGTATCTTTTGTTTCATTAATGAGAGAGAACACTCTCTCTCTCTCTGTAGCTGATGAAGGAATAACTCCGAAAGCTTCTACGTTTGTGATGTTTCTGCGTTGTTTTAGTGTTCTTTTACGTGTGTCGCTTCGACATCCCCAGGGCCTCGCCAACCTGAAGTCGTCTGATTGGTGAGTGCTCACTGGGCTTCCTCATCCCAACATCTTGTTGCCATCCATATATATATATATATATATATATATATATATATATATATATATATATATATATATATATATATATATAAGCGAAGTTAATATAAAAGTTGGTAATAAAGGCAAAAGACGCAAATAGTGCTAAACACAGAGATATGCTTCCTAACATGACTTTTCAGAACTAATTAAAGAATACAGCAGAGAAGAAATAGTTAGACCTCAAGTAATTAGCCCATGCATTGACCATATCTACTGCTAAGGATTAATTTCTACTCCTGAAGCACTAATAATACACTCTAAAATACCTGACCATAAATCATAGGCCTAAATCTAAATTATTGTAACAGATATTTAACTAACCAAAAGAAAGAAAAAATAACTTACCTTGACAATTTCAAAGTCGAAGCCAAAATTGTATTATTTAATTGGGAATATCTCTTAAATGAAAATGATTCTAACAAATTATATAAGAATGTAAAGAAGAAGCTTGACAAAATCCATGTCAAGTAAAGAATCTTCTCATCTCTAACTAAAAAAGGATAGACAGCCAAACTAATCATACAAATAAAAACGAGATAAATATTACAGAAAATGGAAAAGCAATCCGACTAACATGATATATAAAGATCAATATAAATGTATAAGAAATAGAATCCAATCAGAACTAAAAATATTGAAAAATGTAACATATTATAACCGCTGCATCTCCACATGCGTCCCTGCCTGCCTGCGTCTGAAGCCTTCCGCCATGAATGCAAATAAACCGGGAATGGTCGGTTCAATTTCGACAAATCTTTCGCCTGAATACTCAGCTCGAACTCCTACAGGTTTTAAGTGGGTAGTCATCCCTCAGAAAGGCATGGGTTCGATACCAAGATAGTTTTCGTTTTTACATTTGATTAACACGTAATTGCCTAGAATACGATATGTAGACCTTTATTCTTTAACATTTTCAAATATCTTACAATCGAGACTCTGACTCAAGATTTATAGCATTTCACGCAGAAAGAAATGAAGATTCTTATTCTTACTGCCGATTCTGTTGTTAATTTTGTGTTTGTTCATATTTGAAGTATATATTCCATTTTCTCCAGTTTTTCGACATTTCAAAAAGGAGGTTGCTAGGGTAGCCAGCATTATTCACCTCGATTTCGACAAATCTTTCGCCTGAATACTCGGCGCGAACTCTTGCAGATTTTAAGTAGGAAGTCGTCTCCCAAAAAGGCATGGGTACAATATCAGGAAAGTTTTCGTTTTTACATTTGATTATCACATAATCGGCTGGAATACGATGTGTAGACCTTCAGTCTTTAACATTTAAAAATATCTTAGTGATTTAGTAGTTAAGCTTGCTGAACAATTCATCTCTCAAATAACAAATTTGAAACTGAATTGGTATTTGAAGCTAATAAGGATGAACCATCTTTCCATGCAAAGCAGTATTTATATACCTGAGGCTATGGAAAATACAATAAATAAAACAGTGAGTGAACTAAGTAATAAAGCTGCAGGCATAGATAACATTAGAATTAAAAACATTAAAGAGAACCAAGTCATGATCCCTATAATAACAAGAATAATTAACAACAGTATACAATATGGTACAGTCCCAGACAATTTAAAAACAGCTATTATAAAACCCATTCATAAAGGACAATTTAGTGATTTAAATAACTATAGACTGATCTCTATACTATCATCAACTAGCAAAATAATGGAAAAATTTGCAGCTAAACATTTAAGAGACTTTGTTTCTAAAACCAATATCATTTCTAGTAAGCAATGAAAAAAGTCAACTCTTTTGAACGAAGATTTCGAAAACGGTGGCCAAGTAGGAGCAGCATTCCTAGAGGCGGAAATATGATCTCTTTCTTTTCAAAACAGCACTCGCTTTAACCCTTTAACAGATGCTACTCAGGAACATCGTACTTAGAGACGGAAATACGTATGAACTCTTTTAGGTGAAAACTTAAAAACCTAATATGTAAATCACACTAGCAGAGCATAAAAAGTGCACCTAGATACGGAAATACTATTTATGCTAATTACTCTTTGAACCAAGTATGAATGCTATTGAAAAGATGTTCAAGTTTGAAGTTATCATGTTTTAACCCTTTCTACTCCAATTCTGCCCCTTGGCTCCCACGGTTTGTAAATAAATCTTAAGTTAATTTGTAATTTGTTGTAATTGTATTGTCCCGAATATAACACGATGTTTTTTCCAAAAAATGAAATTTTTAAAGTAGCCCCCACGTTATATTCGAGTACTAGTGATTTTAAAAGATCGTAAAATCATGTTTCAAAAAATCACCCTACATTACGCTCATCTGTTAAGTGATACAAGATCCCCATGCCAAAAGATCCCCATGCCGAAAGATCCCCATGCCGAAAGATCCCATGCCGAAAGATCCCTGGGCTGAAAGATCCCCATGCCGAAAGATCCCCATGCCGAAAGATCCCTGGGCTGAAAGATCCCCATGCCGAAAGATCCCCATGCCGAAAGATCCCCATGCCGAACTGGTTGCACCATAATATCCTGTGCCAAACCGTCCCACTCTGTTTTTTTTAATTCCTTGCCAGCTATCAGTAGTAAAGCTACATCACGTAAATATTCTATCCAAATAGATTTTTTAGTTGTCTGTGTAATATAATGGCACTGGATGTGAATTTTTCATGATTACATACATTAAAAAAGCATAAAAAATCATTTTTAGAAGTCATTTCTAAAATATTTGCTTATTGCCATAATTGTACCACCAAACTCAGCTTCAGATAGATTAATGAACTGATATTACTGTAAAATATCAAAATCAAAATTTTGAAAGTGCGGACATTACATGAATTACAGTTTTTCCGGATAATCACAATTTTCTAATAAGATTTGCTATGAAAAATCGTATTATAAAATAAATGAGATATAGGTACAAAATATCATAAGTATTTCTGGTATATACTTGGTAAAACATCAATATAGTATATTACCTTGACATGTTCCTAAGATTCTTCATGACTACGGAGATTTTTAATGATGATTGGCCAGTGCAAAAGTAAACAAAAACAGAATACGAGTGTTAATATTATTCAGCAGACACCTAACTACAGCGAAAGTTAAATTTCTCATGAATCTAATCTAACCCAAACCCAAGCAAAAACCTATCTAAAGCGAACGCAACTCTGCACATCCCAACAGTAACGTTAACAAGTTTAATACTTCCAATGTTATCGTCACTGCAACTGGCTCTGGAATTATGGAAAACCAATGTAAAAACATAATAAAAGTGAATGAGTGAAATAGAAATAAAGCTAATAAACATATAAATAACAACATATTTGTCTTTAAAGAGTGGAAAGACTAACTGAACAGAGAGTGAAGTATGAAGGTGAGAAAAATGTTGGCACCATAATAAAGGACCGTAGCATTTAGGAGCATTATTTTTAAAATTTTCAAAAATTAATATTTTAATCCCCAGATGCTAACCACGGTATAATGAAAATGCGCTAAAAGAACATGTGCTAAACAAGACATACCTGTAAACGTTTTGAGGTCCCTAGAACACATTTTCAGTATTTTTTCTATGATTTCTGCATGTATGTGATAGGAATTTTGTGGACATTCTAAGCTATATACGAGGTGTGTACAAAAAGTTCGTGCACTCGGTTCACCAAAAATCCAAATTAAATTATTCTGGAATGGGGATGTGGTCACCCTCGAAGTACTCTCTCCCTGACAGAATGCACTTGGTTCAACGCTTCTTCCATTCGTGAAAGCCGTGCTGCATGTCCTCCTTTGTTAATCCCTTTAGGAGCTTCGTCGTTTCTCGTTTTATGGTATCAACATCCACAAAATGTTCACCCCGCATAATATTTTTCACTTTAGGGAACAGGTAGAAGTAACAGGGTGCTACATCAGGCGAATAGGGAGGGTGGTCCATGGTAGTGATTTTGTTTTTGGCCAAAAACTCACGCGTAACGAGCGCGGTGTGCAAATGTGCATTGTCCTGATGCAGGATCCACGCGTTCTCTGCCCACAATTCGGGTCATGAACGTCGCACACATTCACGCAGACGCTTCAAGACTTTCAACATAGAATTTTGCATTAACAGTTTGACCTGCTGGAACTCCACGAATATAAAAAAAACGATGAGCATGTTCTTGATTTTTGAACAACTCTTGCGTGCTTTTTTGGTGCGAGGCGAACCAGGGTGCTTCCACTCTTCCCTCTGCCTTTTTGTTTCAGGGTCATACTCGTAAATCCAGGATTCGTCTCCAGTTATCACCCTTTCGAGAAAATTTGGATCCTGGGCACTCTCGATCCAGTCATTGCAAGAATCAACACGTCCTTGTTTTGCTCGTCAGTCAAAACTTTTGGAACAATTTTTGCACACAGCTTCCGCATGGTCAAATCTTCTTTTAAAAATGTCTGAACACTACCGTTACTTATTCCAAGTATTTCTGCAATAATTCTAGTGGTAATTCGACGGTCTGCCTTCACCAAATCGTAACCACGTTGAATGTTTTTATCGACACCTGATGTTGAAGGGCGCCCCGCTCGTGAATCGTCATCGACACTCTCCCTACCCTCCTTGAACCGGTCCACCCATTTATACATTTATACACAGTTCTACGCTCCATAGCAGACTCACCATACACCATTTCCAACATTTGAAGAATTTCCTGGCCGTTTCTGCCAAGGTTTACGAGAAATTTGATGTTGGTTCTTTGCTCGGTTAAAATGTCTCGCTCCATTCCGCCGACACGACCATAAGTACGTCCACAAAAACAGACACCAAAAGCAGAGATCTCACTCGACCATGAACAAACTTTTACTGAGGACACGTGAGGCTTCCCCCTAGACGTCGCACCACTGTAGAAACTTACAGCGTTGACATGTCGGCAGAAAAAAATTCAATGCACGAACTTTTTGTACACACCTCGTATAATACTATTTTGTACTAGATTAATTGCCTATCAAAGTAAGATGGTATCTTAATTATAAAAAGTTAGGTATAACAGTTTTATCTCACAATGGCTTTATTCCCAAGCTCCTATGTTATGCAAAAAAATCTGATGTGGCCACCACATGACTTTCTCCATTCCTGTAATATTTCTAAAAATTCCAAATAGGTTGAATGCTAATAAATATTTTAAGGAACTGTGAGAAAAATGCAAAGGCTTCACAAAGAAAAGAAATAAACTCAAACCATAGCCTTCTGATATTGGATATAGCCCTGAAACTCCATCAATTAAGAAAATAAAAAGGAACATTACTAAGTGTGAAGTATAGTTAATGGTTTTAGGCTCACTTGGTGAAATTTCTTCATAATGTAAAAATAAAGAGACTGCATTGCAACGAAACCTAGGTCGTTTTGAATAAAATTTATGTTGAATTACAATAAATCTCTTTATTTTTACATTAATTGTAGAGTAACAAATTCTACAAGGGAAGGTTCGACTTTGTGGAAAGATTCCATAACGCAAATAAAAACGAATGTTGTAAAACATTGTTGTACAAGAGTCGTTTTTCTTTACTTTAAGTGCAAAGTGTTTACAATAGTTGCCGGTAGGTGGTGTGGTGATAGCAGTTAAAAAAATATAGATTTTTAATATCTTTTAAAAAATGCATCATTTGAGAAAATGTTTCGAACAAAGGTTGCAGAAAATTAAATTACCTACCACTATTATTATTAGTATTATAGTATTATATTGTTAGTGGAAATTTACAAGTTTCTTTTTCATTTAAATGGAATCTTTCCACAAAGTGGAGCCTTCCCAAGTGGACTTTGTTAACTATTATTCCAGTAATTTTTTTTACATATATCAAGCATATACAGTAAAACCACGTATTTACGTTATCGAAATGTATGTTTTCCTGCTATTTACAACATTTTATATGGGTCACATCAATTTTCCTATGATTCCAATTTAAGTAAAACCCTGTATTTACATTGTTTCTAGGGATGGGACGATCGGTTCCTCGGTTCTGCCAGTTCTCTCAAGAACCGAAATAACTGGAACTGACTGTTTACAATCTGGTTCTTTGGTTCCGATCCTCATTTCAATAAAAAATAATTGCGACTAGTAATTTTGAATAGATACCCCGCGGTTACTTTTAAATTTAATCAATTTATTGTGAACCCTAACAACAAAGCCATGTCGGACATTTGGAACAACTTCAGAATTGACAGTACAAATGACAAATATGCTATATGTAACTACTGTAAAGCTAGAATATCCCGTGATGTACCAAAAAGCACTTCTAACCTAAAACAAGTTAGGAAAGTGTACAGTGTATCACAAATAGGCGCGTTTCGTGCGATGGAGTATTTGAAGCTATACGATATAATTTGACCGAACACACTCCATCTCTGTCTATTAAAAATTTCTTCTACCCCCTTAATTGCTGCATCAATAAACATATTACTTAATTTTAATGACTAAATAGGTACTGCAAAACGAAATATCAGAAATGCCACGAAAATATTCAATTTTTATTTACCGATTTATTTTCTGATCAGTTTTAATCAACCAAACAATGGAAAATTATTTAAAACATACCTCACTTGAGTTCAGTAGTTGTAATATTTATGTTTACATTATTTTCTTTGCTGTAGATTTCATTCCGTTTACAAAATCTGTCATGCACACCTAAGGAATTAAATGAATTTTGTAATTATAGCAGATCTTATTTACTTCAGTAACCAAAAATATTGTTTATGTTAACAGCAATTAAGTTGCTATGCATGTCTATGCATGAATTTTTCTAAGTTCAAAGCGAATTACGACTTTCTTGTTCGATTTTCTTGATAAAGGCTACTTCTACGATAATAATATAATAGGAATGCCTAAAGACCGAGATCAGATTAATCCAAGTATGGAAAGGTGTACTTCATGTCTGAGTGCACAGAGTTTCCAAATGCGTTCTATGATATCGACAAATTTTGGTAAAATTCCACAAATTTTATCAAATACATCCTGCGGTTCCCGAGTTGAAACAGGTACATCATAAGCTACATGTAGTTCTTCATGTAAAGTGGTCGTAATTACCAAAATTGAAATTGGTTGACAAATTTTAGTAAAACTACCCAATCCAGAAAAAAATGAATTTAGTATTTTGTAAAGAACCCACTTTAGTAACACACAGAATGGGCGACTGGTTTTGACTAACACATAGTCATCATTTTGAACATAAAGTTAGAGACTGGTGTCAAATATGGAAATTAACACCAAATCCTAATAAATGTACGCTTCTCTCTTTCACTCTACGAAAAAAGCCTATCGCTACTTTCTATTCCCTTAGTGACACTCCAATCCGGAAGGTCTTCTCTCAAAAAGATCTTGGCGTAATCTTTGATACAAAATTATCTTTCTCTCTCCACATTGATAAAACCACATCTAAGGCCATGTCTATTCTTAGTCTTCTATACCGATTTAAGGAGATAAATGAACCTTTAGCACTTAAATCATTTTTCTCAGCCTTCCTTCTCCCAATCCTGGACTACTGCTGTCCCGTGTGGGCCACAGCATCTCCGACTACACTCAAGTGTCTTGATCGTCCATTAAATTTCTTCCTTGCGATCGCGAGGAACCGTGTTCCTGCCTTCCGTTTGCTAAGTAAACAAGGTGTTCTCGCCGCTCTTAAACTGCGTCCTCTGCATCTCAGGCGGCAATATTTTGATTTCCATTTCATTCACACTGCGGTGAATGGTCTCTACAGGTCCACTGATATTTGTTCTTTTTTTTCTCTACGTGTCCCATCACGTTCCACTCGTTTGTGCTCTCTCTTTCATCTTCCGCATTTCCGGCTATCTATATCCCAAAGGTCGCTTTTTTACCGCATTCCCACCTCATTTAATGCTTTACAAAAGGTAGCACCCTCGCTGGATATTACATGTAGGTCCTCGCTCCTCCGTGCCTCCACAGGTGGCGAATGTCTCTGAAAAGCTGTCTTGTTTCTGTAATTTTTATTTTCATTACATCCATCTTATGTGTGTTAATTTCTGTTTTTATATATATTTTGATATGTATAGGTATTTTGTTATATATATATATATATTTTTTTAAATATTGTTTTGGGTGTATCCAATGTAAAGGCCAATGTGCTGTTTTTGGACCAAAATAAATAAATAAATAAATAAATTTAACCAGCATTACGATTATTAATAAAAGAAAGATTCTTCTCCAGAAACTTGAAGGCCTTACTTCTACGCATCTGAAAAATTCTGCCCACTCTCCACCTCCCACTCCTATAACCCCCTCCAAGCACTCCTTCCATGACCATGTCCTCAACCTTTCCCAAACCAAATTCGCCCCCAGTGAAATAGATTTCCTGAATTTAGGACTGAAACGTAACTGACGTAACCTCTCTCCCTCCTCCAAAGACTTCAAAAACCTAGCATTGGACTGTGAAATTGCCTTCTCCCATGAAAACAAAGCAGTTAAATATTCAGTTGCCCAAACCATTTCCTCCCATATCGCGAAGACTCCCACCGCCAGTGTCTATCAATCCGTGCGACGTACTGTTAAAGATATTATGGATACCCTCTCCAAGGAGGATCTCGTCATCAGCAAAGCGGACAAAGAAGCTGCATGGTGATCCTGAAGAAATCAGACTACTTCCAGAAATGCTTGGACTTCATCCACGTTAACAACATTACCCCTGCCTCAAAGATCCCACTAACAACTTCCATCTGAAAATTAAGAATGCCATTTCCTCGTACCCATCACTTTTCCCCCAACATTCCTCCTTTAAAGCCCTACATATGAACCCTCTTGCACCTAGGCTATACGGCCTCCCTAAGATTCATCAACCCAGAATTCCCATCCAGCCGTTGGTCTCTAGTGTATCCTCGCAGTCCATAAACTTGCCTATCAAGTGAACAATTGGTTTAGAGAGTTCACCCGATTCCTCCCGAAATAGTGTGAAAAATTCCATTAACCTCGCCAATAAACTGAAACCCTTGGTTTTAACCCCCAACTCCAAACTTGTGTCCTTTGATGTGAAGAATTTGTTTACTAGTGTACCCCTGTCCGAATCCCTACGTCTTGCCAAAGATATTCTTGTGTCATCAGATACTCCCATGAACCTAGTGACAGAACTTTGCACTTTGTGTGCCTTTCCCAAAATTATTTTCTCATTCAAAATGTGTTTTACGAACAATCCGAAGGACTGGCAATGGGCTCTCCGCCCTCACCACTCCTCTTCGCCGATATTTTTATGGACGCTTTAGATAAGAAATTGTTTAATTCCACTCAACCTTTCACCAATAATATATTGATTTGGTGTCGCTATGTAGATGATATTTTTTTTATTTGGAATGGTAGTAGTAGACAACTGAGTAATTTTGCCTTCGAGACGGAAATAGGTATGGACTCTTTTGGGTGAAAACTTCAAAACCTCCTACGTAAATCAAAATAGCAGAGCATAAACAGCGCACCTAGATACAGAAATACTATTTACTCTTTGAACCAATTATGAATGCTATTGAAAAGATGTTCTAGTTTCGCGCTGTCACATTTTAAACCTTTTGACTCAAATTCTGCTCCTTGGCTCCCACAATTTGCAATTAAATTTAAGTTAATTTGTAATTTGTTGTAATTCAAATTACCGTATTGTCCCGAATATAATGCAATGTTTTTTTCCAAAAAATGAAATTTTACAAGTAGCCCATACGTTATATTTGAGTACATACTAGTGATTTTAAAGATCGTAAAATCGTTTTGAAAATCACCGCCCATTCCGCACGTCTGCTTAAGTGATGCAAGATATTTGTTACATTGTAGACATTATGCGTACATGTTACAATGTACACCAACTCCCTGCTTAACACTGTCCTAATAAACACTGTTCCGCATTAACGCTGAAAATAATTTAATACTTTTTCCGAATTGTACTCGTTCGTTCCACATTAATGCTGTGCATTTACAACACAAAAGACGTCAGTATTTGCAGTTGCTTGATGGTACTGTGTACACTTTTCAATGTTTTTGTAGGCCAAAATATAGAGTGAACTTGGTTTAAATTATATTTTCCCTTTAAATAAAAAGACCATGAGTGATAACCAGTGGTCAGAGGAGAAAAAGAGGAAAACTTAACTCTCGAGGTTAAATTAGAGGTTTTACGGCGACTAAAAGCTGGAGAGCACCAACATTTGTTTGTTTTTTGTTTATTGCTCCATTTTCGACTGTTCAGTTTTTAAAAAAAATAATAGCAAGATATTTGAATTCTTTCTTTATTTGGTCTCATTCCATGTTCCTTTATTTATCAAGCACATGCGTTAAATTTTTTAGGTTGGCTGGGAACCACTCTCTCGTAATAACATGGTGTCTTATGGGAAAATAGGACTTGCACTTCACGAATTTGCATTTCATGTCAGTTTTCCAGAACCAATTATTCGCAAAATTCAAAAAGCTGGTGGAAATGAATAAATATATACTTTTTATAAACTAAGTTCTTTTAACAATAATTTTATTGTTAGTCATACTGTAACAAATGAGCGAGTTTAAAAGTAAAATCAGTTTAGCTATTTTTCCTTTTCCCTCAATTCGCAATGACCTGAAGAGTTGACTCCGACGGTAAACAAACAAGGATTTAGCGAGAAGAACCAAGCACTAAATACGTATTTCGAGAGCCAAGCTCTCATCATTAGTAGCTCTGGAAGAAGAATGGGGTCTGTTGGGTTGCATAAGGGAATTTGAACTGTTGACAGTTGGCGAAAAAGTGAAGACAAACGTCATGGGTGTCGTCATAACACAAAACACACATCACAGGAAATACAAACAAGAAATAAAATAAAATACAAAAATATATAAAATAAAAATACAAAATAAGAAATAAGAACAAAATTGGGTGGATAATACCAATCAAACATTACACTTTTCGTGGATGCTCCTTATCGTAATAAATCTAATTCTCCTCTTCGTGAGTACTGATACACTTTATATATGGTTTCTCTTGCTTGTTTATGCAAAACTTCCTTCGCCCTCCATTTTAAAACACCAAATGACGGTACTATATAAATCTCAATCGTAAAACATACAAATAAACACAAAAATCATGCTGCAAATGTACGAACCGTACCCCAAAAGCCGCTGTAACTGACTGATGCTGATTGGCCAAGTGAAGGAGTGGAAGAAACCACGTGACATTCTTGACCTGCGCATCCAGTTGACACCCGCCTTCGTTCATGCTCCCTACTATAGTTCTCTACTCTGTGGTTCTCAATGATTTGATCAACGTAAATACAAATTTTAAACTATTACTGTATTTTCCCATCGAAAAAGTGCACCTACTTGTTACCGCGCACGTCGAAATTTTTAGTACGGGTAAAAATGTAGAGATAACGTGTGATCAAGTTTTTCTTCTCCCGACTTAGAAAAGTGGTTCTTTGGACAAATGAATAATGGAAAAATCCTACTTGCTACGGGGCTATGGCAGAGTCTATAACAAATGAATAGTGGAATGAACTAGGAGTTTCTGGTTTTTAAACATGTGTAATTTATCTGTTGAAATTTGCCATTGAGAAAATTAGCTATGAAAAACAAAAAGAATTTACGACAAAAATCAGGAGACGATTTTTATGGTTTTCGGTAATGTGATTTTAATGTATGCAATAAATATTTATAATTTTACTCATTTGGGTCAATTTTGTCTCTTTTACAATAGTACCCTTTATTTTAATCGAAGATTGCAAAAATCATAATAATAATAAGCAATGTAAATCCATAACTTGGTATCGATATCATACTGTAATTGTGTGAAGATGTAAGGTCTATCAGAAATGCATTCAGAATTACTTTCCATGAGTTTGAATGGCAAGAATATCATGAAAATTGACACGTAAATGCTCTTAGCCAGTCGTAAGGGGTAGACGAAAAAAAAATGTTAAAAAAAAGTCGGGAGATTGACTTCTAGGAAGATAACACGTAAAATTTGATTCTTCCAAGTGCAGTCTTTCATTTATTTTGAGATAAAATTAAAAAGAATTAACCAAAGATCTTAGGATTTGAATCATTTTAAAGAATACAAAATAAAGTTTCTTATTCAATTCCTCTTTTTCATCCTACAATTCGAAACCGCTCATGTTAAACGCTTAATTCGCATATTTTGAGAAATATAACCATTTTAACAGGTTATTGCCTTGCCTACTAATTACGTTGTTAGACCTTGGTAGCAACTCCAAGCACAATGCAAGTTAACCTGAATATGTTAACTAATGATAATATCATTCTACCGGTTCTTGTAAGGGAAATGAATCTTATTTCATAAAGAAATTTGAATTGCATGTAAATAAGCTTAATAAATGTATAATATGGTAATTTTACATACCAAAATTATAATATTCTAGCATTAATGACGATTACATTGCTTTTCTACATATTCTCGAAAAGGAAATTAATCTCATTTCATCACTAAATTCGAATCACATGTTACACATTATTCTGTATTCTAATACCATGATTCTGTATTAAAAAATTGGTAAATATACGTGAAGCTATTCTTGAGTTTTTAGCAAACAAACATAGCCTTGAAAATATATAAGATATATATATTATAGGTATTCTGTCCGTAGACAGACCCGTGATTATTCATGGTTAAACCTGGTTCTCCATATACTCCTATTTTCCGCTGTCCTCTTCATATCTTGATCACTCTCTTTCCCTTTCAAATCGTCTATCAGCTGAAACCTTTTCCTACCTCTTTCCCTTTTTCCATCAATTTTTCTTTCTAACACATCTTTAATCAAACTCTCTCTCCTCAGGTAATGTCCAACCCAGTAAGCCTTCCTCTTTCTGATAGTCTGTATAATCATTCGCTTCTCCCCTATTCTTCGTAGCACTACATCGTTTTTCATCCTATCTGTCCATTTTATCTTCAGCATTCTCCTCCAAGTCCACATTTCAAAGCTTTCCAAGTATTTGGTGTCATTGATCCTTAGCGTCCATGTTTCTGCCCCGTACAGAGCTATACTCCATACCTAGCATTTTATGAACTTCTTGCGGATATCTTCCCTTATTTTCCCCGTAATTAGGTGTTTCTTTCTCCTAAAAGCCGCTTTTGCTTTTCCTATTCTAGTTCTGATCTCATTCGTACATTATGGTTCTGCTGTTATGATGCTTCTAAGGAATTTACAGTCTGAAACTTGTTCTAAAGGCTTTCCTTCAATACTTTTGTTCAGATTCTCTTCTTTGCCCAATATTTGAATAACCTTGGATTTTCTGTATTTACTTCCATAGCATATTTTCTACCTGTTGTTACTAGTATATTTATCACTTTCTGGAGTTCCTCTTCCTTTCTTGCTAGAAGTACTTGATCATCCGCGTATTTTACTGTTCTTATAACCCTTCCTCCAATTTTGAAATCTCCTGTGCCTTCTAACGCTTCTTGCATTAGACTTTCTCCATATATATTGAATAGGGTCGGCAATAGGCAGCAGCCCTGTCTTACTCTTCTATCAATATTTACTCCGCAGGTGACCACATTCTCCAACCTGACCTTTACAACTTGATTAACATATAGATTCCTTATCAGTCTCCCATCTTTCTAGTCTACACCTATATCCTTTAATATCTTCATCAACTTTACCCAATTTAATGTATCGAAGGACTTCTGCCAGTGTACGAAATTTACGCAGATATCTTGACTGTACTCTCTTGCCCTTTCTGATATGATTCTAACTACCCCTTTGTTCTTCTTCTAGCATTTTTTCGGCCTTTTCCTCCAGCCTTTTATTATTAATCCTCGTGATGATCTTCGAAGTGTGTGACAGAAAGCTTATCGTTCTGTAGTCTTTACACTGCATTGCCTATGGATTCTTCTCTAAAGGGATCATTGTTACTTCTAGGAAATCCCAAGGCCACTCTCCCATGTCGTAAATCTTATAAATTAATTTCATGATCGCTTTTAGTCCTTCTGCTACCTCAGCTGGTATTCCATCGCTGCCTATGGCTTTACCTGTCTTTAGTTCCACTATCGCTTTTTCTACTTCGCTCTCCATAATACTTGGTCCTAAGTTGTCTTCTTCAATGGTTTCCTCATCTTCCAGTTTTATATATATATATATATATATATATATATATATATATATATATATATATATATATATGTATATATGTTTATGTTTTTTCACCTTAATTGTGTCATTGTATTGTTCATATTGTTTTTTTATGTACTTAAATGTTTTTTTATTTATTGTTTTAACACTGGTGAAGGGTTAAATGTAAGAGTGGACCTTATGGTCTAAATTTCACCTGAATAAAGACATTTATCTATCTCTCCATCTCTCTCTCTTTCTCTCTCTCCGTCTCTCTCTCCATCTCTCTCTTCATCTCTCCCCTCCCCTCTCCTCTAAAACTAAATTATTTAGCTGCCACCACCACACTACCTACCGGGGAATATTGTAAACACTTAATGCTCCTTTTAATTTTCTTAATTGTTGGAGCTTCAAGCTATATTCAATATCAGAAGGCTACAGTTTGACTTTATTTCTGTACTTTGTAAAGTCTTTAAATTTTTCTCATAATTCCTTCAAATATTTTTTATCACTTAACCTATTTGGAATTTTTAGAAATATTAATGGAGAAAGTCATGTGATGGCCACATCAGACTTTTATATAACTTATAGTTATTAAAACATAAACTGACTCTGCAAGGACTTAACAACTACAGAAAAGACACTCATCAAGTAAGTATGATCATAAAATTACTGAAAATAAAAGTTGCTGCATTATAGAATTAGTAATGTTATATTTTGGGATTTAGTTGAATAATTAATCTTATAATACATGCAATAAATTATTTGATGCAAAAAACCATCTTAAATTTTCATATATTAATGTAGATGAAAAACTTTCATATCAATATAATATTCATCGATAAAATTTATAATTTAATAGTCTAAGAAATTATGCTTATTATGGCTTTTATTTCATAATTTTAATAGAAGTGCTTCTTGAGTAACAAATGAGCTTTGTTATGTCAGGAAGAGGTTAAAAAAGAACCTTTGTTTGGGTGGTATATATGAAGAAAAAAATCTCGGTATAGTAAATATTAATTACCTGATTCTGTCACTTGTGCCCGAGTATCCCCATCGGCTTTCTATCTGCAAGAAGCGGCTCACCGTCTGCTCTTTGCCTGTCATGCAGCACCGTGGCGCATCAACAAAAGGGACATGTGGTTTTGGATTGACAGTGAAATACAGGAAGAGAGAAACCACCTCCCTGTCTGTCAACAGACCTGACTGAGCTGCCCCAACTGCAAACTCTTCAACTGTCATCAGTGGAAAGCGGACCAATTGCAGCACTCGTCCTAGGACAGTTCGACGATTTTCAGGTGTTGGAGGCAGCTGCTGCCTGGCACACTCAGCTTCGGACCATCTGACTACAGCCTGTTGCACAGAACACAATACCTGTATTAGTAACAGGTACTAAATAAAGTTTTGAGTATATAATATAAGCAGAGGCAAAACTTTTACCATAAGTAGAGAATTCTGATAGAAAACAATCCAAAATAACGAAAACAATTATGAAAAGAAATAGAGATGGAAGATAGAAAAAGACCTCACTCAGATTTATGGGAAACATCATTCCTGTGCACAGTCTTGTACAGGCAGTCTCCGATTTATGTATTTAATTCGTTCTGTGAAACCTAACATAAGTCGAAAATTACGTCAGAAATTTTTCTTACACATACATTCAAGGACGTTTAACAAGTTAGAAAAATGCATGCTTGAATAACATAATTTAGGTGCATTCGGATATTTATTATCATTCATTTTTATAATTATATTATGCACTTATAATTTTGTGAAAATTACATATTCAAAATTTTGATAAATCTTATATATAAGTTCAGATATACCAAAACCAATTGAGAAACATATTTCCCGTATAACACTAATAATATAATAAATTTATTAACTGTGATGGTCATGTAAAGACAGATAAAAGCATTGCACTCGTCACACTAATAAAAAAATTTCATTGTTAGAAGTTTGCTTGAAATAACGTATTACATAATAATTTCATAAAGCTGGTATATATGTTCAAATACAAATTTTAAAGAAGCACGATAAACATGGTACATGAAACTAACACCACACTAACACCAACACAAGTGAAAGTACTATCCTTGCAAAAAGTCTAGACACCCGAGTTTGAGACCGTATATCTCGAAAAAACTGCAATGATTTTAATGAAGTGAAAATTAGCGGTTAGAAAATTTATTTCTATGTTAATTGATGTACATCTTAAATTTTTAGTCTACGTTTAAATATCTTATATTGGGCTGTATTTGAAAAAAAACACGGTTTTTAGACCTGGAAATCCGATTAGACCAATTTGAATGTTTATATCTCAGAAACCCTAAAATGTATCAACTTTCAATTTTAATAGCACATATCTACAACTATTAGAAATAAGTATTTGGAAGCGTTATTTTATGACTGCAACATTAATACCTGATTTTGTTAAATGCCTATATTACTAATATGTATAAAATAACATCAGAAAATTACTTCCCCAAAATGATACCAATTTTTATTTCATCTACCTCTGGCTTAGCAAAAGTGTTGAGAGATAGAGAAGGCAAGTAGCAATTGCAGCGTGCGCTGTTGCCACGTCTTCTATGTTAGTGAGTCATTTATATGACCAGGCGTGCAATGAATGTGGAGGAGGTAGCAACAGTGTGTGCTCTCCCCTCCTCTCTCCCACCGTCTTTATTTCGCCCGAATAAAGACGATTATCTATCTATCTATCTATCCCACCGTTTTACTACGCCAGACGTAGCTATAAGACAGAGGGAGAATGAAGATGAAATAAAAATTGGTATCATTTTGGAAAGTAATTTTCTGATGTTATTTTATATATATATTAGTAATATAGGCATTTGTCTGGTGACAATGGTACCTCTAACTTTGAGAACAACCCAGGAATAGCAAAGATAGCCAAATTTCAGAAATTTAACAAAATCAGGTATTAATATTGCAGTTATAAAATAACACTTCCAAATACAGTAAAACCCCTATTTAATGAATCGCTGGGGGATTAGAATATATTTCACTAAATCGAGGTTTTCATTAAATGGAGGTTTTCAATTAAAATGAGTTAAATTTAGCTTTTTTGCTTGTGTATTAGTTCCATTATATAATACCAGAATAAGGCCACTGAAAATGGTCTCTATAATAAAAATACATTTTTCAATATTGTATGCAAAATACTTATTTTAATACTTTTAAAATAAACATTTATAAACAAATTCCAGTGACAAACAAGCCTTATTGCTATTGAATATGAAAATTTCTGTAATGAATCATTCATATGATTACAAAAAATTATTTCAAAATTTTAAAAGTATTTTCAAAATTGACATAAATCTTGAAACAATTTTTCATCCCTCCTTTAAAAAGCTTCATCATACAACATTAAATAGAAAATATTAAAATATATTTGGAATTTCACATAAAAAAATATCAAAATTATTCAAAAACCAAGCATACCAAGCTACAAGAAAATTATTTATTAAAATAGTCCAGCAAACTTGTTTGCTTCTTCTGGCGGGTGCTGTGAACATTCAGAACTTCTCACTCCAAAGAATTTACTTTTGATATAGTAGTGCTGTCCACATCAAAAGAAGTTAAATATCTTCGCACCACTTCAAGTGCCTGAACCGCTTCACCAAGTGTGGGAACTGATTCTTCTTCTTGTACTGCCTCTTCTTCTTCTACTACTGCCTCTTCTTCTTCCTCTGCCTCTTTGGCATCGCAGATTTCTTCCACATGTGGAGGACCAGATGTACTCTCAAGATCATCACACCAGACAAACTCTTCAAAATTTGTGTCCATGTCAGGTGCAATTTTCAACTAATTTTCATGGTCAATCACATCAATATCTACATCAATTTCCATAGCAATGTTGCAATTGAACGCAGCCTTATGAAAACAGTTTGATATTGTTTGAGGTGTAACTGAATTCCATGCAGCTGTTACCATATGCATACCCTGAAGGATGCTCAGTTTCAAATGTTTCTTCATCTCGATGTAGGATACTGCTTTCTGCACCAAAGCCTTCCTGTACTTTGCTTTCATGGAGTGAATAATGCCCAAGTCAAGTGGCTGCAGATGGCTAGTACAATTAGCTGGAAAAAACACCACTTTAATATTGCGAAGAAAATCAGTATCTGGAGGGTGGGCCGAACATTTATCAATAAATAGAAGAATTTTTCTATTTGCACCACCCATCTTTGCATCTAATGATTTCAAAAATGTTTTAAATGTATCCGTTGTCATCCATGCATTTTTATTACTGGCATATTTACATGGCAATGCCCGTACATTTTTAAAACAAATTTACCTATTATTAGAGGCGTCAACTTTTCACTGCCATCTGAATTTGCACATAAAAGTGCAGTTATCCTATCTTTACTTCTCTTTCCACCATGGCACTTGTCTCCTCTAGTAGCAAGAGTTTTTGATGGAAGAAGGTTGAAAAAAATGCCAGTTTCATCTGCATTAAAAATATCATTCGGCTTATAGCCTTCTAAATACCTTACCAATGTTACACTCTTCCAGTAGTCAACAGCTCCTTCATCAACACTAGCACTTTCGCCACAAACACTTTTATATTCAAGTCCATGGCGCTTCTTAAATCTGTCCAGCCATCCATTGGAACCCTTAAAGTTTTCTATTCTAAGCCTAGTTGCTACCCTAATTGCTTTCTCCTTCAACAGTACACCATTGATTGGGAGGTTGGCGGAGCGCATTCCCTCAAACCACTCTATCAATATCTTCTCCATTTCATCATATGGTGATGATTTGATATTTTTCTTTTGATAGCTTTACCCCCACATTTCACTTCTTCGTCCAGTATTAATTGTTTATTCTTCATTATACAAAACAATAAAGATGGTGCAAGATTAAATTTGCATGCAATTTCTATCGCAGGCATGCTTGGGTTCTTTTCCACTTCTTGAATGATTTTCACTTTTTCCATAATTGTCAGCTTCTTCCTTTTACTAGTAGCCATTATTAAGGAATAAAAATAGTAGAAAGAATATTTTTCACAAATGCTCCAGGTTTACAAAGTGATTGCCGAACAGGCAGGCAGCACAACGAAGAGTTGAACTGCTAGATAAGGTAGACGGAGAGGGGACAGGGATTACGTCATCGGGATAGGAGTAATCAGCTGAAAGTCTCACAAGGGAAGCGCCCAAGGTATCGGATTGAGATTTTGCAGAATGAAAGTATATGCAAAATAACGGAATCCAATTTCTACCTAGGTGCCAACTCGACGTCGTTTACGAGAAAATGTCCTTTGAAAAATGCGATCCGAGAGTCATCGAAATAAGAACGTTAAAACTTTTTCATGAGCAAAAAGAAATCACAAAAGAAACATATTGTACGTAAAAATTACGATATACGCTCAAAACATTGTCAATGGCTCATCACGCGCAAGCGGCTACATTGTCTGCTAAGACAGTAGCGGCTGCAAGGAAACCGTAAATCCTACAATGTAATGAATCCTGCTCGTATTTTCCTCATTTCTCGTATCACACTCAGTTACCTGTTGTCATAGTGTGCTATATACTCGACGTCGTTCACGAGAAAATGCCCTTTGAAAATCACGAACCGAGAGTCATTGAAATAAGAACGTTAAAAGTCCTTTCCAAATTATCTAGGAGCATTGGTCTAGGGTAAATGAGATAGATTTCAAATATTTTTGCCGGGGTTCGATTCCCAATGGGACCAAAATTTTTTTCTCTGATTTTTTTATTTGTTCGCAATTTCCAGCATATCGTCGATAAAACTTGCACAACATTTTTTTAAAATTTATTCCATGCATTATAACTAATATTTTCTTCATCGTAATTCTTCACGAACATAATTTTACGGATCACTACCCATTCGCTTTACCATCATAATCGAACCCCGGAAATAATATAAAAATACATAACTGATTCATAAGTTTTAGGCCAGATAAAATTTTTTTATGACTGGCAAATCTCTTAGACTATACATATGTCACAATGATGATTTTCAGTTGCAGAGGATCTTTCATTCTAAAAGGATTTTTGATCAGACAGTCATAGAGAAATTCTCTAAAATTTTTGAGCTTGATTTACAAAGGAAGAAATGAGCTTCACTTTACACTAAAACCTCTACCTTATGAACCCCTTTATAGCAAAGACCTCTGGATAGCGAACAATTGACGGCGGTCCCGCCAAACTTACATACAAAATCCCTCTTTACTACGAACTTCCGCACTATGAAAACTTCCAAACAATGAAGGGAAAAAGTGGTCACTTCTGTTTATATTTACCTCTTTAGAATGAAATTTTGCTCGCTAAACATTTTTTTCAGTTGCATACGTATGGAAAACGATTGAAAACAGTTGCCAAAGCGCCAATTAGCATTAAGCTTACAACAAGCCAATCATAGCACGTTTTCCAGCATGATGTTGAAAATGAAATTGGAGACTACGGTGTACAGAATGGAATTAAAATTTAAAACTCCTGAACCGTAAATTAACCAAGAGAGCACTCGCACATCAATAAGAAAAAAAAAGGAAAATTAAAGTTATACTTACAAGTTTGCAGGACGATGATGGCCTACAGGGACCTGTTGTCAAAAACTAGCCTAAAATGAAGAAAAGGAACACACACATGCACAATCACTCTGGAAATCTCTGGGAAACTTGCTAGATACGTATTTCGAGAGCTATGCTCTCATCTTCAGTAGCTGAAGTCGTATGGATTGTTTGTGTTTGGTCTTGTGTATTTATATGTTCTGGGTAAAAGTGAAAGGAGGGCAGGGGGGGGGTGGGGGAATTCCTAACGGTTAGCGTGTAGAGGGGTGAGTATGGGATAGGTCCGTGGTTGTTATTCATGGTCCGCGGTCGTTATTCATAACAGTCTCTTTGAATTTGTTTATGAAAATGCTCTCGTAAGCATCTAGTTTCCAGTCGGTTTGTGTTGATTTAAAGAGAGACATATTTTCGATTTTAATCAGGTGATTGTTTTCCTGTTAAATCTATTGTGTTTGAAATGTGCAAGGTGTTCTTTGAACCTGGATCTGATGATATTTTTGCTGTTATTTGATAAGATTTTAATAGAAGATTCAATGTCTGCCACAATGTCATCCAAAGGTGGTTTTTTATATGGAAGTGCGTATTTAAGTCCTTTTCCGAGTAGGGAGAGTTCTTCATTGGTGAAGGTCGTATCTGTAAGGTTTATTACATTGTCTTGGTTTTGTTTGGAATTGCAGGAAGTGTTTTTCTGGTTGTTTTTTGTGAGAGAGTAGTATTTTTTGCGAAGTCTGTCAGTTTTATTTTGGACTTTATGTTGTATCACGGATTGAATTTTGTTCATACGGTCGTCCCATATAGGAACTTCGAAACCGGATAAATTTTTGGTTATTTTTAGGTGCAAATCGTATGCTTCTAACTCAAGAGAGGATCGTTTTCTATTAAAGTTTTTGATTTCTAAGTCGAACCATTTTTTCTTGGAGAAGAGGATAGCTTTTGAAGCAATGGGATTTGTGGTTTTTGGAAAAATGTTAGCGAAATTCAGGAAGATATTTAGTTTGCGGCAATCTTTGAGCAATTTTATATCTGCGCCAATAGGGTAGATATGAGTTTTGATTTTATGGAAATGGTTTAACTCCTTAGGCAGGAAAGCCATACTTGACGTTGAAAATGGAATTTTAATTTTCCTTTTATTTCTTGTTGTTGTGTGATGTCTGGGTTAATTTACGGTTCAGGAGTTTTAAATTTTAATTCCATTCTGTACACCATAGTCTCCAATTCCATTTTCAACATCAAGTATGGCTTTCCTGAATAACAACCGCGGACCTATCCCTTACTCACCCCTCTACACGCTAACCGTTAGGAATTCCCCCACCCCCCTGCCCTCCTTTCACTTTTACCCAGAACATATAAATACACAAGACCAAACACAAACAATCCATACGACTTCAGCTACTGAAGATGAGAGCATAGCTCTCGAAATACGTATCTAGCGAGTTTCCCAGAGATTTCCAGAGTGATTGTGCGTGTGTGTGTTCCTTTTCTTCATTTTAGGCTAGTTTTTGACAACAGGTCCCTGTAGGCCATCATCGTCCTGCAAACTTGTAAGTATAACTTTAATTTTCCTTTTTTTTTCTTATTGACGTGTGAGTGCTCTCTGGATTAATTTACAGTTAAGGAGTTTTAAATTTTAATTGCATTCTAGCATGATGACGAATTTCCTGTGATTCCGCCATTCTCGCACCATTGACCGGTGTGTCCTAGGTGACAGACAGACAGACAGACAAACGACTTTATTAGGGCGAAATTGAGACTATGTAGTCCCTTCTTACATTTAACCCTTTCGTCATATAAGTAAGAGGTGAGAGAGGGTGTAAAAGTGCGGCAAGTTATTGAGTGAGAAGAAGTATGTTAAATATCAATTCCTTTTGATATTTAGTGCTTAACGGTGGTTCACAACGCTAACTTTTAGCTTTTCCCTTGCTGCTCTTCATTTTCTGCTCTTAAAGGTAAGTTTACAGTTTGTGAGCCATGTGGTCTTGCACCATACTTTCATGAAAATTGATCATGTAAATATTGCATTGAAAACTTATATTGTTACAATCCCCAACATTCTTGTGTTGAATTAATGTGTGATAATCTCAATGTCCGAGTACATGGGAAATTAATTCATTGGCTTTAATGGAATATTGCAATATTTTCTTGGTTTAAAGAAACCTGTGTGCATGGTATTTATTTATTTATTTATTTAATCATTTTTCACATACAGTGAAAATTAAACATTCAAAAATTAACAACATAACAACCAAAATAAAGTACAAATAATATAAAATGAAATACAATATAATATAAGTGTATGCAGTAGCAGTCAATAAAATTAGGTTGTGCGACAACATGACATTCCGTTTTTAAGAAAAGACTCTTTGGACATTGAAAAAGGATCTACATTAGGGGAAAGTGAGTTTAAAAGGGAGGGGAGACGAAAGAAAAGAGAACGTTTACCAAGTGAAATTCTGGGGGTGGGATAGTGAAATAAGAAAGAAGAGCAAGTAGATCTATTAGGAACACGGAAATTAAATTGAGCAAGTAACTCAGGACAGTCAGTAATAGAGTTTAGTATATTGTATATAAAAGAAAGATCAGACTTAGTTCGATGATCAGAGGGATAATCCAAAGAAAGGGAAGATAAGATCTTACTATTAGAGAGTTGGCGAAAGGAGGGCACACGGGATTTAACAATTCTCAGAAAAAAATTAATGACACAATCCAAAGAGGCAAGGTTGGAAACAGAAGACATTGACCAAATAGGAGAACAGTAGTTAACCACAGGTAAAATAAAAGAAGAAAAATATAATCTAAGAGCCAGTGTATCAGTAATGTCCGTAAAACGATATAATATTCCCAGGAGAGACATTGCTTTATTTTTTATTTTCAAAATATGATCAGAGAAGCCAAATTTAGTATCAAAGACTACGCCAAGGTCTTTCTGTTTGGACACTCTAACCAATTGAACAACATTTAGTGTATAATTAAAATTTATAAAATTTTTAAGAAAAGAGATGGACATTACATTACATTTATTTGAATTTAATTTAAGTTTCCAGAAATCACACCAATTAACTACCAGATTAAGTGCCGATTGGAAAGACACACAATCAGCCATACCGGAGATCACTTTAAAAATTTTGCAATCATCAGCATAAAGCAATATATCTGTTGTGGGAGAAGGGATGAGGGTAGCCAGATCATCAACATATAAGTTAAATAAATAAGGTGCTAAGACACTCCCTTGTGGGACTCCTGAAGTAACAGTCAACCAATCCGAGGCAATTCCAGCTAAGACAACACGTTGTACGCGGTTATTTAAAAAACTTTTTAGCAAATTAAGAAAATTACCATGGATATTGTACCGTTGACTAAGTTTATAAGTGAGTAATTTATGATCTAGAGAGTCGAAAGCTTTTGAGAAGTCCAAGTAGACAGTATCTAGCTGAGCCCTATTTATTATGGCATCAACAGCATGGTGTTGATAAACTGCTAAATTAGTTAGGCAAGAGCGGCCAGTAAGAAAACCATGTTGCCTAGTTGATAGGTGAGGGGATGTAAAATAGTAAAGTCGGTTAAGGATGATTCTTTCACAGATACTAGAGACAATAGGGAGGATAGATATAGGACGGTAATTAGTTACATCGTATTTTGAACCAGACTTATGAATGGGAATTATGTTAGCAGATTTCCACTGGGAGGGAAAAGTTCCCAGAGAGAAACAGCGGTTAAAAATAATACATAGAGGAATAGAAAGAGAAGAAGCGCATTTACGAAGAAATAGAGGGCTGATACCATCAGGGCCCGGAGTACGGTAGGGGAAATTTTACAGAGGAATTCAAAAACTTCTTGAGGGGTTGTTTGAAGTTGAGATAGAGAAAAGTTACAAACAGGTGAGAGAGAATCATCATTATCCAGGTTCAGAGGGGAGGTAGTAGGGGGCGACAAGCAATTAGAAAAGAAATTACGAAATAAAGCATATCTACGAGATCCCTCGGCATTCGTATTTTCATAATAAATTTCTTCTGGGATCCTAGAATAATTGCGGCGGCCGTTAACGAAACACCAAAATTTCCTGGGATTGGAGGAAATAGAGTCGGATATATTCTTCGTATGCTCAGCGTAGTCGCGGCGAATTAAAAGCTTGGAATATCGCCGTAAGTCGGAAAAAGATTTGCGAGATTCTTCACTAGGGTAGGCTTTCCACAGATACCAGGCATGATTTTTGTTTCTCAGAGTATGAATTGTGTCAATTTTAAACCATGATGGGAATTTCTTAGACTTAGGAGTAACAACCGGAACAAAGTCCTTCAGAGCACCATCAATGAGGTCGTAAAAGAGACTAACGGCCTCGTCGGGGGAAGAGCGCTCAGCAGGCATCACGGGATAAAGCTGAGACAGCTGTTGACGTCATCCCAGTGAACCTTAGACCAAGCAGAAAAGGGTCGTGGAGGGGGAGGGGAAACAGCACGGGGTTTCTCAGTGCCTGGAATTCTGAGAACGGCATCTAGCGAAACATGGTCACTGTCGAAAATATTCCGGCCAGGGGTAATTGCGTTCGGAGGGGCAGAAACAGAGGATACAATTTAGTCCAGCGTTGCCAGATTGCAGGTTGGGTGAGGATTGAGTTGAAACAGCCGGAGAGCAGAAACAAAGTGATTAATAAAATATTCATCATGGGCATTTTTTGTAGTGCCACATGACGAGGAATCCCACAGAATAGAGAGATTAAAGTCACCAAAAAGCACAACATGACCAAGGGGTAAAACATTCAAAATAGACGAAAAACAGTTTTCAAGTACAGCTAGATCACTAGCTGGGGGACGGTAAAAACAACCCACAAAAACTCTATTTTTAACATATCGTTTGCAGGGGCCAATACAGACTTCAGTCCACACTATCTCACAATTTGTTTATAAGTCCATACGGCGCTTAGCCGGCAAACTGGACTTAATTCCAAGTAGCACTCCACCACCCTTAGAGGTGCGGTCTCTCCTGAAAATCTGATGGGTGCGAGAAAAAGACAGTTCACTATCACTAATATTGGGAGACAGCCACGTCTCCGTAAGAGAGATAATGTCAAATTGCGATAACTCGAGTAAGTTAGAGTCACAAATCAAGAGTTTGTTTTTTATGCTTCTCACATTTTGGTAGTATGCATTAAGAACAGCACTACTGTTGGGGCCCGGGTTTAAGCTAACGTCTCCCGATAAAAGAATCGCTACCAGAAAGACGACTCCGGCAGGAGAACGGGCACTTGAGCGGACCGGTGAGGGGACGCGGGAAAGCCGTTGAGACGGCTGGCTGGGGGCGAAACTGCAAGCAGAAAAACAAGGAAACACAAAACTTCTCCTACTGCACAACAGCACGTAAGTATCACAATCTCTGAGCACACTGAGGTTTATCACAACCTCAGAAGAAGAATAGGCCAAAAAAGCAGCTGAAAAGCGAAGATGTATCACCAAAAACAAGAGCACAAACAGAGAGCCAAAAACACGCGAGTTCATGGTGGCGGCCATCTTGGCAAAACAGCTATATAATTCTTTCAACTGAAATTCAGCTCATTTATGTTTTTTCTAAGAAGTAATATCGATTTTTAATTTGTAAAGGCCATGTCTTCTGCTCGTGGGGCCCAACTATTCGATATCCCACCATCTATGCTTTCAACCATCATCGGGCAATGCACCAACATCATTAATGCAGCACAGTTGAGTCCAGATAAGAAACGTGCGCAGACCTGCATTAATGAAGATCTGGATCGGGTGGTTTTCAACTGGCTCTACCAGGCACAGGCCAAATAGATTCCTGTATCGGGGCTTATCTTGCAGGAGCAGGCGAGAGAAGAGGTGCTAAGGTTAGGGATGGACAATTTCCAGGCATACAATGGATGGCTGGATAAGTTCAAGATGAGGTGGAACTTGGCCACTCTCAAGATTACGGGGGAGGAGGCAAGTGTTAGTCCGGCTGTTGAGCAGGGTTGAAGGGAGAAGTTGCTGGCATTGTTTGGAAAGAGCTACAGCCCCAAAGACATTTTCAATGCGGACGAGATAGGATTTTTTTATAATCTTCTTCCTGACCAAACTGTTAGCGTGAAGGGAGAGGCATGTCATGGGGGGAAGATGTGTAAGGAGCGCTTCACGATGCTTTTCTGCACCAACAGTGACAGGTCAGAAAAGTTACCTCCCCTTGTAATAGGAAAATTTGCAAAGCCGCAATGCTTTAAACATGTGAGGCGATTGCCATGCACTTATGGCAACAGCAAAAATTCATGGATGATGGCATCGATATTCAGGAATTGGCTGGTAGGTGTGGATGCACGCATGGGAGGGCAGAACCGAAGAATTTCGCTATTTCTTGATCGGTGCTAAGTTCTTTCTTTCTTTCTTCCCTCCAAATTGCACCAGTAGGCTGCAGCCTCTCGACCAGGGGGTCATTTCGTGGGTGAAGAGATTATATTGACAGCAACTGGTGCAATATTTGCTGAACAGGATGGAGTGAAAAGCAATCCTCCTTAAAAGGAACCTCTTGCAGACAATGCAACGACTTTGCATTTCATGGGAAGCCGTCTCACCATCAAACATAAAAAACTGCTATTCAAGGGTGGGATTTTTTTGCGATTCCATAGAAAGTGAGGAGTGTGTGGAACCTGATGGAGAAGGGCAGGAGGAATTAAGGGCGGGTTTAAATTTAAACTCGGCGTCTTTTCAAGATTTTGCTCATGTAGACGACAATTTGTTGACCTGCTCTGTGGAAAGAGAGGATCCCGAAGGGCTGCAAGTGTCCAATATGGAGGAAGTGGAGGAAGACGGAGAATTGGATATAGTGCGGCCAAAGTCGAGCGACAAATGTGCAGCACTGAATGTGCTAGAAAGATATTCGATCTTGTCCAAGAGTTGCAGTGCTGTCGCTATGCATGCTTTTAGGGAAGTGGAGACTGCCGTTTCTCGAGAATTCAGAAGTAATTTGAAACAAAAAATAGATTCATTTTTTTTTAAATGTTGATGTACTTTTGATCATATTTTAAATAAATCTTTTTGAAAAGTGTTGTATTTGAAATCAATCCCGATTAAATTAATCCTCGAATCCATTTAAAGGGAATTTCAACAAAAGATTGTAGCAATGAGGTATGTACCGTGCTGAGGTGGTTCTTATGCACTTTTTTGTGATAGGTAATTGATTCGTCAGAGACGGAGCTGGAGTGTTGTTAAGAAGGTTAGTGAAAAATATTAATTGGAGTCTTGATTTGGAGTGCCAACGACAGTTACAATGCTTTCTTATGGGAAAAATGCTTTCATTCATTGCATTTTGAAATATTTGCAACCCGCACCGTAGTGGTCAAATAGTAGTTTATTAATTGGTGTTAATATTTTTTTATAAACTTAGCGGCTCAACAAATGCTTTAGGATAGGTTCAATGAGTTTCACGCATTGCAACCTCGAAAAAAGTTGCATAATAAAAAATTGCAGAGGATGTTTTCGGGCAAAAACTGCCAATCAATGATAGAAAATATAACAATGCATTTTCGAGTTATTTGGTGCTAGCCACTGTCAAACATTGAAAACGAGATGAATGAAAATGGCCCTTTTGTGTCGTCGGAGCTTCAAATTAATATGGCTGGTTATTAAACATTGAGGGCACATTTTGAATATCGTCCACTTATGTGATATTTTTTCCTGAAAAGATGTAATGGGCGTATTTTAGTAGAGTTATGCCATTTCTGTGCATATGCCTTCATTTGGATACCCCATTGCTCCCGTATAATCTAACATGTAATGTGCCCCTGAAGTAATGCAACACCCAATAACTTCTGATCAAAGAATTTACGAATAATGATTAGATGAAAAATTGGGTCCCTTGATTTTCATTAATGAGAGGTTTTACTGTATACCAGTGTGTACTGTTTTATGAGTAAGACACTGAAATGGTCGCATTAACTATTTTTCAGGGGCCTTGGAAGTCTTGTATAAGGAGTGCCAAAGAGAAAGAATAAAAATTCCATTTCTCATGTTAGGTTTATGAGGAAACTAGTGGTTTAACTACTTGGTGATTTTTAGTCTGTTGCTTGGAGAGGAAGACCATCTTCAACAAACCAAGAACAGCATTAAATGAGAAACTGCAAGTAACCGTACCACATGCTGCAAGACAGCACAAAGGCTGGATGGTTTGCTCTAATAGAAATTTGCCAGGTGGAAGAAGAGAGACAATTTATAAATGCTAGACCTGCAATTGTAAACTGGGGGTTCATGTGGGGGAATGTTTCAAAAAAAAACATCACACAATGAAAAAATATAGAGAATAAAATAAAGAATAATATGTGCACATTATTTATGTAAAAGAAGTTTATTGGTAATTAAATTTGAGTTATTTACCAGAGAATGGGACTTTAAAGACAAGGTGTCCTTAAATATTAAATCCAAGTAGACTAACAGAAAATCTGAGTGCAAAGGGTTAATATTAGGGATGTGCGAACCATTCAAAATTTCGAACCGATATGAGTTTTTATTCAAAACTCGACTCGGCTTGATTCTGAAATGAAAACTCAAACAAATTTTAACTGTCAGAAAAGTGTAGTTTTCATGAAATTACATCAACGTGACTGATATATACAGTAGACTCTCGATTAACTGGGATCAGCTTAATCACGATGTGGATTAACTGGCATGTCAAAAAAAACGTACATACAGTAGCCTTGATAATCCGACCTAAACAGGACTGAGGAGTGGCCGGATTACCAAAAATGTCTGACTATACGGAAAAGAACGGGGAGAAATGAAACAAAAACTTGAAGTGTAACATAAGTATGAAATCATGTTTATTAATCATTATTCTACTGCACAACTAACATAATAGAGTACAAAACTATTATTTGAAGTTAAAGTTGTTTAAAAAATTGAGTAATTGAGGTTTGTTTCCAGGCTTTGCTTCTCTTCCTTGCGGCGAGGTCGTGCCAGCATCTCAATAATATGACATCATTACTTATACAAAAGTGGTAGAACAGTAGGAGCTAGGTTTTTGAAAGCTCGTGGTTTTTTGGCCTTTCCAATAATTACGAGTTTTAATTTGTGGTTATCAGTAGCGTTACTACAGGCTAGAATCATCACTCTTTCTTTATTATTATTATTATTACATATACACTGCAATTAGGAACAATCCTGGTGGCAATGGCTCTACATGCCATATTCATTCGTGTTCTGTCTTATAACAGGTTCTACCAATTAATTAATTGGTTTTAACTAGAGAATATACATACAAGGTGTGGTGGTTTCCCGTTGCCTTCCACACTGGACACACACACACACAGAAGGGAGGAGGGAAACCCGGTGCCGGCATTTGCCTGCTCTTATGAAGAACACCAGGGGGGCCAATGGCTTAACGTCCCTTCCGAAGAACGGAACAGCTGAATTTGCGCAGTCTCCTCAAACCACGCAAACAGGGCCGGGTGACCTTGAGAAAAATCCTACACGTGCAGGATTTATACCGATGACTTTTTCAAGCATCAGGCGAGTAGCAGCCAGCGTCCTAACCACTACACCACCGGCACCCCACATGTCATATATAAATCCTATTTTACATATACATAGATATATACACATACATACATACTCACAAATGAATCCTATTTACATATACAGTTAAGTTAGGTTAGAGATTATTACTAAGGTACATAATATACTACCAAGATCCATCATCACTTGCAATATTTCTTTGGATTTTAAACAGGCTACCACTAGGTACATTGCAATTTCCTGAGCCAACCCTTAAAATACATAATTTATCTTAAAAATATAACTTGGTTATTTGATACTATTTCCATAAATTACATACAATTCCATACAAACATCAAATCAGAGAACTCTCGTCACAACAGCTTAGCTATGAATTCAAACATTTGTTGCATGCAATATTCTTCTGCAACAGATTTAAATGTAATAAAACAACAGCAGCTGCATTATCATTCATAACTACAGCAGTCATTTAATATTTGTGACATATATAATACTGAGTCATGATATATATGATAAATGGACAGACAGTTAAGATGTATAAAAAAGAGAACTAATAAAAACTACGATCTAAAATAAAAACTGAAAAACCGAGGGGTTTTTCCAAATAAATGGTACACTAAATGGAAACGTCACACATTACTCAATAGCTCGTCATTAAAGATACCCATAATTATAGTACATTTTGAACAACTAGTCCATTTATGCTATTTAACTTCGCCTTAAAGAGACCTACGTGGGAAGGAAATGGCTTGAAGACCTTTGCAGGTAAGGCAATCCAATGTTCAATCCCTCTATTAAGAAACAAAAATTTGCCCTAATTTGTTTTTTGTGGAGGGGGCTCAATCTTGTGTTTATGGTCCCTACATCCATAGTAAGAAGGTTTCTTAATCCTATTACTAATATCTGCCCACGCCGGCTTTTCCGTGTAGGCATTAAAAACTCCCCCTAGCCTAGATATGTTTCTTCTATGTCCCAACAAATCCCACTCTAGTTTTTTTAACATTCCTGTTACACTTTCAGTTCTTCTGAAATCCCCTAAGACATAGCGCGCTGCAGTTCTCAGCACCATCTCAAGCTGTTTTATCTGACCTACTAAGTGAGGATCCCACACCATTGCAGCATATGCCAGAATAGGCCTAACTAACGATTTATAAGCCATTTCCTTTGTGGCAGTACTACTCTTACCTAAGACCCTAATTATAAAATGCAGTGCTCCGTATGCTTTGGCTACGACTCTGTCTATTTGCAGTCCCCACTAAAGGTCCCTCGTGGAGGTTACCCTGAGATACTTACACTCATCATCTTCCGCTAGGACGCTACCCTCTAAAACGTAATCCTCATTCAATGCACTTCTTCCTCTGCAGAAGTGTATTAGTTTTGTTTTCTCTGCATTTATTATCATTTTATTTTCTTTTGCCCAACGTAAAAGTTCGTCTAAATCAGTTTGCAGTCTTCAATGTTCTCGATTATTCTATAAATTAAACAATCATCTGCAAATAACCTAACGTTACACCTCAAAGACTCAGTTAAGTCATTTAGAATATCAGAAACAACAACGCTCTGAGGACACTTCCCTGAGGGATGCCCGAAACGATATCTGCATCATTCGAAAGTTCACTGCCTACTCTGACCTTTTGCTTACGTTTCAATAAAAATTCCCCAATCCATCGAACCACTCTTTTGTCCATTCCCATTCTAGATATTTTATGCATTAGTAACCTATGGCTTACTCTGTCAAAGGCCTTGGAAAAATCTATGAAGATAACATCTATCTGTTTCCCCTTATCTAACATCTCCGCGATATCCTGTGCTAGCACGGTCATCTGGCTGTCACACGAATATTCTCTGCGAAAACCGTGCTGTACTTTACTTAGCCAGTTCTTCGCCTTCCAAAATTCTCTAATATAATGAGCCAGTAAATGCTCCATTTGCTTACAAACTACACTTGTTAAACTTATCGGGCAATAATTATTCAAATTTGAACAAGAACCTCCTTTATATATAGGGACTACAATTGCGCTCTTCCACTCTTTCGGTATTTCCCCAATTATTCAATGATACTGTGATTAATATTCGCAAATATGGTGCGATAGCTTCTCCTCCCAACTTCAGCACTTCTCCCACAATTCCGTCTGGACCATAAGATTTATACTTCCTAATACTAAGTATGATCTTTAAGATATTGCTGTCTCTTATTTTTATATATTCAAACTCATTGTTTGCTATCGAAAATTGAAAATAATGCTCCTAAATGCTACAGGCCTTTATTATGGTCCCAGGATTTTTCTCACTTCATTTTTACTTCACTCTCTGTTCAGAGATAGTCATTCCACCCTAATTAAAGACATGTTGTTGTTATTTATACATTTATTAACTTTATTTCTATTTCATTCATTCACTTTCATTATGTTTTTTACATTAGTTGGCCTCAATTCTACAGTCTTTTGCAGTGACGCTAACATCGGAAGTTTTAAAGTACATAATGTTACTGTCAAGATGTGCAGGGTTGGGTTTGCTTTGGATGGGTTTTTGCTTAAGATTGGGTTAGATTAGGTTCACGACAACATTAACTTTAGCTATCGTTAGTCATTTGTTATTCTGATGTTATTTTGCTGTTGGTACCTGTGCTATAGTTAGGTATCTGAAACTGCGGCGGTGCCGCTGAATCGTAATATCACTCGTATTCCATTTTTGTTTACTTTTAGAATTAGTTTCTTGAAGCTGTTATATACCAATAAATTCATAATAAATAATTATTTAAAAATAATTGTCATATACCGTATTAATTCGCTTAACACTCGCACACGGGTAATGCCCTCACTCCATTTTTAAAGCTAAATATCGGAGAAAAAAACTGTAATTCGTGTCATGTCTGCACTTCCAAAATTTTGATATTTTACAGCAATATCAGATGAATAATCTATCTGAAGCCGAATTTGATGATATAATTATGGCAACAAGCAAATATTTAAGAAATGACTTCAAAAAATTATTTTTTATACTTTTTTAACGTACGTAAACATGAAAAATTCACATCCATTGCCATTATATTACACGGAGAAACTCAAAAACCTATTTTGGAGTCTACCTTCTTGATTTCACAGAAATTTTCAATTTTGAGCCGCCGCACATTCTCAAGTTATTTAAAATGAGTAAGTTTCGCTAATTTTGTGAAATTACGCTAACTCAGCCATTATTCACCTAGAAAAAGAGCGAACTTTACATAAATAAATGTAAACAGTTCATGCTCAAATAAATCCCCATGTCAAATCCCTCAGAGATCACACAATACCAAAAATAAACCGGTTATTAGATGCACTGCGACCTGGTTACATAGAAGCGTTTCTCACGTTTCTGTGGATAAAATGTATCACTTGCGTTCTTTGCTTTTATACAGAGTAATAAAAGTATGGACATATATTCTTTTAGGATTGCGTAACGTAAAAGGAACTCAAAAAAATTCACTTGCAGTAAAAAGTGATTTGAGCATGTCACGAATTAAAAGGCATTCTAACAGAATTCATTTGTTTTTAATGAAAAATATATGCGATTCAGTTGTTTATTTCTCTTACATCACCTTTTCTATGAGAATGAATGACACTTCTATTTACAAAGAAATTCACGTGATTTAGGTTTACTACTGACAGCTGGCAAGGAATTTCAAAAATACCTGATAAATATCGTGCTTATTATATTATTCTAAACATTTAAAAAATACCTTTGTTATAAATGGAGGAAATAAAATGCACGGCATATAGCGCCTACCGAAGAAAACACATACTCATCTCATGCCAGGCACGCAGTGTCAGTAGGCGTTTCGTGGGTGGCCTGCCCTCAAAAGATGAAGTGGCAAATATCGTGTAATGTCTAAACCCCCTTTTCTGATGGGAACTTGTGGAGGAAAAAGTGCAGGTATTACACAAGAAAATACGGTACTTCGTTTTCTTGACTTTAAATTAATATATAAAAATGTCCTATCATTATATAAGTTGCAAGATAAAATTAGTAAAATTTCTGGAGTAAAAATCAACTGGGTTAAGTGCTATGTTAAAAACGGTTCTTTTAGCGCAAATTCTGATAGCGCAAAGATGTCTCGGAATGCCTCTCATGCGCTAAGCGAGGCATGCCTGTAACTATAAAAATGCAATTTCTTAAGGCAACGTAAATGCAAATTTCATTGGAAATAGATTTGGATTAAAAATTATCATTGCGAGTTCACTATTGCTTTATTTGACCTTTTTGAAAATGATGATGAATGAAATTATCATCAATGAATGTGGAACATTATTCAACAACGGGAAATTATTAATTGGGGTAATATTTCAAATGTCAACAACTAAACCATTTCCCACTCTATTCTTCGATCTCCAATAATGTATTCTAGGTCGTGCATGCATGTCCGACACACTTCAGCATAAAATCTATGAAATTTACTTTTTTGTCAAAAAATGGTGGAAGTTTTTGGGGGGTTGGCTTATATTCGGGTAGATACGGTAATTTACGGAACTGTTGTTTTGTTAGGTTTTCATTGTTTATTACGAATTTTTAATGTAAATCTAAGAATTGCTATCATCTTGTAACGTACGATTTTCTGCCATGTATTTTGAACACAATTACTAAAAGAAATATTATAACTTTCTTATGCTAGGTTTTGGTTTTATGTTATGCATTTCTAACATAATTACTAAAAGAAATGTAACCACTTTTTAATGCTAGTGTTCTTTTTGCAGCTTGGAAATGTTTGTTGCAGAAACCAGGAAAACATTCGTGCATGACGTACTCAACATTCCATTTCAGTAGTTCAATTTAAATTAAACCATTTCCTTAGAATGACCAAAAGAAGATCGAAAATCGCATGCGATTATGGGTTGGAGGTAAACTGTACAAGTGCGGAAAGAAGTTTAATCGCTTTGTTATGCTGTGTTTTCATTTGCTATTACGCGTTTCGGAGGTAATTAAAAGTATTTTTTTGCTTTACATTGCTATTTTCATTTGCAGTTACATTTTCTATTATTTTCTGTTAAACTGCATTATTCATGAGAAAAAAGTGAATTTTTTTATGTTGGCTGGGATCCACTCTTTCATAATAATATGGCATCTTATGGGAAATTAGGACTTACACTTTGCGAATTTGCATTTTGCGTCAGTTTTTCGGAACCAATTATTACTAGATTGTAACAATGCAGAACTCTATCAGTTTTTCTCCTCCACAATTTCTTTTCCAAAGTCCATATTGACCAATAATATTTTCTTGCCATCCTTCTACAGCGTTGCTGTTACTCTTCCTTCTTCTTCATAAGTGTCCTTAGTTTTCTCATACACATCCTGGATTTCTTCTTCATTAGTGGACATTGCCATATACACACCTGTGGATTATCAATACGTCCACTGGAGCTGCTTTCAGCTTTATTGCCATCAACCAATAATTTGCAACTATAAACTCTGTCATGCTTCTTATCAATCTTTCCTAGATACTAGGCTATTCTTCTTGTGCCACCATTTTCTCCAAAGTAAGTTTCCTTGAATTCTTCCGAGTCAAACCTCTGTTCTCCTTCCCATTCAACTTTGCTCAACCCTATTATGTCAATCCTATCTCTTCTCATTTCTTCTTTCAGGTTCTCTAGCTTTCCTGCCTTCCCTATGGTTTTTATATTTCAAATACCTATACATAAATTGCCAATGACAATGCTTTCCTCAAAGTGGTCCCCACCCAGAGATCTAAATAGGGGACTATTTTACCTCCACAATGCTTTAACCCAAGAGAACTCAAACAAAATAATCAATATCCCCAGTCCCCAACTAACATGATAGATGCATTCTTAAAAAATTTTGTGTAAGGTGAAATCGAGTTAGTTGGACACAAATTACTCATAAGAAATAATGTAAATAAGGGGATGCGTTCCAGCATCTTAACCTGATTGGCATATTTTTAATTTTATTCCTTTATTATGACTATAGTTTGGTTAATGCTTTATGTTTTAATTTTTTATGTACAGGGTGACTGAAAAGTAACTCCCTATTTTTAAAGTGCAATTGCTCCCAAACTAAAAGAGATATTGTAACCATTCTTTCAATGCTTTTAAACATAATCATTATCATTTCTGTTGGAGGTGAATAATAGTGAATAATGCCTGGAAAATTAAGCATAGAAGAACGAGCAAAAATCGCATTAAGATACAAAGTACGGCTATCAGTCGTTCAAGTACAAAGATGGTGGAGAGCTATACATGGTGTAAATGCAGTTCTTGACTCAAAAGCCATTAAAAGCTGCCACATTAAATTAATGACAATGGGTTCTATAAAAGACTTAAAGCGATTTGGAAAGACCATCGACATCAGGTTCAGAAGACAATGTGATCGAAATACAAGCAATGTTCTAGTGAAGTCCCAAGAAATCGATACGACAGGCATCAAAAGAGAGTAGATTATCCTATTACACAGTTCTTACTGTACTAAAAAAGAACTTAACTTTCATGCGTGGAAACCACAGACCATCGATGAACTTGAAAACAAAATTCGTAATATCTTTGGTAATGTACCAGATGACTTCTTGAGAAAATCAGTTGAATGTGTATCTGTGAGGTTACAAAAGTGTGTGGACAATGTTGGAGCCTACTTTGACTGTTATCTTTGTTATAAAGTAAATGGTAATAATCAATCTACAATTTAGTGACAGAACAGTTACAATATCCCTTTTAGTTTAGGAGTGATAACACTTTAAAAATAGGGAGTGACTTTTCAGACACCCTGTATCATTCTATATAGACGTTTCTTACAGAGGAGGAGGATATAAGAGGATACTAATGTTTAGGCACTTCCAGATGAGCTGGAGATTCGAAATTTTTTCTTAGGTTGGATTTTGTTCAAAATCAACCAGAAAAACCGAAAATCTTGAAAAGGTGCAACAATGCGGCCACTAAAAATTCGCAATTGTTTAAAAAAAATTTCAAGGTTTATGTATTTCTGCATGTGATATGGAGTTGAAATTTTTTTATAAGTAGAATTCTTAAAAAAACGAAATAGGGATTATACAAATTTTGATATTTTAATTTGTTTGGCAGTTTAAAATTTTTAAAGTTTAAACAAATAGATAACTGTTTAGACATTACAGGATGAGCTAGGAAGCTAAAATTTACAAGTTATGTACAAAGTAGTGCATTTGCACAAATAAACATTTGAATCTCTCCATAAATATATTGCGGCCGTTAAAAATGTTTAAAATTTAAACAATTGGAAAAATATTATTTAACTTCTAGAAGTACTACAACTTTAAAATTTAGCAGAAATGTGTAGCATTAGTACCTCATAATGGAGAAAGTATAAAATTCTTAAAATTGCAAAGTTTTGAGATTGTTTTAATCTATTATTTTTACATAAGGGAAAAACGAAATCGCTGTGGAGGTGAAATATTTAGAATTAAAAAAATATTTGTAATGGTGAAATATAAAAAATGAATGTTTTTTTATGTTGAGATGATATGCTTGCAGAATGCAAGCACCAACTACTAGTATTTCATACGTGTAACTCATTTTTACTGAAAAGAAACAATGATAACATGAATGGTTTGTCGTATTGCTTCGTTAAGACCTGTATGACAAATGATACCACATGTTAGTTCATTGTTCTCATAGCGCTTGAGTGAATCTAGTTTTTGCTCTAGTGATATAACTTTTCTCTGTTTCTTACTCCCACCACCAATAAAATGTGAACCATAACCCCTCCAACATATTTTTCAATGTAGAAGACCACCATTTGAATCAGCTGTTCAACTGTTTTCCATTTACTTAGCAGACGTTATTTAGAAGATTTGTATAATGATAATTTTAAATAACAAATAACTACATAATTTAAAAATTCCGTTTTAATACATGAAATAATTTTTCAAAAGATAAAAACATACGATCTATAGAAATCTACAATAATGACCAAAGAAAATTTTTAAAGCATTTAAGAATGTTATTTTTCTACATTGCAGTTTAAAAACCATGAATTCCCTTGCCTTCTGCATCAGACTCATAGAAATTGTCAAATTCATTCTCTGGATCAGATGTTGCAGTAATGAGGTCATTGTCATTTGCATTTAATGAAGAGCAAGGTCAGTTTGTTTCCGTTTCCGGACATTTTTTACGATTGTAGAGAAGCCGTGGAGATATCTTTTTAAACGGAATGACCAGCCATGTTAGTCGAAAACCAGCCCTACTTTAAAAATCGTGTTAAACTGAAAACGTGTTGGTAGAATTCATGTTAGTCTGGGATTGGGTGTATTATAGTATGTTTCTCGTCTTATGAAGCTTGACCTTCACATAGCAAGTAGCCTATGAGAACTATTTCCCTCTTCCCTTTTCCCTCTCCCCCGTCACCCGCGGCTTTCGAAATGCATGGAAAAACCTAACAGCATTGCCAGATATCCGCTCTTGAAATGATCTGCTTGCGAATGAAAGGCGACGCATCGCAGAAAAACTTACGGTCATTGTTTATTACTACCGGCCATTTTCCATTGCGTTAAAATGATAACAAGGTGCAAAGTGAAAGCGATAAAGAGATCGCAACGGAAGCGTGAACGCAGTAGAGCTGGCAACATAGTCGACTAAGATCGATGTGAACAGCACGATGGCGAGAGAGAGACTGAGCTTCTCCCCCCTCCGTCGCCCGTTACTCGAGCGTTGATTGGATGCAGAAATAGTCACTCACAGAGGATTTCAAGGTCAAGCTTCATAAGACGAGAAACATACTATAGGGAATGGTAATATGGTAGTTTCCCCCTTGCCCTCCACATGGCAGTACTATAGCCATTTAATTTAACCTGATTACTCCTACAGTTCTATTAGATATAGACATGGCCAATATCATTTGTTTTTGGCTCTATATCATAGGAATAGCTACTGTATTTACCCGAATCCAAGACGAGGTTTTTTCCAAATTTCAGCTTGCAAAAATAGGGAGTCATCTTAAATTCGAGTACGATGTCATATACCATCAATACATCATGCGTATATTTGCTGCACTTCAATTTGTGGTGCAACAATTCATCACACGATAAACTCATCGTGCATCAATATATCACTTGACAAACCCATCGCACATCAATTCATTGCTAGACAAATTCATCACATGACAATTTCGTTGCGAGACAAATTCGTTATGAGACAAATTGGAAGGCGAGGCATCATGATGAATTTGTCATGAGATGAGTTTGTCGTGCGATGTATTGACACCCAACGAACTGACCACGATGAATTGATGTGTGACGAAATGACCGCGACAAGTTGTCATAAAACTGTAGGAAGTATGGTTATGCGTTTAATCAATGTTTTTTAAACAAATGAAACGATAAAATAATTGTATTTTTAATTGCAAACTTACGATCTGGAATTCAGTTAATAAAGTCTTAATTTAAAAAATATGTTTTAAAAATTCTTTTTATTTCAGAAAAAATTTCTAACAAACCATTTGAATTAATGAATGAACTAGTATACCTAAACTTAATACGTGTGTTCAAAATACACACCAAATACAGTCAATGAGAAATTAGATCAAATCTTTTTCTGTTTTGACAGTCCGCTAAAAGGGGGGGGAGGTTCGTCTTGGATTCAGATATATATGGTAATTGTTATTCATAAAGACATATTGCTCACATACCTGGAAAACCTTTGCCTCCCGAATACGCAAAGTGTCTCTTTCAAGAACTGCAGCAAGAGTGTCGAGATCAACATCCACAAAGCCATCTGCAGCAAAAGCTTCTGCTGTGGACTGATCGATGGATTCAAGACATAAAGCAGCTAACTGAGGTTCATCAAACAGACGAGCCTGTGTCAGCAGCAGAAATGCATTTTCTGAGCACAGATTTCCCTGGATTTTTTTCATCAAGAGGAATGAATAAGGAATTATTAGCACACTTTGTAAAAAAAATATAACAGAAACAACAAACGAAGTTAATTTTTTTCTAATCTGTCACTGGGATGGTAAAAATTTACACAATGCGTATGGCATTCACTATTATGCAACATATCCACCATGAGAAACAGTTTCTGAACAGACCTATGCCACAAGTTATAAAGCCATAGGTTCTTAATCAAGACCATATTAACATAAAAGCTGACTATGCTACAGTACATGGCTTTGCAATATTGGGGGTCTCGAAAAAAGAAAGACTGACTACATTTGAAATATCAAAATCAGTTGATCAAGGTGATACTGAAGAAAGCAGATCTCTCTAAATCTATAAACGTTTAGTCAAATTTGACAAAAAAATGAAAAATGAGTTTCAAGCAATAGTTTGTATTAATGAAAAATTGAGAAACCTCATAATAACCATAAAATAATAAAAAGGAAAATCTCGCACACATGCCAGTTCAGGGGAAATTACTCCATGCCAGGGAATGACACTCGAGCAATCTCACACTCGCTCTCCAGATTTAGGGCAAACTACTTCACACAAGGGACCCTTTTTACTCAAACACAAGTTATCAACACCAAATGTGCATATACTTCCTTCTCAAAAAATGCCCAAATTCACATTTCAAAATCAACAATTTCATCATCAGTAGGCCAACCATAAAGACAAAGAAATACGGGTTGTGGAGTGTATATATACAAACAGGGAAGTGAAAAGGGAAGAAAGGGGAGGGAAAAATAGTTACACTGTCATGATGGAGGAGTTTGAAAGTCCATCGGAATGACCGTTATTGGAAAGGGAAAGCATTGCAGTGTCTGTTATAGTTAGTATTGTTGATGTAACATGATTAGCCATAAGACTTCGACAACATTGTTATAAAATTTCATGCTAAAACCATCGGCTATAAATTGTTTCATTTTGACGTAGTGCAGCGGTGCCCAAACTACGGCCTGCAGGCCAAATGCGGCCCACGAAGGATTTTTGCTAGGCCCGCGAAGCTAAGGCGAAAAATCAATTCGAAAAATTTAACACACAAATTCATACATTTTTTGAAAATTTTCATAATAAAACTTTAAATATTGAAATGTTAGCCATGAAAACCTTATTTAGACATGATTTTCACTTAATGGCATCTCAGAATATATAGAAAATTTCCGATTTAAACTCTAATCCGGCCCCCCGAAGAACTGACAACTTCCAATGCGGCCCGCCAAGGGATTCGCAACCATTGATGTGGCCCGCCATTAGAAAAGTTTGGGCACCGCTGATGTAGTGGATCATTTATTACATTGTATTTGTCAATTGTCAGGCAACAAACAATGGTTGGAAGGCGCTTTGGGCATGAATGCTAAGATAGTTAAAACATTCTTGAAAAATTTTAATTCTCAAAAATGTAATGTAACTTACTACAAAACATTCTACCAATTACATACAAACCAAATCACACAACAATGGTTTTTTAGAGTCATAATCAGTTGGAGAGTCTTAATCCTGTTGTAAACTTTCTTGACTGAACTCTAATCGGTAATGTTAAACTATCCTACTGCATGAAGGCTTCATTTTTCACGTGGTCACCAAGTTGGTCAATTGTTACAGTTTCACCGAAGGTCGGCGAAACTGTCGTCAGTTAGCAATTGACCAATGTAGTGACCACCCGAAAAATGAAGCCTTCAAGTCAACAACATCATGAAAGCCTTCGAACGAACTATCCTATTGCATTTTCTGCAAGTCTACCCACACAGACAACAGTATCCATGATACTTCTAAATACGTATAATACATCACATAAATGGGCTGCATTGAAATCTATGGTCCAAAGACTAGTTAGAAAATCCTTATCTACTACGGAAACTCCAACAAGATGCTTGATTAAATATATTGCACACAGAAATGGTTAATCCTTGACTCCTGTCACCAAACTTTTCCCTAAAATTCTAAAGATATCAGTCATTAAGCAAATCTTTTCTTCACCCAGTTCCATGACTGAGTGCATGTGCAGAATAACTTTCAAAGTAAATTCAAGTCAAAAAAATAACCACCCTTCTTCCAAAAGATAAGTTGCCTTGTATAACAGCATTAATTTAATTAAAGTATTTGTTAAAACTAAAGAGAATATTGATAAAGGAAAAAAATGCAGTAGAGGAGATCCCCGAGTTACAAATGGGTTGATTTCTTCAAGTCTTTTGTTCAGAACTCGGACCTCGATTTTCCAAGGACACAATGTTATAAAATGGTGGTTAGGTTCTTAAGCCAGCCCACAAAAGCCTACCTAACCCAAAATTAAGCTGAAATATTGTACATTGGTAATGAATAATAGTAGATAACAATACTGTGTAAATTCTAGCTTTGTCTTTGGTTATTGTCCCAATCGTTGAACAATAAAGCAACTTAGTGTACCTGTGTAGCTGAACATCTCTGGGCTCCACCATCATAGGTTGTTACCGAGAGCTACTGGTTCATACATGTTAGTTGGCATTTGTATACCTGAATTATAAAAATATTAATGCCTAATGGCAGTGGTTTCCAAATTGTGGAGCGCACGTCCCACCCCCACCCTCCCCAGGAAGGTACAGAATATTTAACATTGTATTTACTGCCTAACATATCATTTGCATCAATGTTTTTCTTAAGGTGGTTATATTAGTTACAATTTTAGGTCCAGTAGCTATTATTTATGAACTGTGATTGAATATAATAGAGAAAGAAAGAAAGAAAGAAAAATGTCTTCATTGGCGAGGTTGAGGCTAAGTAGCCCCCTCTTCCACCTAACCATTACAATTTGGTTACACCAGGATTTACATATTTAAAAATTTTTTTAAATTTACAATCTTAGTTCACAAAAAATGGTTACCACGAGAGAAATATACATATACATTCTCTTATACATATGTAGATAAGTACAACAGAGACAATATTGAATAATTATAAATATGGAGAATTTTCATTTTATACTTTCGAATATAAATGCTTGCTTTACAAATAAAAGATGAAAAAGAAAGGAGAAAATTTAACAGAAATTTTAAAAAATAAAATTAAATTAAAAAAATTAACACTTAAAAATATATTTTTACAACCACACTAGATAGACTTGAGCGTCGGAGAATGTAAAATACCAGAGGCTGCGTACAATACAATGATTCCATGTGAATTGTGTGTAGGATTACATCATTCAGTTTGGCACTTGTTCATCAAATGAAGAAAGCAGGAGTTGCAGAAGCCTTCCAGTGACTTTAGCTTTGTTGTCTTTACGGGTAACTCATTCCAAAGTCTGCAGGACGCTACATGAAATGAATTACTGAAAATTTTTGTTCTACGAGTTGGAATATTTAGCGTTCTTGAGTTACGTGTGTTTTTATCGTGTAGGGAAGAGAGAAAGGAATAGTTCGACGAAAGATAAGAGGGAGAGTTTGAAGACAGTAGTCGAAATAGTGTATTAAGGATATGGAGTTTCCTGCGGGAATCGAGATTAAGCCATGACATCTTTTTGTAATAGTCAGGTAAATGATCTATTTTTTAAGGTTAAAAATAAATCTTAAGCAAGAATTCAAAGTTTTTTGAATTTTATTGGACAGCTCTACTGATAGATCACTGTAGACCATGTCGCAGTAATCTATATGATGCAGAAGAAGAGAGGATACGGGTTTTTGCTTTAAATTCTGGGGTAGGAAGTTTTTTAGTCTCTTCAATGAATAGAGGGAGCAGTTTACTTTTTTACAAACACTCGTGATATGGTCTGTCCATGTGAGTGTGTCATTTATAATAAGACCAAGATTTTTTACGGTTTTAAACTGGATGGGTGCATTATCAACTTGCAGACAGTCGATATCGAAGTTGATGTGGGAAAGGAGCTTTGGGTAACCTATCAAAATGGCTTGTGATTTAGATGGATTTATTTTTAGGACATGATAACTGCTCCATTCCGTCAGTGATTTAAGGTCCGCATTCAGCTTACTAATGGCATCTGGAAGGGAAAGTGCAAAGAGAGTTTTCTTAAGTGAAGAGAATGTTTGGAAACTGCTGCCTTAACCCTAGAACTACCAAGCGATTTTCACTACCATGGACTACAAAGGGGGGGGGGGGGGGGGGGGGGGGCTCCGAGGTCCACCATCTAAAATACAATAAAAAGTCATGGTAACATTTTAAACCTATTGTTATATATTTAAAAACATCATAGGAATACAGCTATACAATTTTAGTAACTTATTTGAAATTATATGTACATAAAGACAAATATTTACATTAAAACAATTCTTTTACATTCTTCCTCATTATATTTTCAAGATCAAATTAATATTGCAGTAAGATTGTTTATACAGAAATAATAACAAATTGATTAGAAAAATGATTTAATCTGATTCATCTGACCCAACAGCTTAAACAAATAGCGTGCTTCACACTGTGCTATCCACACATATGGTGCCTATAAGTTAGGCTACCCGCGTGTCAATGCATGCAGCCAATGACTAAATAATTTGCAGAAAATTGAAATATGCATACATTGATGAGAAACTTCGGGTAATTATTTTACATAAGTCTCTGCACAATGTAATAAAATATCCAGACCTTTTCTTTGTTTATAAAAGAGAAACATACGAAAAAACATGTTGTGGGCCTCGGAGGCCCTCCCCTTGGTAGTTCTAGGGTTAGTGGAGGTGCCAATTTTCTTGTTTAAAAACCCAGCTTATGCAAAATGATTTGTAATAACAAGAGGCTCTATAGCATTCCATGAAAGAACTATGTTTCCCATAGCATCGAGCACATTCCATTTCTTGATTTGTCACAGGAACATTCCGCTTAATCTCCCCAAGATAATATCTTACAAATCACTTTCGGTATGACATTCTCAGGCAGTTAATAATTCCCAGGGGCTGCAGATAACTTGTTGTGTTAGCCAATAAAAATAGAACACTCGCATACTTCAAATCTATGCTCACTTGACTGTGTGTTGTGCACTGGTCTCTATTAGCAGAATAATTTCCTGTTTTGGGAAGCCAATTCATATTTCCAGGTGTATAAGCCACTCCTGGAAGAGTTTTACCATCATCCAAGCATTTTTGTTGGCCCTTTAGTCTGATGGAAGATGTGCTATTCCTCTAAAACATCGAGGCCTTTCAGACATGACAACAATGAGTGGTACTTCAAATTATCAGATACATATAGAATTAATGAGGTTTTTCTGTATTTGAAATTTTCTCTACTGAAAAAATTTGTATTTGTATCAAATGAAAGCATATTCTTAGCTAAATAAAGTGTAATTTTGTGGTAAAAAATGTTAATGATGATGCAGTGGGAACAGCAAAATTGGTTGGCAGTAACTTTTAGCTAAGAATTTATAGTTTAATATTTTTTCATTTCAAAGGAAAGCATTTTTAGATAAAAAAGCAAAACTGAAGATTAAGAAAATACTACCTTACCTTGAGGAATTCCACACAATGCTTTTCCAAAGCAGGAACAACATACTTCTTTGCTGTATATAATGTGGTCATCACAGTTTCCGGCTCAATGCAGACTTCATCAGAGTAGAGAAATCTGAGCAAAGCCAAAAATGCAGCTGGCTCCACATCAGGCAAGTCTATTGTGTCAGCCTGAGTCGCCAAAGTTCCATTGAACATTGCATCGAAGACTCCACTACCAACAGTCAATACAAACCTAATGAAAAAATGAACACATTATTACAGCGGAACTTGGTTAGTACATTCCTCGTTAGCACGTTTTTCTTTTTAGTAAGTCGATTTCTCAAGGTCCTGATTCCATTCCATTTAAATACTTGTTAAAAATATTTGGTTCATATGCCTCAAAATAATGACATTTCCTGGTTAGTACGTTCGATGAATCCTTGCAAAAAAAACACGCCACTCCATAACTTGCCTCTTAAGTAAAGGTGAAACAATAAAAATGCAGATGCAAGTTATAATTCATTAAAAATGGAATATGTCTCTAAGTTTTATGATCATATAAGAAAATTGTTGGTCCTCATCGACCTCATACAAACACAATCAGCATTTTCATGACGTCACGTAAGAACAAATCACGGTTAATTAGCCGTAGCGCTGTAGACAACGTCCCATTCCGTATGTTCTCAAAGCAAGGATACCACCGTCTGCCTGACCATGTCAATATATGACATACATAAACAGCAGGTGGCAGAAAATGAAGATGGTGATGATGATGAGGAACCAGAGCCATAATCCATACCCAGCCTGTCAAAAACAGTTGAGGCTATGGAAATAGTACGCTGAAATATGACTAGTTTTGTGGTAGGAGACGATATTATCAACCTAATTACAAAGTTGGACTAAAAAATTTATGAACTGGGGATTAAAAATAAAAAACAGAGTACTGTTGACAAGTTTTTTAAGTAAATGTAAAACATTTACATGATTTTTGTGCAAGTTCAACCATGGATGGTTCACCATTTAACTAGCCTTTGATTCGATATATCGTTTGGTAGTCAATAGCACAGCATAGGTAGGTACCCATAGTTACCAATGGAATTCTTTTTACGGACAAACATTGATTAAAGTACAACACCTTTTTGAACTTTGCGAATAATTGGTTCCGGAAAACTGATGCGAAACGCATATTCGCAAAGTGCAAGTCCTATTTTCACATAAGACGCAACGTAATAATGGAAGTAACGGTTCCAGTCAACCTAAAAAAGTCACTTTTTAATCATAAATAATGCAATTTAATCGGCGCAAAACAGAAGTAATTGTCATAAAAAGTTTTGTCGCGAAGTGCAAATTCGCAAACCGCAAGCACGTGAAGTTCAAAAAGGTGGTATAATCTATGTGAATGTATTTAACTTGCTTAGCACATTTTCCTTGTTAATACATTCATTTGTCCTGTCCCCTGCAAAAACATAATAACTAGGTTTTACTATATAAGGCAATAAATACATTCACTACGGCTGTATGCCTCTTTAACTTAAATGGTTCATCTGCAAAGTAGCTCTACTAATCTACAACTCATTTATCTTTTATTCTATACTGAAATTAATCAATCTTATTTAAAGAAACTCCAATTTCACTCGGTCATTCAATGTAAAACTAATGCATCTACTATAAATAGCTGCTACTTACATAGAATACATGTAGGAGGAAATAAATAACGAGGTATTTCTAGAGATCTTGAATTTGGTATGATGAAAGGTGACTGGGTGCAACCAATGGGAAAAATACAAAATTCCAAAAAGTTTAATTTTTAAGATAGCTTTATAAAATTACAGCTTAAATTTAGTTAAAAATAAGACTTGAACAGTTCAGGAGCTGAAAGAACGATGTTATTTTTTAAAAACAAAATTCAAATTCAAGTTGAAGTAGAATAAAAGTTAGTTTTTAATCTAAACAAGAAGGAAAGGTTTACTCCATAAATGAAGTACACAGAGATTTTAAAGGCGTTCTTTATAGGATATGCATATAAAACAGAATGGAAAGATTGGGTGGCTCTTAAATTTTTCCTTATTTATTAGAATTGTCATACCGACCAATGTAAACTAAATTACTGATATTATGCTTGGGATTTTCTCAAACTTTTATCTTCGAAACTATAAGTCATAATTATGTGGTCTCACAGAATTTATTGTGGTAAATGTAGTCCTCTACCTGAATAAATTTTTAAATCAATACCTTAAAGATCATATAAGAACATGGGAGAGAAAAATAAGGTATTTAATTTTTGCTTGACGGAAGCCATTCAACAAGATACCAGTATAAGTTTATTTAAGTGCTTATATAAATTGGAAGTTCAAACTGATGGATGCAGTTGAAAACCACAATCTGTTGATAAATTTTAACAAGGATAACGAATACTTAATTTAATTAAAATCCACCCAGTAGTTTCGGAGATTAAACATGAACGGACGGACGGGCACACGAGACGTGCCCATAAGGCATTCCTCTACTACTGCTTCACTGGTAAGAACACCTAAAAAGGGACATCAAAAATATATCAATTACCATGGCAACAAATTAAATGCTTTTCAATATAGATTAATAATCTAGATCAGTGATTTACAACCGGTGGCAAAGCTTTTTTCAGGTGCCCATGGAACTAATTTTATAATTCAGTTGGTCAATACAAAATATCACTCCACTCAAAAAAATTTTTAGTGAGACAAAGTGTTTGGAAACAATCTTTGCAATATCATTGAAAGCATCCCTTTGATTCAAACAGATACAATGTCAGCAGACAGATGGTTACAATGTATGATGTATATGCAGTAGGAGGTTACAGCATCAGTAATTGATGGTGGTTGTTAGTGTGAGTTACGTCTTTTTATCAGTATTGTGTGCATTCAGCATCAGTTAAATATAGCAGGTAAGTACTTTCACTCATAAGAATCAAATATTATTTTATATTTTTTGCTCCATATCAAATATCAATTTCTATCTATGCTGTTTTTAGAGGAAAAACGTTTTAACCTTAGCAGAAGATAATGTAGTTCCAAATCTATTCCTTGCATCACATAGAAAAAAGGAGGTAAATCTTGTTTCAATAATTTTCCATTATATGTGCGTTAATATGAGCAATTGTGTACAAAGTCTCTGATGCTGTTATATGGGAAAAACACTAATGGTAGCAAATACAGAAAACATATACGAAGGGATTTTATAGTCTCAATTTTGCCAAAAATAAAGTCACCTGTCTGTCTGTCCGTACGCCAATTGCTTCATACAGTACAACTCCAATTATCCAAACTCTAATTATCTGAATGCCAATTATCTGAACGTCAAATTATTCGAACTGAAACTATTCAACACACCATTGCCTATATTCCCCCTGTAAACCTGGTTGTTTTGGAAAGCTTTTTTCCACTTATTATTATGCATTCATTGCACAAAGTGCATGAACTGAACGCATGTAGGGGAGGTCAATTCCGTCCGTCCCTCCATCCGCATGTTAAAACTCGGAAACTGCTGGACGTATTATAATGAAATTCGGTATTGGAGAGTTATGCTAAAATTGGTCAACCGATTTCAATTTCGATCAAAATCGAACAACAATGACGACCGCTTTACATGACCTACGAATAGTTGACTATGTTACATTGTTTCAACTCGGAAACCGCTTTATGTATTTTGATGAAATTTAGTATTGGGGAGTTTGCTAAAATTGGTCGATTGATTCCAATTTTGGTTAAAATCAGACAAAAATCATGACCACTTTAAATAAAGACATACATGTAGTTTACAATGTTTCTTTGTTTCAACTCGGGAACCGCTGGACGTATTTTGATAAAATTTAGTATTGGGGAGTTTTGCTAAAATTAATTGACTGATTCCTATTTTGGTTAAAATCAGACAACAATTACAAACACTTTACATGGAGACCTACACATAGTTTACAATGTTCGTTTCAACTCGGGAACCGCTTGACGTATTTTAATAAAATTTCATATTGCGGAGTTTTGCTAAAATTGCTCCACCGATTCCAATTTTGATTAAAATCGGACGACAATGACGACCACATTACATGAAGACCTACATGTAGTTAAAATGTTCCTTTGTTTCAACTCGGGAACCGCTTGACATATTATGACAAAATTTGGTATTGGGGAGTTTTGTTAAAAATGACGATTCCAATTTTGGTTAAAATCGGACAATAATTACAACTACTTCGCATGAAGACCTACATGTATTTTACAATGTACCTCACTTGATTCTTGTTAAATTCTCATCTGAGTGAAAAACATTGCGAACATTGTGAAATCTCAAAGAATGCATTTGGTAACTCTGTGTACTCCAACATGAAGAAACCCTTTCCAATCTTGTTAATAATGCTTATATATATATATACAGATTGTCATTGTCACTGTCATTATAAATATTTTTTTAATTCTAAAGATTTCACCTCCGCAGCGATTTTCGTTTTTCCCTTACGTAAATATAATAGATTAAAACAATCCCTAAACTTGGAAATATTAAGAATTTTATACCTTCTCCATTATGGGGTACTAATGCTACACATTTCTGCCAAATTTTAAAGTTGTAGCACTTCTACAAGTGAAATAATTTTTTTCTAATTGTTTAAAATTTAAACATTTTTAACGGCCACCGCAATATATTTATGGAGAGATTCAAATGTCTATTTGCGCAAATGCATTACTCTGTAAATAACTTGAAAATTTCAGCTTCCTAGCTCATCCCGTAGTATAATATATGTTGAAAAAAATGAAAATATCAAAGTGTATAGACAAAAACAGATTAGAGAAAACCTTGTCAATCAGCTCATTATAGAGGCGAGGGCTTCGAGGATTTTTGACCGGCCCCTTTTTGGACCCTTCACCCAATTTTGGGGCCCCTAACAAATATTTTGTTGGATTAATTAAATATTGTTATAATGAATTTTTTGAAAGGCCCAAAAGAACCTTTGAAATTTTTTTGGCCCTAATTAGTTTTTAAGGATATTTTTGAATCCCCTGCCCCCTAAAACCCAAAAGCCTAAAATTTCGTCAATTGAAGAAAATTTGTTCATGCTCAAAAAAATTCAGGCCATAGAAGAAAATCATGTTTTTGGTCATCGTCCTCAATGTGTTTAAGTGGCATCTTTCTGGTAAGCACTTCAACACAGGCATGGAAGTGCATCATTGGCTGCTAGGGTTGAGCCCTGACTTTTTCCAGCAGGGTATAGATAATCTCGTCCCACAATGGGACAGATGTCTTAATAGGAAAAGTAGTACAGATATCTACCTTGACTGTCATATAGTTTCATAAAGATATGATTAAAACTCTTCTCACAAAAAATTGTTACCTTACTTTTCGGACAACCCTTGTGAAACCTCTGTGTATATCATTTATGGAAAATACTTTTCCATCTCGCTAAAAATCAGAAAATGCTCCCTCTTTTTTCAGTTAAAAACAAATTTCTATGCCAAATTGGCACCGATTTGTACTTAGCCTTCAAAAGTAATAAACAAAATCCTTTTAGCTACAGAACTGATTTAATCCCAAGCACATATCTTAATTTGAACTAATTTAAAAAGGCAAATTTATAGTAATGCCTTGCACCGATATCTTGCTATTCCTAGGGGAGTGTTGAATTGAAACAAACAGCTTGAAAAAAGACATTGATTACTCCTCAGATGCAGCTCATTCTACAGCAACCAAATTCTTACCAAGTGTATCCCTCCTGTACACCACCCTCATCCTATTTTGAAAATTTAGTCTCTCCAAGTTGCAGGATTCAAGAAATAGTGATCGAACAGTCAGATGGACAGAGACAAACCGAATACATAAGCAATTTTTTCCAAAAAAGTGATAAAAACGAAACAATTAGCAAATCTTATGACAAAAAATAATTTTGTTTTATTCAGTAAATTAGACTTAAAAAAAAGGACTGCAGAATTAAGTGTTAAACTTACAAAATATATGAAACTGGTTAAGAACCCAGAAACAGCTACTCATTTTGTTAAAATAATTACCTATGAGCTGGTATTTTCTGCTGCTGACTGTCTCTTCCAACAATGAAATGTACATCACTTAAGGTCTCATTGTTGAAAAGAAATGAGAACCGTTCCTTGACAGTTGTCTTGGTAGCCTGTTAATTGAAATTGTTGCTTCAAGTTAAACAGAATTAAACTTTATATATTAAATTAAATCATCAAATGCTATGAGAAACTAACAACCAATCGGATTTAAACATGCAGAGAAAAAAATAATTTTTGTACCAGAATTTAAAAATACTTGGTTTCAATTTATCAGATAAATAGAGTGATCATTTTACTTGAGAACCATGAAAAATAGGTAAAGTGGAAACCACTTAACACAAAAATGGATAGCATGAAATATCGGTTAACACAAAAAGCATGCTCGGTCCATTCTAGAGACTATGCTTTTCAGTGGATATTTATTCGCTTAACGCGAAATGGTTAACACAAAAATAATTTTTGGTCCTAATAAAATAAATCCATGGAAATTCTTCGGATAACATGAAATGGTAGTTGAAACAGGGTTTTCCCATGATCTCTCAACTGCCGTTTTCCCAAAACCCCAAACCCCGCCAAGATTTCCCATTAACGCACCAGTACGGAAAATCCCACTACCTCACCTACCCATCCTCCTATGCCTTTTTCTGTCATTGGCCATGGTCATTAACCCTTAATCTCATGAAAAAATTCTGTAATTAGTCGGGTGGGGTCAATATGACCCTAAAATGATTTGCAAATTTTAGGAAGAAAAGATTGGTTTATCTTTATCATACTGGAAATAAAATCACTTTTAAACTATAATCCAATTATTTATTAATAATTTTTCATGAAATATTGAATTAAATATCATTTATAACAAGAAAAATTTTCTTTTTTAATCACTTCCCCTGTCCCCACAATCATAGCATTTCATTAACATATGCTCTTTGCAAATAAAAGCCCCACAATTGGCACATCTAAATGGCACTTTATTGTCCTTAGTTCTAGGGAAAAATATGCATTTTCCTCTGGAGATCTCTTGGTAAAAACTGACTCTGGGATCTCGAAATTTGTTGCTCTTTCACTAATTCTGTAGATAGTACTTTTAAGAAGTATTGCCTCATCATTTCATTTTTAGCATTTTGTTTATACAGTATGAAAGCATTGATGGCGGCAACATTCAAAAACTGAAAAAAAAACAGCTAACGGCCACCTTTTCATTCTTCTGCCAACGTTATAAGTGGCACAAAGCTGGTCGCATGTATCGACTTCCCCTTTTGTTGCACTGTATATTGTTATTATTTTGGGTTTTCGGAGATCTTGGGTGCTGTCGTCAATTTTATCATTGTGATACATAAAGGTGAAATACTCCTTTAGCCAAACAATTAGAGGGTTACAAAACCCAATGCATTTCGCCCACAAGGTGGGCATCGTCAGGGGTAAAACCTGTTTCAACAGTGACTGGGAGCCAACTGCAAGGTTTGAAACGGAAAGTATTAAGAAGACGACCGAGAAACAAGTAAAGCGCAGAAAGATTTTTCGGCGTGTGTCGTTTAAATCTGTCAGTTTGTATAGGGTCTTGTTGAAATCTGTGTCCGTGTTCATAACTATGAAACTATGTAGAGAACACAAAGTTATACCCAACTTCATGAACATTTTTTCTAAACTGAGAAAAGATCATATCTCATCCACAGTAAAACAAATAACCATCAACAAATGGTTCCAATTAGAAATTAGGAACCTATATGCTAAAAGGAGCTCTCTAGAAATTTCGGCCTATGAACTACACTTAAAAATTACAAAAAATTTACCTCCTGTTGAATTTGAATTATGGAACAATTTTGAACATAAAATGCACGAGACCAATACTCATAAGTTTCATATTAAATCCATAACTTTAGATAAAAAATTAAAGTTTCTTAAGAAACAAGGGGATAAAACTATTGACAACATACACAAAAAACAAATCAACCCAGTACTACTTCACATACATCTGATTTCACTGAAAACTTGTCCAATCTACCTTTTTCTCAGGATGAATTGTCCCTTTTAGATAGGGGTTTGAAATTTGCTTTCCCACCAAGGAAACCACCTATAGATGATTTAATCACAGACATTGAAAAATCCATTGAATTTTTCGATGAAAACTCAAAAATTATATCCGACAAGCTTGTTCAATACAAATCCAACACAACTTGAACAAATTAAATAAGTCTCATCCTAAAAACTATTCCAAAACCATGAAACAACTCAGAGATAAAGATTGTTTTTACATTAAGGCTGACAAGGGCCATAAAATAGTGATCATGGATAAGACAATACTTTGACAACGTCCAATTTATGTTGAACAACGGACCTTACATTAAACTCAAGAAGAACCCATTAAATTCCATGATTCAAAAAACTAAAGACATCATTAAAGGATGTTAAACCATCATTAATAATAAATTAAGCTACAAGTTAAAAATTTCAAACCCAAACATACCAAAATTGTACTGTCTCCCCAAAATACATAAAGATGACAAAGCCATGAGACTGATTGCATCAGGAATAAATAGCCCAACCTATAACTTGGCCAAATGGCTTAATAGTGAATTTAAACAGATGTCCTTTCCCGACAAACACTCTGTTAAAAATACCTATGACGTGATAAGTAAACTAAAAAACATAATATTAAAAGAGTCGGAGATTTTGGTCTCCTTTGATGTTAAAAGCCTCTTCCCAAGTGTACCTCTGGAAGAAACATCCCAAATTTTAAAATCATTGTTACTAAAATAAAATTTTTCTGATGAAATTGTCCTCGAATATTTACAACTTACTAATTTATGCATGTCACAGAACGTTTTTCTATTCAAAAATGAAATTTAAAAACAAACACAAGGCACTTCTATGGGAAACCCCTTATCTCCTTTTCTAGCCAACATTTTCATGTCCTCTTTTGAAAACGATTGCAAAGAAAAATTTCATTACTTTCCAGATATATGGTTGAGGTACATGGATGACATATTCACAATCTTTTATTTAAAGAAACAAAATGTAGATGAATTTGTTAATCAGTTAAACAACATATATCCTTCAATTAAGTTCTCTTATGAACTTCAAGAAAACAACACCTTGCCATTTTTGGACTTGCTTATCATAAATAATAGACAACACATTGAGTTTGACATTTTTAGAAAATCTACACATACTGATAACTTCATTCCTAACAACTCCTTTCACCCTATGAACCAAAAAATAGCTGTTTCAATTTTTAACACACAGATTTTGTAACATCCCCCTCAATAAAATCAGATATGCAAAGGAACTCAAACACATAAAACAAATTGCCGCTAAACTTGGATACGATAATAATTTAATTAATAAATTAGTGAGAAAACATAACTTTAATAAAACCTTGTCCAATGCCACTTCCCTCAAATTAGACAACAAAAAAGAGGACAAATATGTAAAATTGCCTTATTTTCCACCATTAAACAGAGGCTTGAACAAAATTTTTAAACATAAGAATTATACCATAACATATACAAATCCTTATAATTTGAAAATTTTACTGGGCAGTACAAAAGACAGAACAGAATCTTTGAACAAGTCCGGTATTTATAAAATACAATGCTCACACTGCCACAAAAAGAACATAGGACAAACAAGAAGAAAACTAATAACACGCTTCAAGGAACACATGGCTCACTATAAATATAATCGTTTTGAAAAACCAAGCGTTGCCAACCACATCTTTGAAACAGGTCATAGTATACACGTAAACGATTTAACATTGATAACTTCAGCCAATAACTCACTAAACTCGTTAGAAAAACTTCACATTTACAAAAACCGCGATACACTTATGAACACGGACACAGATTTCAACAAGACCCTATACAAACTGACAGATTTAAACGACACACACGCCGAAAAATCTTTCCGCGCTTTACTTGTTTCTCGGTCGTCTTCTTAATACTTTCCGTTTCAAACCTTGCAGTTGGCTCCCAGTCACTGTTGAAACAGGTTTTATCCCTGACGATGCCCACCTTGTGGGCGAAATGCATTGGGTTTTGTAACCCTCTAATTGTTTGGCTAAAGGAGTATTTCACCTTTATTAATCTTAGCCCAAGTAATTGAGCTACTATCAATTATTGTGATACATGGTTGATATAAGTATCACAGATCTGTTTTTCACTGGAACATAGGAGACTATTGTGATATCTTCAGTGAAACTGAAAATGAAGCTTCTAAGACTCCTGTCTCTTTTTGGAAGGAACTCAGGTGGAATTTCTGTTTTATTTTTACGCAGAGTGCCGACAAGCATCAACTTGAACTCTGACAGAAGTGACTTAGCTAAAGGGGCACTTGTGTACCAATTATCAGTGGTAACATTTCTATTCGTTCCTTTTATTGTCATAACTAAATGTTTCGCCATCTGATCAGGTTTATTACCAGTTGTGTATGGTCCTTCTGGTTGAACACCCGCATATATTTCAAAATTCTGTAAATAAAATGTTTTTGCGTCCACTAATGCAAAAACATTTATTCCATACCTTTTTGGTTTTTTTTGGAAAATACTGGTGAAACAGCACCGACCTTTGAAAGGAATCAGTTGTTCATCAATCGTTACATATTCTGTTGGGATATATGCCTTTTAAAATTTCTGACAATATTTGAATAAGATCCCTTATCAGAGAAAGCTTACCAGTTACTTTACGCACTTCTTAGGCTGTAATGTCATCAAACCTTGTGCATCTCATCAAGAAAAAAAATCTTTTTAATGTCATAGTCAAAGGAAACATTCCAATTTCTGTGCCATCATTCATTCATCATTCATAAGGTCACATCACAGACCATTAATAACTGTTTTAAAAAGGCAGGACTGAAGCCCATGGAAGTTGAGGAAGACACTGAAGAAAATTATGACAATATTCCATTATTAATGTGGTTGAAGAAACAACTTGGATACTGAGTTGGCATGTGCAGATGATTACGAGACTGTGGACAACAACCTCGTGACTGCCGAAACGCCAACAGATGAGGACATTCTCGAAGCTGTTAAAGAAAATGAGGCTTTCGAAGATGACAGCGAGGAAGAAGATGGTGGTGAGTGTCCAGTTAATGTAGTGTCGAGTGCAGAGGCACAAACTGCTTTAAAAACACTTTCTTTGTTTTATGAAACCAATGATATCGATCCCAAGTTTCGAATTTATCTTACGAGGGAACCATTCAATAAGTGCACCGGAGATTTTGATGAAATTCAGTAGTTGGCTAGTCCTCGGGTCAATATTCACGATTTACCCCGCATATGGGCGTATACCGCCGGTAATTTTTGCAGAAATTGCATTTGAAAATTCGCTGTGCAAATAACTGCATAATGTATAACTACATTAACTAAGTGGCGTTCCTGGTGCAGTGGTTACTGTCGAAGCCCAGGGATCGGAAGGTTGAGGGTTCGAATCCCGATGAATATTATTTTTTCTTTTTTCTTCCACTTTATTTTTCTACAAACGTGCAAAGCACGATGATTTTAATTCTTTTAACAGTTTTTTAAATTTTAATACGCTTTTAATGAATATTCAGATTTTTCTATAGAAACGGTTTTCCTCCCTTTCTCGTGCTTTTTCTCCGCACTTCTCATTACCTCAAATGATAAATTATTCTGCCAAAAGCTGACGTACACAAAACATTTGCTTCAAACTTTCCGCATCTCAAGTACAAAACTACTGCTATGACTACAATATCTCCACGTAGCGTCGGTTGGAGGACGCTTTAACGTATCGTAGAGTATCTTTCCGATGTGACGATAAACACAATACCGCTGCCGAGTTTTTCCTCCTCCTTCGTTTCCTTGCCGCCATAAATGTCTTTCCCACCCCCGAATGCTAGGCACAGTGACCGCTGCAGTCGACGCGTCTTCAAACAATAATACCTACCCTTTCACCCGTTCCACCACATGTGCGCCTAACGGTGGTTTTTCGATAATTTTACAACCCCATCCTCTTACTTACTCTTGAGCATTTCCAAGGGTTTGGATAGGATGCTTCAGTTCACTGTGTTCTGTTGAATATATCGGAGTGTTGAAAATTTTCTCTTGCCTGCGTGTGCTTATAACCCGAGGAAAGAATGTTGGATTCATAATTTTTTATATCAAGTAGATGTGAATGTCTTTCGGAATTTCACTCAATAGTCTTCTTTAATTAAACATTTTCTTAAATCAATGTACTGATAAATTGCAGATATTGCGTGAGCCTCTTGACATGGATTCCCACCCGGGAACCTCTTCGGGAAGTCCTCTGTCTTTTTCTTTGGAAGATGATATGGAAAGACAAAATTTGTTTGCTGATGCCTTTCATCACTGTGGCCAACTTCTTCGAGAAAGAGGTCTCATTTCAGGAGGTCCTAATGAACTACTCTCTTAACGCGCCACTGCTGTTGGGTTAGAAATGTTCCATCGGATTGTGGGCATGATGGATGAAATGGTTTTCACTTCAGAAGACGACCTCGTATGGGAAAATGATCCGGATACTACGGAATTACAAGAGGAAGTGGCATCCAAGACAGAGGATGACGAAGTCGAAGATAAGTGTTCTTCTTCAAGTGATGCTGTTTACGATCCATAACCAAAGAAGAGGAGGAGGATTTCTTTAGAGACTAAGGTGAATGCTGTGACAATGGCGAAAATGCATCCGAATTGGTCGCTCAAGTCCCTAAGTGCTCGAGTGACTCGTCGTATCACGCGTCTTTCCAATATAGTATCCTGGGAGAAAAACATAGAGTCAGGGAGAACGAAGAGGGATAAATGAGAAGTGATTGACAGGTGGACTTACGATAGATTTTGCGAAGAGAGAGCTAAAGGTGAGCATGTTAATACACGAATGCTTCAGCAGTGGGGTATGGCAGCAGCATTTCAATTCTTATCAAACGACTTCAAATTTGAAGCATCCCCAGGGTGGATCGTTCGGTTCATGAGGAAACATGGAATTCGACAAAGAAAAGTCACGAGATACGTGAGCGGTAAAGAGAAAGCATCCGCCAGAGAGATCATGGAAGCTGCTCTATCCTCTCCCCCCTCACCTGCACTTCCATCCTTTCCTCACCCCCTATTCTCATTACTTTCGTTTTCTTTCCATTTATTCTCAACCCATATCTGTCTTCCACGCTCACCAGATTCTGTAGCATCTGCTTCAAGTCTTCCGTTGTCTCAGCAAACAGTATCATGTCGTCAGCAAACCTAATTGACGATGTAATTCTTCCTCCAATGCTTACTCCTGTGCTTGTCTCCCAACACTCCTTTATCATTTCTTCAGTATAGATGTTAAACAGGGTTGGTGACAAACAGCAGCCCTGTCTAACACCTCTCCCAATCTCGAACTACTCCGTCCTGCTTTCCCCTATCCTCATGGTCGCCTCCTGTCTCATGTATAGATTCTTTATCAACCTTCTGTCTCTCCAATCTACTTTCTTCTCATTCAATATCATCCTTTCCCACCTCACACAGTCGAAAGCCTTTTCTAAGTACACAAAGCACAAACTGATACCCTTGTCCCTTTCTAAATACCTCTCTCCAATCATCCTTACCACCCCTATGGCATCCCTCATACCCATTCCTTTCCTAAATCCAAATTGTTCTTCTGCTACATTCTCTTCCATTACCCTCGTCAGCCTTCTATTCATCACTCTCAACATTATCTTGGCCGCATGAGCTATCAGACTAATAGTTCTATGCTTCCCGCACTTCTTTGCCCCTTTATTTTTAGGTAGTGGTATCATTTCCGTTCTGACGAAGTCTTCCGGCCACTCCCCACTCTCATATATTGCATTGCACAAGTTGGTCACCTCTTCAATGCCTTCGTCTTGCAGACACTTGAACAGTTCCACAGGTATCCCGTCTACTCCTGCCGCCTTTCCCTCCCTCATTTCCTTCATAGCTGCCACTACTACCTCCCTCAGTATTGCCTCCCCCATATCCTCCCTATCCACTTCCCCTTCTTCCTCAATTTTCAGCTCTGCCAGCTTTTCCTTCATCTTATACAGCTTCTACATGTATTCTTTCCACCTGCACATAACCTCCTTTTCCTCCTTCAGTATCCTACCATCCTTGCTCTCAATTTCTTTTGATCCTCCTTCTCCAGATCTCTGTCCATCCCAAGTAATACTCCTGACCTTCTGATACGCTAGGTCGTATCTTCCCCTCTTCTCGAGCTCTTGTATTGCCTTGCACTCCTCCTCCAGCCACTTTTCCTTCGCCCTTTCAATCTCTCTCCTCAGTTCATTGTTCAACTGCCTGCAGTTCCTTCTCCCCTCCTCTGTGTTTACATTCTTGTATCTCCTTCTCTCCTCCATCTTTGCTATCATTTCCCGTTACCCAGGGTTTCTTAGCTCTCTTGCCTTTCCTGTATCCTATTTCCCTTTCCGCCACATTTACTATTCCATTCTTAATTCTCTTCCATTTTTCCTCTACTCCTTCGTTCTGTGTATTTCCTCTCTTCATCTGGTTTGCCATATCATAACCAATTTCCTCTTTCTGCCTTTCTTTCAGTTTCTCTAAATTCTATTTCTTAGCCATCTTTGCTTTTCTATCTCTTTTCATTTTGATCTTCATTTCCACCATTAGCAGCACGTGGTCGCTTGCTATGCCTCCTGGGAGCCCACACACTCTTTTCACTCCGTTCTTATACCTTCCTTCTACCAATATATAATCTGTTTCCTGTGCATGTCACCTGGCGATTTCCATGTATATAGCCTTCTCTTATGATTCTTATACCAGGTGTTGGTAATTATCATGTTCCTCTCCTTGCAGAACATGATAAGTTTGTCTCCCCTTTCGTTTCTCCGTCCCAGCCCGAACTGCCCCACAACTCCATCGGCTCGTCCCTCTCCCACACTCGCATTCCAGTCTCCCATCACTATTTTACAGCATCCCTTTCCTTCCTGGTCCAGTATGGCACTTATTCTCACATACACTTCCTCCACCCCCCATCGTCATGGTCGCGGGTTGGCATGTACACTTGGATGACTAGCACTGTCATAAATGACCCTGGTAACACTCGGTTCAATCTTCTTATTAACTATCATTCCTACCCCGTTTCTCCCCCTGGTATTCCCCGAGTAGTATAACTTGGTATCGTCACTCCTCATCTCACCATTTCCCTCCCATCTCACCTCGCTTATCCCAATAATGTCCATCTTGTTTATCTCCATCTCTCTCTTGAGATTTTCCAATTTTCCAGCTCTTAATAACGTCCTTACATTCCAGGTCCCTAACCTTAATCTTCCTCCTTCCTCTGACTTCGTTTTGTTCTCTAGACTCTTCGTAAACTGTCTCCCCTGGAGATCCGATCGGGAGACTATTTTAAGTACGGAATATTTAATTTACGAAGAATCCATGATATTTCTAACTCCTCCGTACCATAACATGGGATAATTCAAGTGGTGGTTTCCCGTTGCCTTCCGCTGTCTAGAGAGGCTGCCCCTAACCTGGGGTACAGACGCCTTTTGTAGCCGCCCCTAACATGGGGTACAGACGCTACTAGATGGTTCCAGGGGCATTTTCTCCACCTGAGGGACCATCACCCTTCCTAAGAGGTTCATCCGCCCCAAGCTGTTGGCCCCCTAGGGTCGTCAAGTTATTTTCTGCCGCCTGGCACTCGGCGTTGGGTACCTGGCTGCACGGTCTACCCAATTACCATGGCAGGATAACCTGGCCAGACCAGGAATATTAAAATATGTGCCGAATTAAAATGCTAGTATGTATAGTATGCTTGGGTTTCCGTTACATTCCCCACATTACATTTGTATGGAAAATTGTACATAGGCATAGGTATATTTACTTCAGGAACATAATACTTTTTCAAAGCTTGAATATTGTTCACTTTTCCACCTCTTGAGCTAGGTATGACTTTTAAAATTCATGTGATAACTTCGTCGGATTCCTCTGTTAACCTGGGATTTGGATGAACCTTTTTTTCTCAACATGTTCAGCATCCTTTTTGACACCCATTGTTAAAATAACGGATGGGTAAAAACTCGCTAAGGTAGGCACAAAGAAGACGCTGACGCACTTATAGCTTCAATTCAATGATTAATAAATTCAGCCGCCGACTGCACTCGATCTATTCTCGCCTCAGATACTTTTCAAGTACATTATAACATGTGTGCCTATAATGTAATGTGTCTACAATGTAACAAGTATCTTATATCACTTAACAGATATGCAGAATGTACAGTGATTTTCAGTGGCGTAGCATCAGGGGAGACTTTGAGACTAAGTCTCTCCAATAATTTTGTATAGTTGAAATAATTTAATATAAAATTTTCTTCGGACATAGAAGCATATCTATTTATTAGTTTGTTGAATTGAATTGTGAATTGAACGATTAAAACAGCAAGTAAATGCAAGTGCTGTTTATACAGCAAGAGATGACTGAATGAACAACAAACCTCCTGAGAGTGAAGTAAAGCAGTCTCAGCCGCATGTGTGCAGAATGTAATGTGTTGCCTCCCTCCACCACCCGAGTCTAACTCAATACTCAGGCGTGCTGGACAAACCAGAGACTAGTCCCGCCAGCACATCTGTACCACTTGGAAAGGTTATAAGTGCTGTGTTGGTGCTGTACAGGTTTCATGTTCATTAATTGTATGTGTTTATAATTGTCTAAGTGTTTTTACTACCACATTCATTTTGATTAAACGGCTGTTATGAACAACTTAGAAAGTGGTGGCTTAATAGAGTACTTGCTTAAAACTCCATTTTCAACACTTCCCTACAAAAAAAAGTGAGTTAAAATGTAAGAGACCTACACCAAAAATAATCATTGTGCTAAACGAAAACAAATGGGAATGTACATTTCAAACTGTCTGGTATGAAAAATACAAATGGCTTACTGCCAGTGCCATGACCAATATAATGTATTGCTATGTGTGCCTTCTATTCGGTGGTGACAAAGAATGGTGCGATAAAGGTATAAACACAATAAAAAACTTTGATCGAAAGGTACAAAACACCAAGTTTCAAAACAACTTTTGAAAAACAAAGAATCTTTTCAGTTACTTGGAAAAACCCATATTGAGCATGCCCTTTCTGAGGCTGCGTGCCTTGCTGCAATAAAACACAACAAAGAAGTGTCATTCAAAAGACATGTTCTTAGTCGTCTCATTCAAACAATAATATTTCTATGCAAACAAGAACTACCCTTGCGTGGCCACTGAGAAGACGAGAGTTCTAGCGACAAAGGCAACTATCTTGAACTCTTACATTTGCTTGCTCAAGGGGAACAGTTAATCCGAGACCACTTAACGTCATCTACAGTGTTTAAAGGAACCTCAAATTCCAAATGACTTCATTGATGTCATAACTTGTGTTGTAAATGAAAAAATTAAGAAAGAAATCCAAGAATGTTCCTTCGTTTCAATCCAAGCTGATGAAACAAGCAGATTTTTTGTTAGCCAAGATTTAGGCACAGTTTACGAGGAAGTGACTAAATTACTACCTTTAGTAATGACATTGCCCTTTCACCACGGCAAGCAGCAAAAGAAGCACGAGTACCCTCAAGAGTATAAAGGAATATTTAAGAAATTCTGTGTCCGACAACAGACTGTCGTGCCTAAGTACTTGAGCCATGAAAAAAAGTTTCTTGATGAACTTTCATGCGATCATTCATTTATTGAGCAAGTTATAAACATTTGCTGAGAAACAAATAGACGCTTGGAACTAATATACAAAAAAGTTTAAATGATTTTGTAGTCCACTTTGTATTTTACACTTTATATTTGTTTTAATAAAATTATACCATATTTTTTATTGTTTTAATTAAATGTATAGCCAAGTTGTTGTGATCATGATCATAAAAATCGGCACACATTTTTCTATTGAGGCGGAGGCGTGTTGTAAAAGGGCCTTGTATAGGGTTTAAAAAGGGTCTTCAAGGCCTCTAAACGCATTATAGCGTGTCCTGCACCCAGGTAATAAAAGGTGTCCTACCTTGAGTCTCCCCAAATAAGATCTTCACGCTATGCCAATGGTGATTTTTCGAAACACGATTTTACCATCTTTTAAAATCACTAGTACTCGAATATAATTTGGGGCTACTTTTAAAATTTCATTTTTTGGAAAAAAAAACATGTTATATTAGATACAATATGGTAAATTAAATTACAACAAATTACAAATTAACTTAAATTTAATAAAAAACTGGGAGCCAAGGGGCAAAATTTGAGTGGAAAGGGTTAAAACATGATAGCGCCAAACTTGAACATCTTTTCAATAGCATTCATAATTGGTTCAAAGAGTAAATAGCATAAATAGTATTTCCGTATCTAGGTGCACTATTTATGCTCTGCTAGTGTGATTTAGGTATGAGGTTTTGAAGTTTTCATTCAAAAGAGTTAATACATATTTCTGTCTCTAATTGTAAGTACGCTGATCCTGAGAAGCATCTGTTACAGGATTAGGTTAGAGCAAGTGCGGCGAGTGCTGATTTGAAACGAAAGAGTTCATATTTCTGCCTCTGGGGATGCTGTTCCTACTCTGTTGCCGTTTTTGAAATCTTCACCCAAAAGAGTTCAAATTTTTTGCAAAGCTAAGTCGAAAAACATAAAAACTGTTAGGAATCGCATGCTAAATTGTTTTTTTTAATGGAAATTCTAACGTAAAATGATGCGAATAGCGGGAAAACTTAAAATTAAATAACTTAAATACAGGGTTTTACTTACATTGGAATCATAGGAAAATTGATGGGACCCATATAAAATGTTGTAAATAGCGGGAAAATGTACATTCCGATAACGTATATACAAGGTTTTACTGTATTTCTTTTTTAATATATAAAGGAATTTGTTCATATTTGCAATTATGTATTAAAATTTCGTAAAGTAACCAATTGTTTTAACAAATAATTTGTTAATAACAATTTATTATTAACAAATTGTTATTAACAATTAAAATAAATGTCACAATATTTTGAATCAAAACTTGTCATAAATTTTCTATTAGAATAAATTAAAATCACTAATGAATTTGTTTTTACAATAAGCAATATTTAACAATCAAAGGAGTGATGCAACAGTAAAAGTTGGATTTAACATAAAATTTGTACTTCTACTGATTATAATTATACGCTTGTATATAGACAGTCTAGGTTTCCCCAAAGAATTTAATTAATTTACAATAACATTAAAATTCGTCAATTCACAATTTGTTATTAACAATTCATTTGTTAAACATTTAAATTTTTAATGCTTTTTGAACCAAAGTTTTCTCAATGTTTTCAGACGAATCAGTTTCAAAACAGTAGTCCATATGCTATTTGATATTGAGGAAAAATAGAGAAAATGGAAAAAGCGCATCTCAAAAATGTTTCTGCAAGGGGTAGTGGAAAATATTTATTAGCCCTGGTAAACCAGATGTGCCATAGAAGTAAAATCGGTAAAAACATCAGATGTGTCAAAGAAGAAGAATGGGTAAAAATCCCTGGTGTCTGAGTTCCCATGTTTGCGCGAAAAAATTTTATTGCACGTCTAAGAATTGCCAACCAGGTGGTGCATGTATGCAACCCCACACACAACACGTGCAGGGTTTCATGATAAAGGTTCTAAATCTCGAAAAATTTGGCCTAAACACCATCTGTTTGCATGAATGTGAACCTCAAGGACCAAGGAATGCGTAAGAAAACTCAGGATGAAATAGCTTGTCAAGCCCATAGGGAAAGATGAAAATAACTGGCATGCCCAAATGGTGGCCACTTTGCTCATGACGAGTATGATCGTCACACCCAGTCAAGTGTTTAATATGTTTTATTATCCTGTTTTCATTTATTATAGTTTTTTGTCTTTTAAATTTAACTGCAATGTTTCTGAAATTCATTTGTAATTTAATTGAATTTAATGAAATAATACAAAAATGATGACATGATCTTGCAAAAGGAAATTGCATTGGGGCCCCCAAATGCTTGCTACACCACTGTACCATAGGTACTCTCGATGAACTAAAGACAAGAATCACGGATGTTGTTGAGAATATCCCTTAAGAAATGCTGCAGTCTGTTTCAGAAAACATGCTTTGGAGTGCATGTTTATTTATCCAGCATGGTGATGGTCACCTGCACACTAAAGATGCTTGAGTACATCTTTGGTCGCAGGTGCCTTCCATTTTGCGATATGCATGAATGTGTTTCACATTTCCACACAAAGTGATGGTGGTATCCGCTGTGGAACATCTTCCACAATATACCGTATTTACCTGAATCCATGACAAGGTTTTTTCCAAATTTCAGCTTGCAAACATCGAGGGTCATCTTAAAATTGGTATATCGTGAATACATCATGCTCAGTTCATCTCGTGTCAGTTTGTTGCACATCAATTTGTCACACAACAAACTCGTCTAGCATCAATACATCACATGACAAACTCATCGCATCAATTCATCACTTGATATATTCGTCACGAGAAAAATTCACTGCGAGACTAACTGGAAGGTGATGCGGGAGTTGTGTAAGGGTGATGCAAAACTTCCAGGTGGTCTTCTCTCGATGGCGATAATCTTGTTCCTCATTTCTCTCTTACAACCATTTTTTCCCATTCTCGTTCTAAGAATTTATTTGCGGGATATTATCTCTGATTTTGGAACTTATTAAGTACAATATTGTGCAGAAACAGACTTACTGTGGTCATTTTGTCCGACTACTAGCAGAAAATATTTGGTGATGTTAGAACAAATTGAACACAATTGGTCTGTTTTTGCATAGTATTGCTGTTACTACTATGTTTTGATATAGAGTGCAACAAAGTAACTACTTCTTCGGTCGAGTATATTCTCTGATTTTTCGATGTGGGTATTTATTTTCACTTTGGCGCGTGGAGTTGTGGTATCCAGCATTGGAAAGTTCTGCATAGATTTTCTTTGTGTATCTGAACCAAGTGTTAAAAGTTGCAGTACAAGACAATTCCAGCTTGATTTTGGCGATAAGTGGCTTTCTTTTTTTATCTTACTGAACATCTGATTCTTAAGAGAATATATCTATTTCACCGTGAATCAAAGTGGGTTTTCGATTTTTTAAGGTAAGGTTATTACATCTAATATGCTTTAATTAACTCCCTTTTCCAATGCGATTCATTGTCTTTTATACGTTCAATCTTATTTAACATTTTTATGTATGCAGGTATGATAATGTTTTCCGTCACCAGTTTTGATTTTCAATCCTTCTTACACCTTCCAGAAGAAATCTCAAACTCGGAATATATTTGAGAACATTAGAGTAAGTTTTTTGTCTGTAGTTAAAGTTTATTAATTCGTAGTATTTAATTTATTGATTTATTCATTGAGTATCCCTTTCTGTTGTTTCTTGCAGTTTTCCGAGAATTATTAATCTGGGATATATTTTACCCTCATTAAAATGGACAAATTTGTAGTGAAGAAAACGAATTTAGATGAAACAGTGATGACAGTACATTCAAATGTGTCTCCTAAGAAATCTTCTAAAATCAAACGTAGACAATATAGTGACTCTTACTTGGAGAAGTCTTTCGACTGTGTGAGGTGGGAAAGGATGATGGAGATATTGAATGAGAAGAAAGTAGATTGGAGAGAGAGAAGGTTGATAAAGAATCTATACATGAGACAGGAGGCGACCATGAGGATAGGGGAAAGCAGGACGGAGTGGTTCGAGATTGGGAGAGGAGTTAGACAGGGCTGCTGTTTGTCACCAACCCTGTTTAACATCTATACTGAAGAAATGATAAAGGAGTGTTGGGAGACGAGCACAGGAGTAAGCGTTGGAGGAAGAATTACATCGTCAATTAGGTTTGCTGATGACATGATACTGTTTGCTGAGAGGACGGAAGACTTGAGGGAGATGCTACAGAATCTGGTGAGCATGGAGGACAGATATGGGTTGAGAATAAATGGAAAGAAAATGAAAGTAATGAGAATAGGGGGCGAGGAAAGGATGGAAGTGCAGGTGAGGGGGGAGAGGGTAGAGCAGGTAGAACAGTATAGGTATCTTGGTATGTTGTTGACAGAGGACTGGAAATGTGAGAAGGAAACTAAGATAAGAATAGGTTTGGCAAAGGAAGCGTTCAATAGAAAAAGGAAGCTATTTAACAGCAAGATGGATCTGGAGACATGGACATTGAAGAAGAGAGACAGGGAGAGGGTGAAAGCATTTGAAATGTGGGTGTGGAGGAGGATGCTGAAGGTTAAATGGACTGACAGGATTACAAATGTGGAAGTGCTAAGATGAGTAGAAGAGGAAAGAAGTTTGATGGACACGATAGTGACTAGGAAAAAGAAATGGATAGGACATGTTTTGAGAAGAGAGGGATTACCGAAGGATGTTATCGAAGGAACAGTGGAGGGAAGAAAGAAAAGAGAAAGAAGAACTAAAATGTTGGATATTCTAAGGGAGGGAGGAGGGTATGGGGAGATGAAGAAAAGGGCACAGGATAGAAAAAGGTGGAGGAGCACCTGAACCTGCAGATATGCAGAACACTATTTGTTATTATTATTTTAATATTATTATTATTTAAAAAGTGTGCTGGTTAACTAAATAAATACACCACCTTTTTGAACTTCGCGAATAATTGGTTCCGGAAACCTGATGTGAAATGCAAATTCACGAAGTGCAAGTCCTAATTTCCCATAAGGCGCCATGTTATTATGAAAGAGTGGTTCCCAGCCAAACTAAAAAATTCACTTTTTTATCATAAATAATGCAGTTTAACAGAAAATAAAAGAAAACGTAACCGCAAATGAAAAACCTAGCATAATAAAGTGAAAAAAAATCTTTTAATTACCTTCAAAACGCTTAATAGAAAATGAAAACCCGGCATAACAGAGCGATTACACTTCTTTCTGCACCTGTACAGTTTACCTCAATCGCAATTTTGCATGTGATTTTCGATCTTCTTTTATTCATTCTAAGGAAATGGTTTAATTTAAATTGATTTACTGGAATGGAATGTTGAGTACATCATGCACAAATGTTTCCTGGATTCTGCAACACACATTTCCAAGCCACAAAAATGTGGTTCCATTTCTTTTACTAATTATGTTAGAAAAGCATAACAGAAAATCAAAACCTAGCATAATCAAGTTATAACATTTCTTTTAGTAATCGCATCCAGAATACGTGGCAGAAAATCTTACGTTACAAGATGATAACAATTCTTAGATTTACATAAAAATTCATAATAAACAATGAAAACCTAACAAAACAACAGGTCCTTAAATTACATTCAAAATACAACAATAATAGCATTAAATCATTAAATATTTCGGCCAAAAACCAGCAACTCACAAGTGAAGAACGAATATTTTCAATGTCATAATCGTAAAAGTTGTGAAAAACTAAATGCAAAGCACACGCAGGATGCTTTTCCATTAGCCGATAATTTCTAATTTGGCTTCTAGATGCCAGGAACTTAGACTGTTATCGAAAATAGCTCCGTTGGCAGTTAGTTTTAGACTGAGCTACAAAAGAATTAAGTCAATGGTTATCACGTTTGTTTACTTTAAAACTGTTAATAACAAGCATTATAAATATAATATAATAAGATGTCCATTTCTAGGGTGCTAATGTTTAAAATGAACTTGGAAACAAAAAAGTAGAGGGAGTTCACGCTTGTTGGCATCATAAACGCATGACGCGTAATGCAAGTAATATGTGTGAAACACAAGTAATGGTCATAAAAAATGTTATCGCGAAGTCCAAATTCTCGAATCACAAGCACGCGAAGTTCAAAAAGGTGGTCTAAATAGATACTAATCAACCTCTTGGATTATTATAGCCATAATTCCTTTAACACCGGACACACACACAGAAAGGAGGAGGGAAACCCAGTGCCGGCATTTGCCTACTCCTTGTGAAGAGCACCAAGGGGGCAACAGCTTAACGTCCCTTTCGAAGGACGGAATGCTGAATTTGTACTGTTTCCTAAAACCACACAAACAGGGGGCTGGGCGACCTTGGAAAAAATCCGACTTTTGCAGGATTCGTACCCACTGCCCCTTCAAGCAGCAGGCTGTGCATTTACAACACAAAAGACGTCAGGATTTGCAGTTGCTTGATGGTTCTGTGTACACTTTTCAATGTTTTTGTAGGTCAAAATATAATGATATCTCATATTTGTGGATAATATCATTCACAATAGACACTCTAAAGAGATGAATGATATTGCTCAACAATTAAGGGTACTTTATTCTTGGATATTTTGAAACAAAATCCGATTTACTCAAAAATGGCTATAAGTATTGTGATTAAAATCCATCCAATCATACAGCCTGATGTCACAAATAATACTTACTAAGCCATATGTCCCAAAAAATTACTAAATATTGACCAATGACATTAAAATATACACTCAACTACGGTTAACTTTGATTTATAAGCTCGTTTCTTTTATAAACGTACACAGTCAACCAAACATATATGAGAAAGTGTGTGCAATGTATATTGTGCCATTTATTTTAAAATGTAATACCAAGATATTTGAATTCTTCCTTTATTTGGTCTCATTTCATGTTCCTTAATTTATCAAGTACGTGATTATTCTCTTATGAATCGATATTTCTTTATTGAAACCTAATAAGGTTTGGATCATTTCGATATATGATTTTGTTTTTGTCTTTATTGGTTGCCTTCTCTTAATTGACCAGTATCTTCACTCATGATGCTTATGTTATTATGTTCCAATTTTCTTTGTGTTAATAAAATTGTGGCTGTATAGTGACTATTGCCTCACCCTGGTTATATAAGTAGATGCAGGTATCTTCATCTACTCTAATTCCTATTCCTTAATGCTCCTGCGTGATTTATTCAGCATGAGATCAACATATGTTCCGTAAAATGCATTCTGTTCTTCTTTTATATTCGAGTTTTACTGTTCAATTTTAAATATAATTGCAATACAAATGACTACCTATTCTATGCTACGTAATATGGTTAACAAAGAATACTTTGGTGAATTATTTATATAATACTACCTATTTTCATTTCCATTAATAGAATCTCAGGAACAAATTAAATTTTATAACGCCATTTCTTATGGAAGTACGTGTTCTGAATAGCAGTTTCAGTTAGCGCTCGATTTTCCTGGCACCAATTAAAGAGCGTTAATCAAGGAGTGTATGTACATGTCAGAGAATGTAACGAATATATCACGAGAATAAATCGGGGTATGTTGACTTCTCAGAAAACCTGTCCAGTTACAACTTAGGGAAACTTTTAAACAACAGTAAAGACAAATGAGACACACTTCATAGGAGCATGTTATACAAACTCGCATACAATGCCATTTACATTGCACAAACAGGGAGATATGTTCACACTAGGACTACATAATATAAAAAATCTATCTTGCAAGGCTCCATTTCACCCAACACCTCAAAAACGACCATTCCCCCAACTTCACCCCAGTCATCATACATTTTGAAAATAAAGGCCCCAAAGTAAATCTCTTTGAACAATGAGAAATACTTTTACACAAACAGGACAGTAAATCTCTCCAAAAAGAATCTCATATCCAGGAGAAGGTAACATAAGTGTTATGCTACAATTCAATGTAGATAAAATAATATGGCCTGTCTTTTGGGCAGATAATCACATTTGCCCGTCGTAAATATACATACTCCTAAAAAAAATACTGCAAATTTAAAGGGACATTTCTATTTAACTTGAAAAAATGATGTTTAAATCAATCTTGTGAGTAAATATTAAGAAGCAATAGCAGCTTTCTGAGAAGATCAAAAGTAGAAAAATACACAAAATAGCTCGAGATCCACCGAGTCAAGAGTAGTTATCAATCGATCTCCATGACGGAAACATCAATGACATGTGGCAATGTTTTTCAAAAGCCGGTACACTGGAATAAACAGTTGGAGGTCGGATAATATGTAAATTAGTTTAGAAATTCCTAAATTACCTGCCAATGATAGCCAGAATGAGCAGCTACAGACAAACGAGATGATTCTGGCGATGAGGAAAACTGATGACAAGCTACGGTACCGGTTACTCTTCTTATTTCTTTGACTTCAGGAACTTCTTTTCTTTCAGTTAAATTTTCCAAGGTTCCATGGTTTACATGATTACTTGGTACTTTGGAAGAAAGCATGTTTTGTGGGGCTCCCACAGACGCTAGGTTACTGGCGCACCCTCCATCTGACAATCTCAAATTGTTGAAAGAATTCACTGTGGGCGAGACCGAATCATTCTCCGAGGTGCTCGAAGCCATCTTCTAGCTCTGAAATAAGAAACAATATAAAGAAATACCTTGGATTGAATGAAGAATAATTTGAATTCACTACTATTAATATAAATATGACACAGAATATATAAAAATGATTCCGACTTAATTCTCTCCATCTGTAATACTTACAAAATTAAAGAATCAGTCACTAAGAATATTCAATGCAGTTTTGTTGAAATCTCCTCAAGTAAAGTATTAACTACAAAGACTCGAAAAACAAATTGAAATTTCATTTTTAACGGTTCGTTTCATTACATACGCACAGATGACCGGGCGGACATCCATGTCTGGATGTCTGTGAAGTTATTTTGGCTATATACGATATACCGTATGAGATATCGATAAACGGTAATACCAACAACGAAAATTAACAGAGAGAAAAAGTTATTTATTGTAAATTATTCCAAGTATGAGGGAATAAAATGTGTAAAAAGCTATGATAATAAATAATATTGTAATCTGCATTGATTGACGATTTAATAAATATTTAAATCCAGATAGATAGAAAATTATAAATTTTAAACATGATCCCGATTCGTAATTCATACTAAATGTATAGCGCTCCGCACCTTTTTATCTCACGGCACATTCTCGGGCTTATTCAAACAACGCGGCACACCAAACTAAATTTCACGACCACATTGTGTAGAACACTTTTATCGCTACTATTCAACACCCATAAGAGAAATTAAACATTTTTCTAAACAGATCGAAGAAAGTATTCCTGAAATAATTCACTTGAAATCATTTTTATATTTGTTGGTTTGTGAAATAATACAAAAAGAGATATTTATTTAAATGCATCTAGAATATCATATAGTTCAAACATCAAATCACAATTTTATATTGGTGAGATACTTGTCTTGGAGAACAGAGGCGTTAGATCAGAGGCAGGTAAACCTTTAACCGCATTAACAGGCGAAAATGCTTCGGCGAGCCACGTTAGGGTTCACATCGGAATTTGTTTGAGATAATGCGAAGGATCCTATTAGTGGAAATCAATGACAAATAATATGTTATCTCCATAACATCACTGGAAAAGATAATTTTGTGAAGCAAATATGAAATTATCCGTATTTTATATTACGGTCCGCTTTCATATTGGCATCGTGGGCCTGCGTTAGATACTATTCAAAGTTCCTGATTCATGTACTTTAGCTATTACCCCTTATTCTTCTTAAAAAGAGCAGTGCTCAAATTGGAAAATTTCACCAAAGGGAACGCTAGTTACCAGAAGAATATTATCGGGTCTTGTCTATCTGCCATCCACCCACAACTAGGGATACGGAAAAAGTATCGATACTTGACTCATATCGATAATTCCCTTTCGATACCAAGTACTTTTGTACTTGATTCATTTCTTTCGATTTTCTACTAATTCATTCATTCGTGTTCTGTCTTGCGACAGGTCCTACCAATTAATTAGTTTTGACTAGGGAATATACATACACGGTGTGGTGGTTTTTCTACTAATATCGGTATATTTTTCTCAGTATCGAATCAAATGAGTACATGCAGTAACAAAAGTGAGGTAAAATTTGCACATGCTCCCCAGCGTTGACACACTAAAATCACGACTTGATGAGCTGTACGAGGTCATTATAACGGTTTATTCTGACAAATTAAGTGATCCTAGTGTGGGAAATGTTGCAATTACTTTGGACATTTGGACTGAAATGATGTCATGCCGTAGTTTCCTGGGAATAACAGCACATCATTTGAACGGCACAGACATTGTTTATAAATGCATTGCAACCAAGGAGATCACGGAGAGGCATACATCAGTCAACATTTGTGAGCAACTTGATTAATATACGCAGTGCCCTAACGGAATGAAGTGGCAAAATATGGAACTGCGTGAAGGTTAGCTGCAGGAAAAATGAAAAAGTGTGCGGGATACGACTGGGATGGGTAAGTTAAACTGTTTTTGGTTTCTTCCCACATTCACTGCGAGGGGGGAGCGGGACAATGAATGTGGGAAGAAACCAAAACACTTTAACTAACTTACCCAACCCTGGCGGTCGAGTTAGAGTACATATGTTGTAGCGGTTGTAGTCCGAGCAATCGTATTCCACGATAGTTCCAAATTTCACCACCAGGAGGGCACTGTTTATATTACTTCGGGTTGGTGTCAGATATTATATCATACATAACTCATCATCATCATGCTTCTGTCCGAAGACAGGTTTTAACTGAATCGCTGCCTCCATTTCTCTCTCTCCCTAGAAGCCTCTTTTATACCTCTATAAGTAGTGTATCCCTGCTTTATATTATCTAATATTCCTATTCTTTTTCTCCCTCTTCCTCTTTTTCCACTAATTTTTCCTTCTAAGATCGTCCTTTGTAAACACTGTCTTCTCAATATGTGCCCTATCCAATTTGCTTTTCTTTTCCTGATTGTTTTTATTAGCATCCTATCTTCTCCCACCATTTCTAATACTTCTTCGTTTCTCTTCCTCTCTGTCCATTTCACTTTCATCATTCTTCTCCATACCCACATCTCAAAACTTTCTAAATATTTTTCCTCCTTTCTCCTTATCGTCCACGTCTCTGCACCATAAAGAGCTATGCTCCATATGTAGCATTTTGCTAATTTCTTCCTTGTTTCTAGATTTATTTTCTTGCTTGTGAGAAGCTCCTTCTTCTCGTTAAATGCTGCTTTTGCCATTGCAATCCTACTTCTGATGTCCTGTGTACTACTTCCATCCTGTGCTAAAATACTGCCGAGATATTTGAAACTACTTACTTGTTCCAATTTTTGGCCATTTACCATTATATTTAATTCTTTATGTTCCTTTGAAACCACCATGACTTTCGTTTTTTCTGTATTGATCTTCATTCCATATTGTTGGCCAACCTCAACTAGTCTCTCTGTCATCCTCTGAAGCTCTTTCTCGCCTTCTGCTATTAAGCCCTGATCATCTGCGTATTTAATGGTGGTAATACTTTCACCTCCTATCTTAAATCCTTTCTCTTCCATCAACGCTTCTTCTGTTATTGTTTCTGCATACATATTAAATATCGCTGGTGAAATAGGACAACCCTGCCTCACTCCCCTCCCTATTGAAGTACTTTCTGTTTCTTCTCCTTCAACCCTGACTCTAATCTTTTGATCAAAGTAAAGGTTTTTAAGCAGTCTTTTATCTTTCCAATCTATTCCTATTTTGTTTAAAATACCCAGCATCTTATCCCATTTCACTCGGTCAAAAGCTTTCTCCCAATCTACAAAACAAAAATACATATCTTTATTGACTTCTAGCGCTCTTTCTATCATCATCCTCATACATCCTATAGCATCTCTAGTCCCCCTTCCTCTTCTAAAACCAAACTGATTATCTTGCAGCTCCTTTTCTATTTTACATTCAATTCTTTTGGTTATTATTCTGGTTAGAACTTTAGCTGTATGAGAAATTAAACTGATAGTTCTGTAATCCTTACAACATTTTGCATTGTTCTTTTTCTCCAGTGGTACCATCACAACATCTAAAAAATCTTCAGGCCATAGGCCAGTATCATATACTTGGTTAAAAAATTTTGTGAGTTGCTTAACTGCTTTAGACCCCAAAACCTTAAGAACGTCCACGGGTATATCATCACTCCCAACTGCCTTTCTTCTTTTCATGTCATCAATTGCTCTTTTAACTTCAGACTCGAGAATACTTGGTCCTAGCTGATCTTCTTCTACATCCTCTTCTTCATTTAATTCAATATTTCTTGGCTTTCCTTCTTTGTCATACAGAACCTCAATGTATTCTTTCCAGACATTCTTTACCTTGTCTGGCTCCGATACTATTTTACCACTTTTGTTCATGATTCCTTTACGTCCTATCTTTCTTGCTTTTTTCTTGAATAGTTCCCTTGCTTTGCTATACATGAGGTCTGTTCTACAAATTCTTTCACATTCGACAATCTCCTCGCATTTCTCATTTATCCACTGTTCTCTGGCTTTATCTGTTTCCCTTCTTAAAGCATTATTTAACTCCTTGTACTTTCTTTGGCCTTCTTCAGTGTTTATGTTCTTCCACTTTCTCCGCTCTTCCATTTTTTGCAGCATGGCTGCTGTGATCCAGGGTTTTTTGTTTCTTTCACCCGTTATCTTTCCTACCTTCTTTTCCATTACATCTTTAATGTTGCTATGGATGTATCTCCACTCCTCATCTACATTCTTCCTATTTTCTTCATCTCTCTCCCCCAACCTTTCCTCCAGCTCAGTCATGATAGCCTCCTTGTTTTTAAGGAGTTCCTCTAAGTTCCATTTCTTGTTAACTCTTATGTTTCTCTTAACGCTCTTCAGTCTACATTGTATATTTGCCACCAAAAGGTTGTGGTGGCTGAGAGTGAGAATGTAATCATGAAGATGTATATCTTCTCTACGTCTTGTTATGATGGTGAGTAGTAGCATTCACTGGGAATAACAAAGGGTTACTCTTAACAAAAACAGCACTTTAGTATGCATATACATGATAAGGTAAGAATCTTAAGTTGTACGAAGATATGCCTACCTGGGATTCTATATGAAACTTTTACCAAAGCTGTGACAGCTTTCTTTTGCATTGAGAATAATTTTGTAGCAGCACCAGTTTCCCCAAAAAATTATGCCATAGGCAAGATGGGAATGAATGTTGGCATAGTAACACATTTTTAATACATCAAGTGCAACGATTTGGGCCAGTTTCTGGATCATGAAAATGCCAGTAATAACTTTCTTGGCAACAGCTTTGGCATGGGGAGACCAGTCTAGGTCTCCAGATATTGAAAGGCCTCAAAATTTAGTATTCGTGGCATGTTGAATTATATTACCATTAGTTTTTAAGAGGAAGCTCAAGGTAGGAGATGATTTTTTGGTGTGAAACTGCTAGAAGATAGTTTTTTATTATTAAGTACTAAATTATTGCTACTACACCAGTCGGACATCTTCATAATAGCACTATTGGAAGAATCAATTAAAGCAGACTTTGTATCAACATTGTTGTCTTTGGCCCTTTTAGCAGTTTTTGTAACATTTTGTAACTATGTTGCTTTTACCTTCTTTTCCAAACCCTTCCTTTTCCTAACCGTTTATTCAATTACCTTCCATTCCTTTTCTGTGTAACCCCTTCTGTCTCCCTCTCCTCCCCCTTTTTTTCCCTATATATATGAAATGATTTTTAAATTTTATCACCTGATGATGCTACGATCATAGTGAAACCGGTCGTGCAAAATAAATTTGTGGAAGTGACTAAGTTCTTTCTTTTTCTCGTTAAAGCAGACATGTTTTCAGCAGCAGTGAAGGTGGAGGTGTCATTGGCATAGAGGCATAGGCGCTGACTCCATGGGGCTTGAGGGGGCCCGAGCCCCTCAAATGTTACCGTCGTGGGGGCTGAGCCCCCCCAATAATTTTATGCCTTGTCCCGTGTATTTTTGAAATTAAGTGAGACAACTATAATAAAAATAAACAATACAATAATACAGATAGGTAAACAGACTCATGCCAGGGTATTGCCCGCTTCACCCCTCCCGCCAATTGTAACTCCACCTCTTTCACAAGTCACTCAGTCTTTTCTCTGACGCTGTGTGCGCTTGACGCATTAGTTTAGTCGTGATATTGTTACGCCATCATATGGGTGCTTAGTTCTACAAGGTGTCACTAGATGGCGCGATCTGTCTGTCCCGATTGCTGGCCAACAAGGACAGCAACAGAAGCATCGGGATAGCGATACTGGAAGATTCTACATGGAACCAGTCGGTGGCAGGAGTGCGAAGATTGCAGAGCTTTCTGGAAGTCAGTCTTGAGACAGCGGAACAAGCGAATAGTGGCGAGATTAAGTGAAGTGAGAAGAGTTAGAGGCAATTATTTTCGTAGTGAGTGTTGTAAAGTGAGTGTTGAGAGAGTTTTTGGCCTTTCTATTCTTATGTACCTACGAACTTGTAACAAAACAATATTTTAAAACTGTACTGCATTTCTTTCTAGTGCATTCTGCATTAACATTGCATTGTGTTGTGTTGTCGGTTAGGTGGTTTGTGACTGTTATTTATTAACAAAGCTGCAAACACATTCAGAATGGATAAATTTGTTGTTAAAAACCACTCTTGGAGAATGAAATGCCGCATGCTTCCCCACCTAGCCCTGTCCCGAGTACCTCAGTCTCTAGTGCGAGTGCGTGCCCTCCAATCGAACTTTCTGGCAAGAAGATTACTGCTAAGGGTAGAACCTTTCAGAAATCGTGGATGGCGTCATTCCGCTGGCTAGAATGGGACGCCACTGTTGACAAGGTATTTTGCAAAACCTGCAAGGAAGCAGAGGCTCAAGGGCTGCTACAATTGAGCACGAAAAATGAGGACACTTTCACTTCTGTAGGGTTCTCGAACTGAAAAAAAGGTCTTGAGAAGTTTCGAGCATATGAGAATACACAAACCCACAAAGAAGGTGTAATGAAGCTGGCCTTTTTATCCAGACCAAACGTGGCCATTCAGTTAAATGATCAAATCAACGCTGAGATGAAGAGAGCGCACTCGGCCCTTATGGCTATCTTTACCACTTTCAGGTTCCTTTGCCGCCAGAGATTACTGATACGGGGACACGAAGAACTAAGCTCAAATTTTAGGCAATTGCTGGAATTGAGGAAAGGCGATGTACCCGAGCTCAATGAATGGATGGGGCGTTCGGGCTACAAGTGGCTCTCCCATGATGTCCAGAATGAAATAGTTCAAATATTGGGAGAAAATGTTCTTCGTTCGGTTGTAAGCCAAATCAAGAGTATTTTTCCATCATGGTCGACGAGATGTGCCACATCTCCAGTCATGAGCAAGTCACCTTCTGTGTACGAACCATCAACGAAAACTTTGATATATATGAAGATTTCATTGGATTGTATGAAACTGTCAGTACTAAAGCAGAAACTCTCTTTGACATAGTGAAGGACATTCTTTTACGTTTGGACATGTCTACTGAAAATTTGCGGGGACAGTGCTATGATGGCGCATCGAACATGAGTGGAGAATTCAGAGGTCTCCAGAAGTTAGTAGCGGATCTGCAGCCGCAGCCAACATACGTTCACTGCGCAGCTCTCTTTGAACTTAGCTGTGCAAGATAGCTTGCGTCACCTGCCGACTATGAGGGATACAATGAACCTGGCTAAAGATTTGATAAATACAATCAGGGAATCCCCTAAAAGGTTACATCTGTTTAGAACTGTCCACGTCGAAGACAAGACTGCCCCGAAAAACCTGCATCCACTGTGCCCTACAAGGTGGACAATGAGAGTTTCCAGTATGCAGCAGAACCTGAAGAACTACGAACATGTCCTTGAATTCTTCGAGACCTTTTCTGCAGAAGACACAACTGACGCAGCATCAAAATTTTCCGGGTACCTTGAGACAATGTTGCACTTGAAATTATACTTTTTCATCTCCCTCTACTGCCACGTAATGAACCCTGTCGAGGAAGTGAATTCCAAGGTCCAATGTCCCCACATTGGTGCTACTGAAGTAGAATCAAAGCTTAAATGTTTAATCGATATCCTTGTAGAAAATCGTAAGAGCTTTGAGCAGTTTTGGCAGGAGTGTTTATGGGAAAAACCTAATCTTGTAGAAGATCCGGTGCTGCCCTGTCAGAGAAATGTTCCGAAAAGGCATGACAGTCCTCATGCTGCTACACCTCACAGATTCCAAAGCACGAAAGAATATTTTCAACAAATATACATCGAGGTAGTCGACACCGTAAAAAGTTGTGTAAAAGAGAGGTTTGAATCCACAGGGCTTCAAAAAGTGCTATTGGTTGAGAAAGAGTGTCTCTGCCGTCAACAGTGGCGGCATCAAGCTCGAGCAAGCAAGGGCATTATTTGCAAACGACTTAGATGCTGACAGGCTCTTGCTACACCTGTCAATGCTTGGGGACATTGGCAGACAGAGAAAAGAACCCTTGACCACGATGTACGAAATAAGGAAGTTTTTGCTGAAGGACAATGCAGTGCGCGAGCTTCTCCCTGAAGTCGCCAAATGTATCAAACTCCTCCGCACCGTGCCTGTAACCACAGCGTCAGCTGAAAGATCGTTTAGCGCCCTTCGCCGCCTGAAGACCTACTTGAGATCTACGATGGGGCAGAAGAGGCTGAACAACATTGCGATCCTTAACACCCATCAAACTATGCTGGACAATTTGGACCTGAGGCCTCTCGTCAATGAATTCATTAAGCGCCACCCAGTCCGTCGTACAACTTGCACCTTTATATTAAGTATCTACTTTTAAGGTGTGCCACCTCTTAACTTAATATTTTATATCTTAATATTTCACTTTTTTTCTTAAATACACAACTTGACATGGATAAGAACATTACTAAATCATATTAAAATCGTGACAAAATTGTAAAAATAATGTTTCAATCCTCTTTCACTTTGCAATTTATAAATAATATCCCTAATAAAATAATTGTACCTATGTATCTCCATGCTCTCTTTATTTGTAGGTTCTTATTTATTCCTAAAAACTTACTAAAATAGTCTTTATTTGAGAAAATATTACAATTCTTAAATATTACAATGTCAAGGAGTCAGCTCTTTTACAAGGGCAACTGCTCATTAGACGTGAGCTAATGACAGTAGCAGGTGACTGTGCAGAGGGTTATACACAGGTTAAACTTGGTAGGCAATTCAATTCCATACCTCCTGGAACTAGGCCCCCCCCAATATTTTTAACAAGTCGCCGTCCCTGCATCGAGGATGGCATTAGTGCTGGACAGAGTCGTTGGTAGGTCGTTAATGAAGATAATGAACAATAAAGGACCCAAAATGGAACCCTGAGGGACCCCGCACTTGACTTCTTGGGGTAAGGACCTTGTAATAATAATACTGTTCATGGCGCAGTGCTTGTATTGGACAAGATGTTGATGATTTGCGAGGTGAGATTTAATCCAGCATAGAGCATTACCTGTTATGCCTAAATTTGAAAGCTTTTCAAATAAAATACTGTGATTGATGCTATCGAAGCTTTAACTAAGGTCAAAAAATATATCCGTGCTGGGATGGTGTTTGTTAAGAGAAATGCAAATTTGGTTTATTAGTTGATAAATAGCAAAGGATCAGGATAAAATGGTTAAGGTAGTGAATGATACGGTTGTAGAAAAGTTTCTTGAATATCTTGGAAAATACTGAGTGAACTGATATGGGTCTATAATTTTCTGAGTTAGTGAGTGGACCTTTTTTATGTATTGGTGTGACCAAGGCCAGTTTTAAGCTGCCAGGAGAATGGCCAAGACAGAGGGATGAATTAAAGATGTCAGATAGAGGGTTAGCAATGATATTAGCTGCTCTCTTCACAATAGGCATAGGGATGCCATTGATACCGACAGATCACTTGCTATCAAAGGAAATTATGACCTTAATTATCTCAAGCAGGTCTGAGAGGAAGAGGAAGACAGACCTATGTGAGGAAAAGAGTTTGCTTGGTTTTGGAGAGGGATTACTGTCAGAGAAACAAAATTGATTGTTGAAGTTATTGGTGATATCTGTTGGATTGTTAACTTTAATGCTATTAAATGTAATATGACTAGGGTTCAGGGTCATAGTTCTGCCTGTAGTATATTGCTTAATGACAATCCAAGGAAAAAAACTCTTTTAAATAAATTGAAACTGTCAATCTTCTTAATAAAGGTGGGCAGTTAATTATACAAATTAATGCCCATTGCTTTGGGACTTTTAAATTCAACCTTAGAGCTAAAATACATATGCAGATCATCAACTCTGTGTGTAAAGTGGCTATGCATCATCGAGTTTTTTCTCAAAATTAGAGATGTTTCTCTTATTGAATAAAATTAAACAATAAATATAAATTGAAGGAACAGTAAGAAGTTCTAATTCCTTAAAAATTGGATGACAGCTGGAATAAAAGCTACTCCCCATAACTGCACATACAATTTCTTGAATTAGAAATATTTCCTTTAAACGAGGAGAGGAACCCCAGAAAATGATTTCATATTGTACAATGGAGTAGAAATGAGCAAAATAGAACATTTTAAAGACATTAACACTAACACTACTCATAAGAACAGAGGCAAGGTAAAAACCAGAATTTAGTTTTTTGGACAGATGATCAATGTGACAAGATGGGGAACAATATGTGTGCCAAGGAATTTGTAGGAACAAGGGTATTTTGATTTGGAATGTGAATATTGAAGGGTTTTCTGGAAGAGGAGAAGCACACAATCTGGGTTTTACTGCTATTCAGTTTAAGATCATTTATCTTACACCATTCCGTCATTTTAGACAGAGAATAGCTTGCTGATTTAGACAAAGTGGTGGTGTTCTGGTTTTTTAGGAGGACACTAACATCATCAGCATACAATACTGAGTTAGACAAAGATCCTGAGCTTAAATATTCAGGAAAATCATTAATGAAAATTAAGAACAGTATAGGTCCAGCAATGGATTCCTGTGGCACACCATAGAGGATGGATCTGGACTTTGACAGGTAATTTTGTCCTTCAACATTGAGGGATACGACTTGCTGGTGATAAGTTAGGTAAGAGGATAGCCAGTCACGGGCCACACTCCGGATACGAATAGCAGAGCACTTTGATAGTAATAATTTGTGTTTGACAGCATCAGATGCTTTTGTGAGATCGAAGAAAAGTCCTAAGACTTTATTTTTATTGCTTATTTCTTCTAAGATAACATTTATTGCCGACAGAAGGGCTCATTCAGTTGATTTATCCCTTCTGAATCCAAATTAAGAGTCGGATAATATGTATATTGTTTTTTCTACATATTCCATTAGCCAACTACAGTAAATTGATTCAAATGCATACTTTAGAGAACTGGGACAAAATGGGATATTGGCCTATAGTTCTCAATATTATTTTTGTTGCCTTTATTTTTATAAATGGGAATGATTTTAGATGTTTTTAACACTTCAGGGAAGCTACCTAGCTGCAAAGATTTATTAACTAAGTACAGTTAACCGTCAGAGATTAGATGGTAGCTGGTTTTAAGAAGTTTTCCTGAGACTTCATCCAAACCAGCTGGGTTTTTTTTAACTAATTTAATGATGCACTTTGCAAGTTCATTAGGACTACATGGGTGACAGTAAATTGTTTTAGGCTTATATGCAAGGCCTGTAAAGTTTGCCTGATAATTGTGGTTACATGAATTACCATCAAGAAAATAATCATTTATAGAATTAGCAAATAATAAAGTGTCAGATATAGTTACTTCATTCTTGTCAAGTATCATGCTCACTTTTTATAACCTTTCACTTCATTTATTATTTTCCATACTTCTTTAGAAATATTTGTAGCTGTGACTATCCTGAGATCATTAACTGATTTTTTAGCCTCTTTAACACTTTCTGTGCGGATGACATCTTAAGATGTCATGGCGTGCTTATGCCGCTGGCGAGTGTCATCTTAAGATGTCACCGTCTTCGTAACAGTTCATTCGCTTCCTGGGGGCACTCACACTCTAGCAGATGTGCTCTTTTGCTACTACGCATTAAGTTGATGCCTAGCATTACTAGTAGAAGCAGCCGTTTTTGATTTCGTGTGTTTAATTTTTTTATTTATCCAGTTGAACTTTAAGGTAAGTAATTCGTAATTTTTTTAATGTAGTGATTTTATTTGGCTTTTTTCTAATCTTTTTATATGGTTACATATTATTATTTTCTTTCTTAATGAGTGTTTTATTTATAATTATTTTTTAGCATATTTTGTTTGTTATTAACATGTTTATCGCAGTTGGTCATATTTATCATCGTAGTTTTTAGTTCTTTTTATGTAATCTTTCATTTCCATCATTATAGCTTTTAAAACTTACCTGAATTTACTCAGTTCATAATTCTAAAGTATTATTGGCCATAACATACTTTTAAAAAAATTTACTCGGGTTTTATTATTGCAAATATAAATTGTTTTTCTATTTTCCCAGTGTGTTCAAACAATATTTATTCTTATTCTAGGACGTTTTTAAATACTTAATTATATTTATGTAAAGGAAGTTTACCCATGGAATAATTTGATAGACTGTTTATCATGCGAAAGGTATGTAACATGTTTTGTCCTCTTGTTTAAATTATCGATTAAAATAATTTGTTTTTAGGCTATTTATGTATTTGGTTTATTTTCTAAGTGTTTTTACGTTTATCGAATTTTGGTTTATCCATAATTAGGTTGAATAATATTTTGTTTTTTTTTTACATGATTGTTAATTTATTAAGTGATTATTTATAAGCAATGCCTGTACTTTGTCTAGGTGGTCTTCTCTATCTTCGTAGGGATTTTCTCAAAGTCTTTAATTGTTAAAAGCAATAACTGCTGAAATTAGGTACATATTTTAAAATGCAAATTCTATTTTATAAATTTTAATACTTTTTACTGTGACTTCACATAATGATATATTATTTAGTAATTTTTTATGAGTAATAAAAATAATCCTCTGGAGTCGAACATGGTCATTTTTCCTAAGATTTTTTAGTCGAACACTTTTAATGAAAACAAACGAATGATTTTATCATAGTTTCATTAAATACAGCTTTAAATAAATTTTTATCCTATTACTTTTCGCGTTTGCAAAAGAAATGCAAATTTCAATGTGTTTCAATATATATTTTAAATTTATCGATTTTTATATACTGTAGTGCTGTTATTCATTGAGAACACAAATTTAATGTTATTTCTCGCATTAAGAATAATAATAATAATAAATTTATTAATCCAACGATCGAGTATTACATCGATGTAGGACAAGTCGTGTATATAGTATAACACAAAATTATTGTCATGTAGTAAAATTGAGGGGTGTTTTGGGGTGGGATGCGATTATATAGCCTCTCCCACTCAAATGTCAACCTCACCTGCACGTGGTGCACCCTGCTTCACAGATGAGGCTCTGGCGTCCGAGTGACTCCTGGGATAAGGAGTCCCCCCTCTACCAAATGCCAACGGCCTATTTAGGGGCGGATGAGAAGGTGGAGGGGTAGGGCACCCTCTTGCCCTTGGGGTGGGAAACTGCCCCTAAAGGCGGAGGAACTATTTTGATAGTCAACGGCATAGGATGGAGAAGGCAACAGGAAACCACTCCATTAAAGATCCTATTGGATATCCCGAGGGTAGCAACCATGGAAGGTTTTAGAAAGGAATTTGTTACTGATCATGGTATTTGGAACCCAAGATCCGGCAGGGGATGTAGCAGGGCTTCCCAGGTCGTTATCCAACGAAATCCCTGTCAAAACGTCAAAATAGGTACTTGGAACGTCAGAACATTACTAAAAATAGGTAAATTAGAAGAAATAAAGAAAGAAATGGAGAAAAATGAGATTGATATCTTAGGTTTAAGTGAAACAAGGTGGCAAGAGAAAGGAGATTTTTACAGTGATCAATTTAGAATAATTCATAGTGGAGGTGAAAAGAGAGGAAGGAATGGAATAGCAGTCATTATTAGTAAGAAATGGGCAAACAGTGTTTGCAATACATATCACATAAATGATAGGTTGTTGATGGTAAGAATGAGCACCGTGCCAATGGATACAGTGATAATACAAGCGTATTTCCCAACAAGTAGTGCAGAAGAAGGAGAAGTAGAAAAGGTGTATGAAGAAATAGAAGAACTTATAAAGATGACAAAAGATAAAGATAATGTAATAATAATGGGAGACTTTAATGCTGTGATTGGATCTAGTCGAAATAGTAGAATGGTAGGAAAATTTGGTTTAGGTGAAACAAATGAAAGGGGAGAAAGATTAATTGAGTTTTGTGAACAGAATGAGATGATGGTATCAAACACTTTCTTTGAAGTTCCCAAAAGAAGAAGATACACATGGGAGGCGCCAGACAGAAGAAGGTTTCAAATAGATTATATTTTAGTAAAAAGAAGATATAAGAACCAGGTAAAATCGTGTTATAGTTACCCAGGTCCAGATGTAGACAGTGACCACAAGCTAGTCATGGCAAAATGCAATATTAGGTTTAAAAAAATAAAGAGAACAGTTAAAAAGAACTGGCATCTACAGGGACTGAAAGAGTTACCAACGGCTAAGAATTACCAAGAAAAAACAAATGAGTTGATGAGAAATTATGAAGGACAACTTAGTTGGGAGGAATTTAAAAAAGGGGTTATTAAAGCTACAGAGGAAGTTATTGGAAAGAGAAAATTGGAGCCTAGAAAACCTTGGATGACTGAGGAGATACTGATTTTAATTGAAGAAAGGAACAAGTTGAGGAAGAATGGAAATGATGAAACTTATAAAAAAGTTAAGAATGAGATTATTAACAAATGCAGAGAAGAAAAAGAGAGATGGACCAAAGAGATAGTGAAGGAAATTGAGGAAGATACAAAGGGAGGAAGGCAAGACAAAGCATACTTCAAAATTAAAACTCTCCAGTACAAACCAAGAACTAAATCGGCAATAGTTAAGGATAAGGAAGGAAATATGTTATGGGAAAATGAAAAAGTATGTGCTCGGTGGAAAGAATACATAGAAGAATTATATAGTGGAAGAGATGTTGGAGATGGATGTAGATTTATTGAAAATGAAGAGGAAATAGGAAATGACGAGCTAGGCCCAACAATAACCAAAGAAGAGTTTTATAAAGCTATTAATAATCTTAATTCAGGCAAGGCAACAGGTGTTGATGGTATACCTGCAGAACTTTTGAAGAACTTAGGGGAGGAAGCAAAAGAACATTTCTTTAAAATTATAAAAGATTGTTACGAAAAAGGAAAATTACCTGATGACTTTATAAAAAGTAAAACTATAAGTTTACCAAAGAAGGGGAATGCAGTGGAGTGTAGTAACTACAGAACAATTTCACTACTTTCGCACGCCTCAAAAGTTTTAATTTATATCGTGAAAAACAGAATAAAAAGGAAAATAGAACATTATATTAGTGAAGATCAATTTGGATTTAGAAGTGGGAGAGGAACGAGAGAAGCTATATTAGCCCTCAGGGTGATAATGGAAAGATGTTTAGAAATGAACAGGACATTATATTTAACGTTTATTGATTTGGAGAAGGCCTTTGATACAGTTAATTGGGAACTGTTGTTTAAGACTATGAAAAAAATAGGTATTGATTGGAGGGACAGAAGATTAATTTTTAAGCTTTATCAAAATCAAACTACAAGAATAAATATAAATGGATTAGAGAGTGAAGCAAAGATAAGGAAAGGAGTAAGACAAGGATGTCCGCTATCTCCATATTTGTTTAATATGTTCATTGAAGAAAGTATAGAAGTTATGAAGGAAAAGACAAAAGGCATAAAAATAAATGGAGTTAGAATACACTGCATTAGATTTGCAGATGACATTGTAATATTCAGCGATTCAAAAAGAGAAATGAATAAAATGCTGAAAGTATTATCGGACACGTTAAAACAGTGGGAATTAAAGATAAATATCAAGAAAACCAAATTGATGGTTATAGGCAAAAGTAATGCAGGGACAATATCAAAGATCAAAATAGACAATCAGGAAATTGAGCAGGTGAAGCAGTTTTGCTACCTAGGTAGTACAATTACTGAAGATAATAGATGCGTACAGGAAGTGAAAAGAAGAATAGCACTTGCAAAGCAAGCTTTTCAATGCAAAAGGAACCTACTGACAAGCAGTCATATGAATTTGGAAGTAAGGAAATCCTTTGCAAAAGCTTTTGTCTGGAGTACCTTACTTTATGGTAGTGAAAGTTGGACGTTAGGAAAGAGGGAGAAGTCCCGTCTGGAAGCGACAGAAATGTGGATATGGAGAAGATTGTTAAAGACAAGTTGGACAGAGAGAAAGACAAACCTTGAAGTTTTGGAAGAAGTAAAAGAAGAAAGGAAACTGATCAGAGGAATGGAAGAAAGGAAGGCAAAATTTTTAGGCCATGTGATTAGACATAATGGATTAATTGTGAACATCTTGGAGGGGAAACTTTTAGGGAAGAAAGGAAGAGGCAGACCAAGAAAGAAATACCTAGATGACGTGGAGTCAGTGATGGGAGTTGAGAAATACGAGATGTTGAAGAGAATGGCAGAGGACAGGAGTTCATGGTTGCAGCGACAAGGCTTAGCCTTTAGATGAAGAAGAAGAAGTAAAATTGAAATATTCATTAATGGAATAAAACAGCTTGCTCAATAAGAAAGTCCTTAATTTTTTACGAAATGTGGAAATTCCTTGGATAGCTTTGAAGTCACCAGGTAATTTGTTAAACAAGAGAAGCCCCATTGACTTGGGGCCCAAGACAGCTGCTCTTGTGCATACAAAGTTTCTGTGAAGAGCATTAAGTTGCCTCGTACTATGATGGTGAACATTTGAGTTTTTTTTCATATAGGGATAAATTTGTCTTAGCATGAAGCAACATTACAAATATATATAAACATGGCACTGGTAAAATATTAAGCTTTTTAAACAGGGGACGCCATGGTGCGTCATGTCTCTCATTTGCAATAAGCCGAATTGCCCTCTTTTGAATTTTAAAAATAACATCAGCATGAGGGGAAGAGCCCCAAAAAAGAATACTATACATAAGATGCGAGTAAAATTCACCGTAATATAAAATAATCAAAACATCTAAAGATACGCTATATTTAATACTCCTAATAAGATAGCAGATAGAACAGAGCTTGCTACTCAGATTTCTAGTGTGTACATCCCATGAAATATGAGTGTCGATTGAAATACCCAAGAATTTTATGCTTTGGACCCGAGGGATTAATTTGCCCCCTATGTCAATGGATATTTTATTGCAAAATTTATTTTTGTTTGCAAAATACATCAGTTGAGACTTTTCCACATTCAGCTTTAAGAAGTTATTTTGACACCAATTGTTTAAGAGCTGAGCAACAAGTTTACCATTATTTTCCAGACTAACAATGCTGGAAGATGTAAGAATGACATTGGTGTCATCTGCATAGAGTATAGGGTTAGCACCTGTTACTGTCTGGATCCTGTCAGGGAGATCATTTATATAAATAAGAAATAGTATAGGGCCTAGGATGGAACCCTGGGGAATGCCCTAAGTTGCAACTTTACCAGAAGAAACATATCATAAGCCATTATTCTTTATTACTACATGCTGCATTCTTTCCTGGAGATAAGATTTAATCCAATCATAGGGTTTACCCCGAATTCCAAAACTAGAAAGCTTTTGAAGGAGTGGTTGACAGAGTCAAATGCTTTAGAAAAGTCAAAGAACATTCCAAGGACTTCTATTTTGTTATCCAGCACAGATAGTATATCATCAATTACCCGAAAGGTGGCAGTAGAAGTTGACTTATGTCGCCTGAAGCCATGCTGAAAGGAGGATATGAGCTGGTATGATTCAAGATATGAAACAACTTGTTTGTAAAAAGCCTTTTCAAAAATTTTTCCAAATTGATTTATCATTGATATGGGTTGATAAGAGTTCATATGATGGATACTTCCTCTGCTCTTATACAGAGGAATGATTTTGGCAGTCTTAAGAGGTCCTGGAAAAATTCCTAGCCATAATGATTCATTTATGAGGAACAAAAGGGGTAGCTTAATATAGTTAAATGAATGATTTATGATGATGTTGGGTATTTCATCTATGCCAGCACTTATATTTGGACCCAAGGTTCTGAAAAATATTTTTGAGTTCAGGTTCTGGGCATGGAAACAGAAATAAGGACTTACAGGTACTAGGAATGTTTGAGGAGGCATCTGAGATTAATGGATTTGTAGAAACAGATTGGTGAGCGAAGAAATTAATAAAATCGGAAGCCAGCTAGGAGAAGTCAGAGATACGATTACCTGAAGGATCCTTGAGTTTGAGTAAAGATTGAGACCAACCCTGATTTTTCGATTCATTTATAATTTTCCAGATTATCTTTGATTTATTGTCAGCATTCATAACTCTGTCATTATTAAAGGAACTTTTAGCAGAACAAATAATTTTCCGGTACAGTAATACTGAGCATTCTGCTTTGACTTCCACATTATTGTTGGTTTTGCAAAAATTGGCAAGTTCTTTGATATACAAGGACATCTGTCGGATTTCATCTGAGATCCATCGTTTACGAGAGTGCGATTTATGCCTTTTCCTGTATATTATAGGGAATGCTATGTTGAAGTAATACAGGAATTTATTGTAGAAATTACTAAAACTTTCATCAAAATCATTAGCATAATAAACATCACACCATTGCTTTGATCCAAGGTACTTTAAAAACTGAAGAATGTTTGAATTTTGAAAGGAGTGACTAGGGCATGCCTCAACTGGTGGCATGGATTTGAAAGGAAAAACTGCAACAATAGGAAAGTGGTCAGAGAGGTTTGACATAATTAATCTGGTTGTCACTACGTTAGAATCATAATTGGAAATAATGTTATCAAGTAAGGTTGAGGAATGATTAGTTTTGCAAGTGGGCTCATAATTATGAATCACTAAATTATAAGATTGCAGAAGGTTGAGGAATTCATTTTTGTTGCTGCTATGGGACAGTAGGTCAAGATTAAAATCACCCGTTATATTCAGAGATGGGTCGGGACTGGACTTATGAAGAGAATTTAAAAGACTGTCAAGTTTGAGTAGGAAAACCTGGAAGCTTCCCAAAGGTGCCCTATAGAGGGTACAAAGAATAAACGAAAAATCATTGGCAGTTAAACTTACAACAGCACATTGAAATTCACGCTGTTCTATAAGTTGGTGAGAAGGAATCACAGTAGTAACAACTGCTAGGTTCTCCTTGGCAAGTATCATAACACCACCATTTTTTAAGCTAGAACAACAAAATACATCTATAATATTATAACCTAGAAGTCTAAAAGAAGTTAGCTCATCATGAGCAAGCCAGTGTTCACATAAGCATAAAATGTCAGGTTGGTGCATATCTATCAGGATTTCTAACTCTAAAATCTTATTTCTGACACATTGAACATTTAAATGCATAACAGAGAGAGGGCAAGAATGCTGCATATTTGAAACATGTAGATCAGAAACTAGTGGGGAAATATCTTCCAAAGCGTGTGAATGCCCAATTAATTTGTCTTGGGCTTCGCAATGCAGTTTTTTGAGAGTTACAATTTGGTCACTATTGGCATCACTTTTGGAGAAAACTGCAACATTTGAGATAGTAACTGGTGGTGCTATTACTGACTATCAATTTATTTACATGAGATTTATGGATAATAAAATGTCTAACGCAAACATTGCTGGGCCAATTCTCGCCTTTATGTAGATCATCTAAAAGACAATAATCTGCACTGATTTTGAAGGTTGAACTGTTTACACTTGTAGATAAATTATCACAGGTAAAGGTATGACCCTTGTATTTAGAATTAAGGAAGTTCAAAATAACATCACTAGAAACTTTGTAACTAACTTGACTCAAGTGAATCCATGCACGTTTTGGAGTACTTGAAAATTCATTTAATTCTTTGTTGGAGCCTTGTATGCCTGCAGTGAACCTGGGACTTTGTTGTTTGCTCCGCTGAATCCTTGTGAAACCATCTTCATCGAGGGGAGGCTCACTAAAATGAGGAGTCAGTTCACGAGAATCACTAGGAAACTCCTCATATTTAGAACGCTTCGGGTTCTTGGCCACTTTAGCAAAAATATCGCAAAAATTAACTGTTGGAGTAGCAACAACAGGTGGATCGGGAACACGGGGAAAAACTTGGGGTACACACGTAGTTTCACTTCCATTGGAAACATCCGCTTTGTCAAGGAATTCTGAAGAATTATTGCTTGAAGCAACCTGCTTGCTTTCCACCAAGGATAGCCATGTGTTGACTTCATCCAGTACACGTAGAATGTTGACTATTGATGCATCAACAAGACTGCCCTTGCTAGATGCGTTGTTTTGAGGCATGCTGCACGAGTCACATTTCCAAAAAATTGAGTTGTGGCACTTAACAACCGTGAATTCACTATTAGTAAGACTGGTACACTTTTTGTGAAAAACTAAGCTACAGATACCTCCCCAAGTTAAGGATTTGTGGCTGAAAAGCAATTCCTTACAGGAGCGGCATCGCGACAAACCATTAGAGTCCACCATCTTGATTAGAGTAAAAAAGTTACAACCGATTTGTAGCAGATCATAAAATAGAAGCCATTTATGTTGTGCGGGGTAGGCTAACCTCTTTTCATTCCCGGTGACGGATGACATCATAAGATGTCATAAATTATTTTTTAACAAAAAGCAGAAAAACTTCATAAAATGTATTTCTTTATATCACTGATGCATAAAAATAAACTTTTTCAGAAAAAGTGTTAAAATAATGTATGTCAGCACGGGAAGATATCGTAATTTTTCGTATGCATTGAAAGTGTTAATTAGGTACCTGTAGTGATTTTTAATGTTTTTATATCTATTATGAATCTCATCATCACCTGAGATTTTATCAGTGAAAGCAAACATTTTTATTTTCCAAAAGAGAGACCTTAACTCGTTGGTGACCCAGACATTTTTTATTGGTTTTGGGCTTGCATTTGATGACAGGGAAGGCACATTTAAAATAAAAAAGGTATGCTGAGTAGAAATTGTTTAAATTGTCATTAAGAGATGAAGCATGGTAAACGTTGGACCAATCATGCTTATTAAGGAGATTACAGAAACTCAGAGTATTCTGCGACGAAAAAATCTTATTAATCTGGGGACCAGAAAAACATTTGGGGTGAGAATTAATTAAAAAACTCAGGTAATTGCACAGTGATCACAAATTAGGGGATCAAATACTTTAGTATGAATTCGCGATATGTAGTAATTTGTAAAAATTACATTTAACAGTGAGGAAGAGAGTGGGGTTATCCTTGTTGGAAATTTGACTAAATCATTAACCCCTTAACTGCATCAACCACTTATAAGCATCCAGCTTACCATCCACTGGTTGTGTCAACTGCTTAAATGCGTTGTGCCATTTTGTAAGCTGTTCCTTTGCTGCATGAATTGTGTATAAGCTTCAGGCTGTTCTGATAGTTAGTCACATCTATGTAGGAGTTGACTGTACTTTTTGAACAAAGAAACTTTCTCTTTTTTCCCACCAAAATGTTTTTAATCATTCACTGTCCCTCGCTGCTTACGGTGTGTTCTGTTATGTTTCGGAAATGACTTTTATGAGTCATAAAACTATTCCTCGAAAGAGAAAAGGTTTGGCATTTACCGAGATCACTCAAATTCTAGCAGGTTCCCGTGAAAGCTCTAGTGATTATGATCATTTCAGTGATAGTAGAGATGAAGAGATTTCCAAAGATGGGAATATCGATGCTGATTCAGCAGAAACTTTACCACTTGATAGGGTAAATTTTGGAATGTTGGAATTCTTTTCCTTCCGATGCTAGAGGTGAACTACATTTTGATTTTGGAGATAATCCTACACCAGAATGTGTGATGGACCACTTCCTTCCACAAGAACTTTATGAGATTATCATGAGTGAAACTAATCAGTATGCACAACAGTGTATCTGCAATAAAACATCAAAAGGGCTTCTAAAACCTAGAAGTAGAGATCGTGTTTGGGTTGAGACTAACCCTGATGAAATCAGACTCATAATCAGGCTTCTCATTCTGCAGGGCATATTCACAAGCCCACAACTTCCATGTCCTTTACAAAAAAGAAAATGATTGATACGCCTTTTTTTAGGGAAGTGATGACAGACCATAGGTTTCACATGGTGCTGATGTTCTTGCACTTCAATGACAATGATGGCTATGATGCAAGAAGAGAACCAAATCCTAGACTTTATAAAATAAAGCCTGTTCTAGATTTTCTTGTGTATAAGTGGCAATCGACTTGTATGCCAGAAAAAAATGTATGTATCGATGAGTCTACTTCTATGGAAAGGTAGACTTGGGTAGAAGATTTACATCCCAAAGAAGAGGGCTCGATTTCGGATGGAATCATTCCAAATTTGTGAATCCTCTTCTGGGTATGTTCACAACACGCTTGTATACAACGGAAAAATGATGTGCATACCAGATAGCATTGCGATGAAAGACCTAGACAAACTATCCCAAGTCGTTTTCATGCTAATGGAATGAAATTGAATTGAAATTAAAACGAAGAAGTTGGCCAAAGGTGAGTTTTTTACCTGGTGCAGGAAAAAGGTGATGGCAATGAAGTGGAAGGACAAAAAATGTGTGCATGCTATCTACAATCCTTTTTTATTAAAATTAATGCAAATGTGTAGTCCTTGTGCTTACTTGTGATTGTGCAATTTTCTATTTATTGTTTTTATTAAAATGCATACAAATGGGGTTGCCTTTATGCATTTAATAATTTATTATTATTATTATTATTAAGTAGGGGTGTAGACGGGTTTCCCATGGTACAAATAGGCTTTATGTCAAATTCGCCATATTATAATCATATACTAATTGTATTTGCTTTGAAATCAGAAAATTATTTTTCCTTATATAGTGGTAGCCCTGCTTTTTTGATCCATTCCAAACATATTCATTTTGTTTTCTATCCATATTTTCCCTAAAAACAAAATTTCTTTGAAATCCGTTCAGCCAATACCTTCCAAATTCATAGTTACAGAAAAATTCTAACCTTTATATTGTGGTAGCCCTGTTGTCTACCACTTGGAATATGATATTTTGCTTATTTATTTATATGAAGATTATATATATACCATATTTGGTTATGGTACCAGGTCAGTCCTCTAGAAATGTGTAAAAGAAATATTATTTTACTGTGGTAGGCCTGAACCTTAGATCCGAATTATACATCTTGATTTAATTATGGTGTGTTGTACAAGTCTTATATATATATATATATATATATATATATATATATATATAACAACCTACGGAAAAGGAAAGGTAAAATAGATATATGGATGTCAACAAGGTGTTGGGATGAGGAAACCCAGTGAGCACTCACCAATCAGACGACTTCAGGTTGGCGAGGCCCCGGGGATGTCGAAGCGACACACGTAAAATAACACAAAAACACAGAAACATCACAAACGTAAAGCTTTCGGAACTACTCCTTCTTCAGCTACAGAGAGAGTTCTCTCTTAGGGATCCCATTTCCCAGACCACCGATGCTCTCCTTCCGCCGTCCCCCTAATCTGGCAAACATTCTATGGAAGAAAGAACCCCCAGCACCCACGCCTTTACACCCTGCCGGATCTTACCCCTGCGGTAGACCCCGATGTCTAACATGCCCAATAAACCCCCCCTGCAACTCCTTCTCCAGTCCCACAACCAACATCACCTACCCCATAACTTCCACCACCAACTGCACCACCCGCAATATCATTTACCTCCTGAGATGCACCCAATGTCCCGCCTTTTATGTTGGCCTCACCAGCAATCCCCTCAACATCCGCATGAATGGCCACCGCAACAGCGTCATTCTCAAACGACCGCTGCCGGTGGCCGTTCATGCGAACAAACATAATTTAAAGTTCAACAACTGCTTCACAGTGAGAGTCATTCGCGCTCTCCCCGACAATGCTTCGGCTCCCCAACTCCGTCAGTGGGAGCTTTCGCATATCCATCTCCTAAACTCCTTCACTCCCCCAGGCCTCAACCTTCGATAGCTTTTCACACCCTTTCTGTCTTCTTCCAACACCCTACCCATCCCCAACCCCCTCCGTTTCCTCCAATCCTCGACCTTTCCGCACTACCCTTCCACCCCCATGCCTCCACCCAGTGTCACCGCCATCAGTTCTCTCTCTGTAGCTGAAGAAGGAGTAGTTCCGAAAGCTTTACGTTTGTGATGTTTCTGTGTTTTTGTGTTATTTTACGTGTGTCGCTTCGACATCCCCGGGGCCTCGCCAACCTGAAGTCGTCTGATTGGTGAGTGCTCACTGGGTTTCCTCATCCCAACACCTTGTTGACATCCATATATATATATATATATATATATATATATATATATATATATATATATATATATATATAGTGTTCACTGGCTCCTTCCTATCCCTCTCAACCTCTCGTTGCATTTATTTTATCATATTATTTCTTTTTCCGTATCGTTATATTATATTATTCCTTCCCTCTATTTTCTTCACGCTATCCACTCCCTACAGCACTTTTCTATTTTCTTTCGTTTCTCTTTAGGGTTTATTTCCTCTTTGTCTCACTATGCAAGACTTTCTACGCTTTCGCCGCCACCTACATAAATTCACATCCCTCACCTGCCAAATTAGGTTTCTTGAATCTTGCCTAGCGCTTGGAATCACTCCCAACGGTCTTACAATCAAAATACCCCTATCAGGTCTTCCCCCCCTTATTCGGCCCAAAATTGCCGCCCAACAACATTTATTTTCGATGTCCCTCACCCGCTCAGTCCTTCATGAATATGAATCCCTTGCTAACTTCCATTTCAATGTTGCTATCTCCCTACAAGAACAAATCATTAAGTCCTCTCCGGCCTCCCGCGAGGACATTGTAAGTGCGCGAAAAGACGCGGACAGAAACAAACTTAGCCACGAGACCCGACTCATGAGGAAACTTTCCTGCCTTTGCATGAAGCACTTCCAGATGGGTCTTCCCCTTCCTTTTACCCCTCCCCACCAGGGGAACACAACTCACCCTCCGCCTCCCCTCCTCAGGCAGAAGCCCAGCTTGGCCGACCTTCTTGGAATTCCCACTCCTCCCCCTCTATACAAAGTAAAACCCACACCAACATGCTGCGACCCTAAACTGCAACATTCCGCCAAAACACCGTCCCACCCTCTACGCAATCTTGACAAGGAGGACATTGTGTAAATCTCTCCACACATGACCTTAGCCCTGCAGAACGCAAATTGCTCTCCCTGGGACTCTCCTTTTCTCCCACCCCGAAGTTCGACCATTTCCGCCTTCTAGCGGACACTCAATCCTATGCCCGTTCCCTTCATCTGAAACTAACCTTCAATACCACTGCATCCCCAAATCCACCCACTCCCATCAATCGAACCGAGCCCCTTTCCCTATTCAAACCTCCATCCCAACACATACCCCCTACTCTCCCTTCACACCACCCCGTTGAGCTTTACATTTCCTATATTTCCAACGCTATCTCTCACCCGGACTTCCCTAAATCTCTCGATCACCACGATAATCTTTCCAGAGACCAAAGACACGCTTTATCCCAACTTAGGTCAAACAAAAATATTATAATTTTACCCGCAGATAAGGGCTCTACCTTGGTAATCCTTGATAGGGAGGATTACAACAAAGAGGCTCTTCGCCAACTCTCCGACCAATCATCCTACCGCCCCCTCACCTCTAATCCCACTAACCGCCACGCCTCCGATATTTCCACTTTCCTTCACACAGCGGGAACACATGAAGGACTGTCCGAGAATGTAACCGCTCTACTCGTGCCCCCTAACCCCCATAGCCCCAACTTTTACCTCCTTCCCAAAATCCATAAACCCAGAAATCCAGGTCGCCCGATCGTCGCGAGCTTCGACTCGCCAACTGAGCGAATCTCCGCCTTCGTCGATCATCACCTAAAGCCTCTCGTCCAACAGTTCCCCTCCTTCGTCCAAGACACTAACCACTTTCTCAAATGCCTAAAAGCACTCCAGCACCCACTCCCACCCAACACCATCATGGTTACCTTAGATGTTTGCTCCCTTTACACCAATATACCCCACACCGATGGACTTGCTGCTCTTCGAGCCTGCTTTGACAACAGGTCTGGAGAGAAGAAACCTTCTACTGCCTTCCTCACTTCACTGGCGGAAATGGTTCTCACCAAAAACAACTTCGCGTTCGGAGGGCACCATTTCATCCAAATTAAAGGAACCGCAATGGGCACTCGGATGGCTCCCTCCTACGCCAACTGCTTCCTGGGTGAATGGGAATCCCAGCTCCTTGAATCTTCTCCCCAAAAGCCCCTCCTCTGGCTCCGCTTCATCGACGGCATATTTTTTCTGTGGACCGATGGGGCGGAATCCCTTAATTCCTTCCTTCAGACAGTTTCCACCCATCCCACCCTCTCTTTCACTCATCACTCTTCTACAGCACACTCCACGTTCCTCGATGTTAACCTCCTTCTCCGTAATGGACGCATTGGCACCTCGGTGCACATTAAAGATACCAACCACCTACAATACCTCCACTACACCAGCTGCCACCCACAGCACACAAAGAAATCTCTTCCGTACTCCCTCGCCAGGCATGGCCTTAGAATCTGCTCGGATAGCACCTCGCTATCCGATTATTGCGCCTTACTCTTTAAGGCTTTCCTCAATCGAGGATACCCTGCCGACTTAGTCCGCAATGAAATATATCGCGCCATCTCCACCCCCTCCACACACCCACCAATCTTGAACCCACCCTCGAAGACAGAAGTTCCTCTGACTCGCACCACAACCTTTCACCCGGGGCTGCACGAAGCCCTAAATAACATCCTCGCGGCCGCCCATCCAATTCTCCTTAACACACCCAGAACTACGCTACTCTTCCCTAAGCCCCCTATGATATCCTTCCGCCGACCTAGGAGTCTTGGCAACCTGCTATGGCGCAAGGAACTCCCCACCGGTCTTCCACCTTCCCCCGCAGGTTCCTCCCCTTGTAAAAGACCACGTTGCCTCACTTGCCCCATCTTAGATACTTCTTCCTCATTTACCAGCCCCGTTACCCAAATCTCCTATCCTATCTTATCCCGCAGCACTTGTACCTCCAAAAACGTAATATATCTTCTTACCTGCACACAATGCCCTGCGTTCTATGTAGGCCTCACTACCACACCCCTTAACATCCGCATGAACTGCCATCGGAATAGCGTCTCTCTTAGGCGCCCCCTTCCGGTGGCCGACCATGCGTTAACCCACTCCCTTCCCTTCAATAGCTGCTTCACAGTAAAAACTATTCGTGCTCTTCCAAGTAGTTTCTCCGCGCCACAACTCCGTCAATGGGAACTAGCCCATATTGACATCCTCCGCTCCCTCTCCTTACCAGGTTTAAACCTTCGCTAACACTCCCACTCCAATCACCCCTCCTTCCTTTCCTCTTACCCCTTCCCCTTACCCCTCTTTTCTCGAACCCCTACCTCCAGTGTTACGCTTATTTTAGTCTTCGTTTTTCTCTCGCTGAAGAAGGGCATGTGTTGCCCGAAAGCTCCAAATTACAAGCCTTCCTCTATCGCTGTGGACGTTCACCACCGTATGGTAAGTGTTCACTGGCTCCTTCCTATCCCTCTCAACCTCTCGTTGCATTTATTTTATCATATTATTTCTTTTTCCATATCATTATATTATATATATATAATGTACTTGACATCCATTCAACCAATTCCTTCCAAATCCTTAATTACTAAAAGAGGTTAATTTGTAATTCTGGCACCTCTGTTTGGCTGATTTGGTTTAAATATGATAATGTAGTTTTGTATATATGTGTATATTATAAATATTAAATTTGGTTAAAATTGATTTGGTCAGTTCAACAGAAATACGTGTACAAAGATTTTTTTATTCCTTGTATTGTGGCAGCCCTGCTTTTTATATCTATACAAAAAATCTCAATTTTTGTTATTTTATGTTGCACGTCTCCTTAATACAATGTTTTGTTCAAATCAGTTTAGCCAAGTCTATTCAAATTCCTGAAAAGATTAACTTTGCAATTGTGGCACCTGTGCTTAGTCGATTCGGTCCAAACATATTATTTTGGTCATTAATTTGTTAGTATTCTATGTACCAAATTTGGGTTGAAATTGGTTCTACCAATTCCTTCCAAAAGCATAATTACCGAAAAGTTTATTTTGCCGTTGTGGCACCCCTGGTCGGTCGATCTGGTCATTTTAGTCATATATATTTATGTGAAGATTCTATGTACCAAATTTGGTTGAAATAGGTTCAGCCAGTTCTTCCCTGCTATATGCATACAGACGAACATCACGAAGATAAGTGCTTTTCAGCAATGACGAAAAGCACTAACAAGTATAACACTCATATTACTTATATTTGGGGAAATGGTGCAAATGTATTATCTTTACACGTTCTCTGCATTGGAGTCTTGTATTTTTTTGCACAAAATACATCTTCCTCGTGTGTCTTTTTCTAATTTATGTCCTTTAGTTTTTCTCTGTGCTAGAGGGATGTTTTTGGGACTGGGCGAGAAATTATTCTGAAGATGCATAAGATACATGGATACCTCCTTCCCGAAATCTAAATGATCTAATGTGGATATTTCTATGCATTAACCATGAACACACTAGTACGGCAATATTCAATGCATTCGCAAGTAGATTCCATCATCATTTTTTGCTTCTAAGTTGCAGCTGGTAACTTGCTAGCAGTCTATCAAGAATGTCTACAAATTCCATTCCATAATTGCAAATCTTTATAACATTGGTTTCACGAAATTATAAAATGTCTCCCAAAACTGTTTAAGATGGACATAGAAAGGAAAATTTCATTCATTATTACATACAATTGAATCCTTTTGGAAATTCTTCATTTTTCTGCTAGGAGGCAGTTTTCTTTCCACTGTCATTATACCTGTATTGTCCTTTGGCGGCAAAGTGACACAGATTTTCCTGCAGGTGTCATCTGTGATTACTCCCCCTAATCTGTTGTCAACAATCTCTTCTTCATTGGTCAATTGATGATCTTCGTAGTCAGGAGGTAGTTGACACAATTCATATTCTAACAACTCAGATAATTCATCACCACTTATTGTTTCTAAATAACCCACAGCATCTTCTAACGTTAGGAACTGTTTTGCAGACATTTTCAGGCAACCAGAAAAACTATGCTCTGAGTGGCTGTAGTAGAGTGACAACGTATCGAGCTAAAAATTAGCTGCAAGAACTTTGAATTTAATTAGAGGAAGCAGTGCAGGACTTTTTAAATATTTTTCTCCAGCCATCTAATGTTTCTGATTACTCAGCAATCTCCCAAGGACAAACAAGGTGACATCAATGTATTGTAATAAATAAATAAATCCCCTATTCAGGATCTTTTCACATGGCCAGCCAAGAGAAATTCAGTAAATAAAGAATAGGGCATTGCATTTAGTTATGTAAAAACGTTTAGTTAAATGCTAAACAAAGGAACAGCGTGCTTTTCAATGGGACTGAAAAACATAACCCGACAGGTTCCCAAATGGGAACACACAAAAATATTAAACTGTAATATTGCAACAAATGACCAGATAGCATTAAATTTTATTTTATGGAAAAATATCATTCTCTCTGTATCCAAGTAGCAATTGTTGAAGTAACTGCTAACTACATAAAACTACTTGGGAGGGGTCCAAAAATGTAGTTTTTAAAATATTTTGAAAGGGTTATTAATAATAAATAAAAAACAATTTATACATAAAAAATAATATAACCCTGTGAATGACAAAAAAAAATTTAAAATACTCTATAAATAACCAATTTATTTTTAAACAAATTTGAACTTGTTCCCAAATGGGAACATTGTACTGTAAAGGGTTAAATTACGGCGGGGTAACGTCCTCGCCTGGCAATCCGAAAGCCGCAGGTTCGAATCCCGCCTAGGTGGGTCTTTCTCCACCTACAGTCGAGTCGGCGAAAGAAGTCCGATGACAGCTCCGTGAATGAGGGGATGAGGGAAGTGCTTCCATGAACATCAACCAATGACAGTGGCCGTACGGTAACCCCTTCCCTTGCAAACCCGTCCAGTGTTGTCGGGTTGCCTCTCATTTTCCAGTCTCTATCTGAGTTTCCATGCATTCGTCCTTCGTGTGTGGTGTTAGAAGTTATCAGGTTTTTTAGGAAGTTTTTGTCTTTCGTCTTTGCGAAGTTTGTGCCAGAGCATACCAAGTTCTCTCTGAGTCTGGTTTACGCAGTTATCGCGTGTGATTTAGTCCATAATTTTGAGATAATTTTTTCGAAGTTAGTCAGGAGGGCTCCAAGGGAGAAAAAGACCGGGATGAGTGGGAAAAAACGTGGTCGTGGATCGACATTGCGCTCACAAACTCGTGAAGCTATCGTGAGTATTTATGAATACTTTGAGGAAGAAAAAATCAGCGGTGGCTCATCCATTCCTATAACAAGAGTGATGGAGAGAACAGCAAAGGCATGTGGAGTCAGCACAAAAACGGTGTCGAGAATTCTAAAAGAAAAACACGGGGACAGCAATGGCGAGAAGGAGCCGACTGCTGTCTTAAGTACACCAGGGAAAAAAAGACCTAGAAAATGCCCGAAGACAGTCATCGACAACTTCAATGAGGAAGCGATTCGAAGGCATATTTATTCGTATTATGAGAGAAAGGAGTATCCAACAATAAATAAACTTTTGCACTCCCTGAAGGAAGCAGATATTTTCGAGGGTGGGCAAACAAGTCTACGGATTGTGGTGAGAAAAATTGGGTTTAGGTGGAAAAGGTTTTCAGGAAACTTTTAATGGAAAAGGGGGACATTGTGGCATGGCGAGGAAAATTTCTCAGAGAAATATCTAAAGTGAATTTAGATGATGTGGTATGGCTGGATGAGACATGGGTGAATGCTGGTCATTCTAAAAGTGTGATTTGGACGGATGAAACGGCAAAAGGAACCATGCCAGCCCCTGTGGGCAAGGGTGCTAGATTGATTTTATTGCACGCTGGGACTTCGGAAGGTTTTGTGCCAAACTGCACTCATCTTTTTAAAGCAAGCAAGAATTCGGGAGACTACCATCAAGAGATGACGAATGAGACTTTTAGGAAGTGGTTCATTGACCAACTATTGCCCAAAATCAAGCCTAACAGCACAATTATAATGGACCTACCACAGCATCAGAATTAATAAAGCTCCCACGTGCAAATGGCTGAAAGGGGATATCATTGACTGGTTAAAAAGAAAAAATGTCCCGGAATTGGAACCGGGAATGAACAAAATGGAGCTATTAACATTAGCCAAATTCTATCAGCCCTGTTTCCCTATGTATGAAATTGACGAGATAGCAAAGGAACATGGTCACAAAGTTTTACGAATCCCACCATATCACTGCCACTTCAATGCTATTGAAATGATTTGGGCGCAAGTCAAAGGTTTTGTTGCCGAGCGCAACTAAACCTTCAAAATTAGCGATGTGATGAAGCTGACTCAAGAAGCCATCTCAAATGTGACCCCAATGAATTGGAAAAGTGTCGTCCGTAAAGTTTCGTCCATCATTGATGAAGCAATTAAAATCGATGGCATAGTGGAAACCCATGTGGAGAAATTGATCATAGATCTGAACAGCGGCAGTGATAGCAGCTCGGACATGGGAAACACGGACGACGAATCCGGCTTGTCAGACGATTCAGATGCATCCCTTCTGATCAAAAGGTATGCAATTTTAAAACTTTTAAAAATATACAAAATTTAATGTTACGTTTTTTAATAACTTATTATTCTGCATTTCAGATCGTTAGAAGAATCCTCATCTTTCAGATGGCTAGAAGGAATATATCCCCTGGAATAATTAATAATTTAAAAAATGTTAATTCTGATAATATTATTTGAAAGAATAAATGTCTACTAAAATTGATTTATATGCGTTTATAATTTTTTGGTAATGTGGAAATAAATATTAATTATGCGTGCTTATTGGTTCTTTGAAGCAGCAATAATAACAAATTTTGAGTTAGGCTTTAACTCGTCCTCTCATGTTTTTAGGGGATGAAGTTTTTGCAGGTAAAACTCTGCTAATAATAGAAATTGCAGAAGAAGCCCCTTGCGTTGCCCATTATCTTCACGTGGTCACTCTATGATCTGGCAACACTGCCCCCCTCCTTCCTCGACCCTTCTAGCTGTCATCGGACTTCTTTAAACGGCTCGAGTGTAGGACATGGATGTATGTGTTCATCTATTGTTATTGTTAACATATTCCACTGTAAAATGGCTACAAAAGCTGTATGTGGAATTATTGAATAAATAAATAAATAAATTCAGATACAAACTCGGGATAAAAAGTTTTGTAAATGAGAGAACGAAGATTTTAATTTTTGAAGACATTTTAGCATAAATATTAGTTTTTATTCGCAAAGAAAGCATATTATTCTGAGGCACAACAATGAAAGATTCTAACTACCATAGCAAAAAGCTCAAGGCTTTTAAAATGGAAAAGGCAATCTAGTTCAAGATTACATTAGCTCGATGATTTCAGTAATAATTAATGTGGTCATAATGAATTGATTTCCATCTAATCAACTTGCAAAAATACTTTTGATGCAGATCATAGACTAAACATTCTTCTAACCAATGGGTTTGTTTTTGTCGATGATTCTCATTTTTTCACACTCTCGACTTGTGATTATTCTTTTTCATTCGTTCTTCATTTGTACCATTTTTGGATAACGGAGTAAGATGGGAATATGGGGGAAAGGGGAGAGTGAGAGATAAGGAGAAGAGAAAGTGGGACAGGGAGGGAGAGAATGAAGGAAAGCCTGTCTGGGAAAGCACGAGGGTTGAAGGGAGAAGAGGGAAAGTGAAGGAGTGGAAGAGAGAAGCTCGAAAAGCTAGATATAATTTTCTACCTTAAATATACAGGCACACCTCGGGTTACGTAAGTCTTGACTTATGTAAGCCTGCACTTACGTAAGCAGCCCCATAAATTTTATGAAAAAAATTTTGTTATGCCTACCAATTTTTAACAATATGTAGCGACTTTGGTTTTGAATTATGCATGAAAAAAGGCCACAGCAACTACCTACCAATCTACGTAATTCTAGTGACTGGCTACAGTTGAGGCATATATCTGCACTCATATGAATACAATAATAGATTACATTGTTGTTACATGTCTGTGTGGTAGTGTGGTTTCCCTCCCAATCCCTTGTCTTTTTCCGATCGTTGATGCAGGTGCTTGATCTCTTAACATGTGTTCACTTTTGCACAAATTAATGGAAGTGTGGCCCTTGTAATCATGGCTGATAGGCATTGCAATGAAAGTAAAAATGCTAAATTCTGCTAAAAGGCGAAGAACTATTACTTGAGAAGAAAAAATTGATATTGTGAAGAGATATGAAAATGAGGAGTGTCATTAGGTAAGGCGCGAATAACCCTTACATTGTAGCAATTATTGAAAAGGACATTGTGGGCATTGGCGTGTAATTCAACTGGGAGGGTGCATCTGAGAGAGATGCTATTCCGGTGACCGTTCATGCGGATATTTAATGGATTGCTGGTGAAGCCTACGTAAAACGCGGGACAAAGAGTTCAGGTAAGGAGGTAAATGACGTTACGGGTGGTGCAGTTGCTTCTAGAGGTGATGGGGTAGGTGATATTGGTGGAGGGACTCGAGAAAGAAGATGAGGGTAGGTGGATAGGGCAAGTGAGGCAGCGAGGTTTGCCACAGGGGTGAGACCCTATGGCGAAAGGCGTGGTAGAAGTGGGAAGTTCCTACATCTACAAGATATTTCTCAAATTGGGGGGCCGGCGGAAGGAGGAGCAGGGGATTGGCAAAAAGGTTGGTCGAGAGGGACTGGTAAGAGGAAGAGGTAAGAATTGGGTAGGCAGCATGGAGGATTGTTTTGAGGGCTTCGTGAATACCAGGAAGGAAAAGTGTAGTAAGAGTGAGTGGAGGGGTTGATGCAGGGATAGTAGGTGTGTGTGGAAGGGATCCATAGTGGGTAGGCGTCATCGCCCTATGGATCTGTTCGCGGACCAAGACTGGAGGGTAGCCACATTTGAGAAGAGCGTCCTCGAGGACAGAGTAGTACTGTAGAAGGGATGCTCTATGAGAACAAAGCCTCCATCCTCGTCGAGCAAGAGCATAGGGGATAGAAGTTTTGGTATGAAGGGGATGACAGCTATCAAAGTGGAGGTATTGGAGGCTATTGGTGGGTTTGATATGAACACAGGTGCGAATTTTGCTGTCTTGAAGGTAAATATCGACATCCAGGAATGTGATGTGAGAGGTAGAGGATTGGTGGGTGAAAGAGAGTGAAGGATGGGAGGAGAGGCACGAGAGAAAGGAAAGGAGAGTCAGGTCCATGCGTCCAAATGAGGAAGACATCGTCGATGTATCTCAGCCACAAAAGTGGCTTGAAAATATTATATATATATATATATATATATATATATATATATATATATATATATATATATATATATATATATATATATATTGCACTGGTGGTGTAGTGGACAGCGTGTCGGCTTTCTATTGCAAAGTTCGGGGGTTCAAACCTCTCGAATGGAGGTTTTATAAAAAAAAAACTATTATCAGTGCCTGGCAGTAGGCAGCAGTACTGTCAGTATGGTATAGAGCCGAAAACAAATGATGTTGGTTGGGTCTATATCCAATACAGCTGTAGGCGTGATGAGGACGATTTGAACGGCTACAGTACTGTTATGTGGAAAGCAAGAGGGAAACTACCACATTACAATCCCTAGTAAAGATTATATGGTTGGACAATATGAGTTCTCTTGAGGTAAAACAATCCGGAGGTAAAATAGTCCCCCAATCGGATCTCCGGGCAGGGACTGCCTTGAGGAAAACATTTGTCGAAAGTAAATTTCGAATAGGGACTTGGAACGTAAGAACTATGAGAAAGGCAGGAAAGCTAGAGAACTTAAAAGAAGAAATGAGAAGAAATAGAGTTGACATTATAGGGCTAAGCGAAACTATATGGGAGGGAGAAGGACAGTTCGAATCGGAAGAATTCACGGTAGTTTATTCAGGAGGAAATAGTGGGGAAAGGGGAGTAGCTCTGGTACTTAGGAAAGATATGATGAAAAGCGTGACAAAGATAATAGCAACGAACGATAGACTGATGGCAATAAAGCTAAAAGAGGTCCCAGTGGGCATGCTGATAATCCAGGTATATATGCCAACGTCAGCTCATGATGATGAAGAAATAGATGAGATCTATGAGCAAATTAATGAAATTTATGAAGAAGACGGAAGAGGAAAGGTAAACTGCATAATAATGGGAGATTGGAACAGCATAGTCGGAGAAGGACAGGAAGAAAATGTTGTCGGGCAATACGGACTTGGGAAGAGAAATCGAGGAGGGGAGAAGCTCGTAGATTCAGGAACAGCATAAAGAATGCCAAGGCATTTCTAGGAGCGGACATTGATTCAGATCACAGCCTTCTAATACTTGACGTGAGTGCAAAGCTCAAACGAATAAGAAAAACGGGAAGAGAAAGACAGACCTGGGACCTAGAAAAACTGAAAGAAAGGCAGGATGTAGTCAGCATGAAATTGGAAAATAACCTAAGAAAGTTGGAAAACAAACCGAAGACCGTTGATATAGAATGGGATGAAATTAAAACCAGTATCAAGGATACCTTGGATAAAGAGATTGGAAAACAAGAGAAGAAAATCAGAAAACCATGGATCACGAAGGAAATGCTGGAGAAAATGAATGAGAGACGAAAATGGAAAAATGTTAACATTGAAGAAGATAGAGCCAACTATTGGCGTATAAACAATGAGTTGAGAAGGGTAACAGATAAAGCTAGAGAAAATTGGATAAAAGGAAAATGTGATGAAATAGAACAAATGGAGAAGTTAGGACGGTACGATATGATGTACGCTAGGGCACTGGAATTAGAAGATAAGAAGTCTAATGGAATTTGTGGTAAAGGAATTATGAATACGGATGGGAAGATAGTCTCAGAAACAAAGGATGTAGCACAGATATGGGAAGAATACATTAAGGAATTACACAGCAAACAGGCAAGAGCGGCAAAAATAGAACTGGAAAATGAGGAAAACATTGAAGAAGACAACTTAGGAACAAGTATTATGGAGAGCGAAGTAGAAAAGGCGATAGTGGAACTAAAGAAGGGGAAAGCCACGGGCAGCGATGGCATACCGGCTGAGATACTTAAAGTCATAGGATCAGAAGGACTAAAAGCGATCACGAAATTAATTAATAAGATTTACGACACGGGAGTGGCCTCAGGATTTCCTAGAAGTAACAATGATCCCTCTAAAGAAGAAGCCAAAGGCAATGCAGTGTAAAGATTACAGAATGATAAGCCTTCTGTCACACACATCGAAGATCATCACGAGGATTCTTAATAAAAGGCTGGAGAAAAAGGCAGAAGAAATAATAGGGGAAGATCAATTCGGTTTCAGAAAAGGACGAGGAACTAGAGATGCTATAGGAGTAGTTAGAATCATATCAGAAAGGGCAATAGAATACAGTCAAGATATCTGCGCATGTTTCGTAGACTGGCAGAAGGCCTTTGATAGAGTAAATTGGGTAAAGTTGATGAAGATACTAAAGGATATAGGTGTAGACTGTAAAGACAGGAGACTGATTAGGAATCTATATGAGAATCAAGTTGTAAAGGTCAGGTTTGAGAATATGGACACCTGCGGAATAAATATCGGTAGAGGAGTAAGACAAGGCTGCTCCCTATCGCCAACCCTATTCAATATATATGGAGAAAGTCTAATGCAAGAAGCTTTAGAAGGCACAGGGGATTTCAAAATTGGAGGAAGGATTATAAGAACAGTTAAATACGCAGATGATCAAGTACTTCTAGCAAGAAAGGAAGAGGAGCTACAAAAAATTATAAATAGACTAGTGATAAAAGGTAGAAAATACGGTATGGAAATAAATACAGAAAAATCCAAGGTCATTCGAATATCGGGTAAAGAAGAGAATCTGAACATAACTATTGGGGGAAAGCCATTAGAACAAGTTTCAGAATATAAATACCTTGGAAGTATCATAACACGAGAGGCAAAATGTATGGATGAGATCAAAACTAGAATAGGAAAAGCAAAAGCGGCTTTCAGGAGAAAGAAACAACTAATTACAGGGAATATAAGGGAAGATATCCGCAAGAAGTTGATAAAATGCTACTTGTGGAGTATAGCATTGTATGGGGCAGAAACATGGACGCTAAGGAAAAATGACATTAAATACTTGGAAAGCTTTGATATGTGGACTTGGAGGAGAATGCTGAAGATAAAATGGACAGATAGGATGAAAAATGATGAAGTGCTACGAAGAATAGGAGAGAAGCGAATGATTATACAGACAATCAGAAAGAGGAAGGCTAACTGGGTTGAACATTACCTGAGGAGAGAGAGTATGATTAAAGACGTGTTAGAAGGAAAACTAGATGGGAAAAGGGAAAGAGGTAGGAAAAGGTTGCAGCTGATAGACGATTTGAAAGGGAAAGAAAGTTATCAAGATATAAAGAGGACAGCGGAAAATAGGAGTATATGGAGAACCAGGTTTAACCAAGAATAATCATGGACCTGTCTACGGACAGACTACCTATGATGATATATATATATATATATATATATATATATATATATATATATATATATATATATATATATATATATATATATATGGATGTCAACAAGGTGTTGGGATGAGGAAACCCAGTGAGCACTCACCAATCAGACGACTTCAGGTTGGCGAGGCCCCGGGGATGTCGAAGCGACACACGTAAAATAACTAAATAATAACTGTAGCTGAAGAAGGAGTAGTTCCAAAAGCTTTACGTTTGTGATGTTTCTGCGTTTTTGTGTTATTTTACGTGTGTCGCTTCGACATCCCCGGGGCCTCGCCAACCTGAAGTCGTCTGATTGGTGAGTGCTCACTGGGTTTCCTCATCCCAACACCTTGTTGACATCCATATATTCATTTTACCTTTCCTTTTCCGTAAGTTGTTATATATATATATATATATATATATATATATATATATATATATATATATATATATATATATATATAATGTTTTAAAAAATGCTTGAAAGATTTTGCTATATAGTTCTTTCCAATTCAATAATAAAAGGTTTTCCAGTTAATTGTTTATTACATAAAATGCAACTGAGGAATGAAATTACAGTATGTTTGAACACATACAAACTGTATCACCCATACTAACCCTTCCAATAATTTCATTGTTTAACATGACTATACATTTCACATATCTAAGAATAAACTTTCTCAAGAACATTTATAAAAATTGAAAATAAGGGTTAGAATTAATGTCTCTTTTTTGTCAACTTACTGTTGAAATGATTTAATCTGATTCGTAAATGAGACAAATATGGTGAATGAATCAACAATAACATTTACACTATTTAAAGCTCAGAAATAGAAGAATTGCAAGTAAACTGAGGCAACTTCCAATACAAAAATCACTCACTAACTTCACAAAAAGATAATAGGAACTTCAGAAAATGTGTTTTATATGGATCCTACTCCATGGATACAACTATTTCATTTCCCATAAAAATCCAAATAATTGAGATCTTACCTTTCTCTCAAAAGTACAAAATCTGCAGTACTTTAATATTAAATGGCTTAATTTCTACCATCACATAATCCATATAGATCCAAGCAAAACTGCTAAAACACAATCACTAAGTGGATCTAACCAGAAATAATATATTGAGTTCTTACTATTCTTTCAATAGTACAAAATTTATCATCTTTTAATTTAAATGGCCTAATTTCTACAATCACATAATTCATATAGATCCAAGCAAATCTGCTAAAACAATCACTAAGTGGATCTAACCAGAAATAATGCTTGGCAGCAAACTAGTCACAAGATGTCGAATATTATTGTAAGTTTCACCGGTTATAGATTTAAAAAATAAGATGAGAGATCTAAGAGCATAATATATTATGTTAAGTCAAAAAATCAGACCATCTACACTGCTTCCATCCTAATAACGGAAACTCCTGGATTCCATAAGTCGGTTCCTTTCCGCCTTTAATGCTTCTCTCCACAATACAAATTGATATAGTCCATCACGTTTGAGTTGCTTTCTCTTTTTTTGAAGCAACTGGAGAACTTTCGCATCCACTCGAGCAGGAAATGGAGTCGTGACCACATTACACCTTTTAGAATATGTGCATCGAGGTCTAGCTAGGGTGCGATGGGAACCATCAAATAAACACATACGACGACGTTTCATGTGCTTTGCCCAAAAACGGGGTCGTCGATTTAACGAAGATTTACAAGACGAAATCTGCGAATCACGTAGGCGTCTGTTTATTTTCAGTGATCGGCTGTGATGTCGCACATTAGTATCACTAGATTCAACCTCCACTTCAAACTCGGGCTCAGGTGCTGAATTCAGATGAGCTACTTCAGCTGTGTTAAACAACAAATGCTCATGGTTCGTTTGAGGCTGATTTAACACTGCCTCTGCAATTTCAGGCATAAGGTTTTCAAGCCTGCATTCAGCGAAAGATGTCATGGAAGCTGGATGCTCTATCTTCTTGTAGTCAACATTTTTCGCATCATCGCAGCGGCAGCGCGGTTTAAGTTGTAGATTATATACGCCAAAGGCCATTTTTCACTTTATATTAAAGATCAAAGTAGAAAAATAGCATATTAGAAAGACATTATTTGTTCTAAAATATTAGAGCCAATAATACTCACTGAAATTGGATTTCGGGATCACCGGGTATATCCACATCTAGAATGAAGTACTCGTAAAAAGAAGTTTATGGATCAAAGTCTATCATCCTGAATAAATGTTGAGCTATATTTACATATGTACCAATTTATTCCATATTTGTTCCAACTAAAACACGGTAAACACTTCTAAAACCATCTACACGTGGTACCCAAAATTTATTATTTTTTATCACAAATCACTATGCATTCCACTGTATCAGGCATTAAAAAAATGTTATTCACGCAAATTTCAAAAGGCTTAGCATTTTGGATCAAAGAAACGCCGCAACGTCCGTATTCACTACCGTAAGACTTCTCCTACGCCTCACGTGAAAATCACTTGTTTTATGAATTCCAATCAGTGCAAAATGTGAAATGTCTTTGAAGGTACCTATATATACGATATATCGATAGTCGGAATGACCAACAACATAGTTATAATGTGTCTAAAAGTTATTTATTGCAAAGTATTCGAATAATACACCATTAAGATGCGTATAAATAATTATGAAATACACAGTATTCTAACATAATCAACAATGGTACATAGCGGTATAGAGAAGTGATAAATGATGCATTTCACGTTTATTCCTCATCGATCGAATAATGTAAAATCAAAGTGTTGGAGATTAGTAATAACAGTTAATACACAGCAGATATTTCTGAATCTTTTTATGTGCGTCAATAAAGCCTTTCAGGTGTCAATTTTCTTTTATTTTAACATATTTGAAGAGTCAGCACAAACTATCAAAATACGAAGTTAATTTAGTTATGATTTGTGAAAAATGCAAGAAGGTAGGAAGCCAGCTATAATAGGTGTGATTAAGCATAGATATCTACGTATTTTGATACATAATTGGGTACTATTGTATTAACGGGATAACACTTTTGCAGCGTCCCCAAGACGGTGAAAGTGGCGAGATTTGGAATTACGCGGAGCACTACTCCTTTGGAACTCAGTTGGACCAGGGAAGGGAATTTGAACACGAAGGAACAGTTTACTCAGCGCTGCCAGGTTGGGTAAGTTAGTTGAAGTGTTTTTGGTTCCTCCTCACATTCACTGTGTTCCACCTTCGGGTTGGGTGGTATTTATCATAATATATACCACTTGTACAAACAGAACGCAAGCAGCAATAATTGAACGACTCAAATCTTAGTGTGAATTTGTTTTTTGTTGAAGTTCTTCATTAAAAATTTCATTTATAATGGTATCCGTATATTTCTTTGAATGGAGATGCCCCTAATATACCACAAAATTCCAGTCGACGATGAAGCTTGTCTCTTTTTAATTATTATCCACAAAATGCAGAAACTGCAATAGAAAATCTTTGAATTGAAGAAGACCCATTGAGAATGATAGGATGTGAAGCTGATGAAGAACAACAGAAGAAGAAGGCACTGCTTTACATGTGGATGTGTTAAAAATACTAGCACAACTCTGAAGTGTAATAGTTGTTCAAACTTTACTTCTAACACGACATTAATAACACATGTGAAAAATGTCCCTCAAACACAGACCTGGACAGTTCATGACGATGATTTATGTAAAATGTCCACGAATTTAATTTTTTGTATTTTTTCAAATAACTACTCTTAACTTTTAAAGGACTAGTGTCAGTAGTGAGTTTGAAATAAGGCCAAAGGCAATGGCCTAGGGGAGGCGAGATTTCAGGAAGGTAATAAAAACAGGACTTCAGAGCAGGATTAAATAATTAATACTGCGCAGACTTTTTATGAAGTGTGGATCCACAGATGGACAGACAAACCGAATACATGAGCAATTCTTTTAGGAAAAAAGCGTCAAAAAGGGGGTGGAAAAATAATTTGGCCTATGGACGGGAAATTTCCAAATTCACCACTGACTAGCATACATTTGGATTCTTTCTTGAAGTGCCTGTCTAGGGAAGGGAGTACAGCTATGCAGCAAATGAGTCCTCTCTCTCTCTCTCTCCCTTCTGCATTTTGATTCTCTTACACACTCATAAAATATACAGTATATTTTGACTTCTTTCATAGTTTTTGCTAGTGTGGCACTTCCATTGGAGGCACCTTCCTTGATTTTTCAGGCTGAGTCATTCTATACCCAACTTCAAAATCAGAATTGAATTTTTTTGCTTGCGAGATAAAACACACGTTCTCATATAATTAGTAAAGCCTTGATTCATGAATAATCACTACGTACTAGTTGGTGTCTGCTGTTTGGGAGGGCTGATCGACACTATCCAGCTGCTTGAGGGTTCGAGAGAAAGAGCTGGATGCAAATTTTTGTGGACAAGAGGTTGTCAGTGGGATGTAAAATAATATTGAAAAATCGTGAACATCATACTTGAATAAACCATAGGTTTGAGTTCAGAATTTATACGTTTCAGAACTCAAAATGAACTAGTCACTGAATTTTGTGACTGCGATGATAACTGGACTATAAAGCTGTTCTTTCACCTCAAGATTCTGAATTTGCTCACCGAGATTTTTGAATTGCCCTCATGAGACACATGAAGGAGTAGGGTTCAAGTGCTCTTCCTGCCCTGCAAGGAAGACCTTTTCCTCATTGTACCAGTATGGGCTGTTTAGAAGCCCAAGTTTATAAACACTGGCCACATGTGTTCGTCCAAGGAAAAGACTCACGGACAAAGTTCTGGTTCTTTCTTAAACTACATTTTTCATGGAATTAAATGTATACTAAACTGCAATTCTTTTACTGCAAACTGCTTTTTATTTGAATGAATTCTGACAAATAGTTAAATGTATACTAAACTGCAATTCTTTTACTGCAAACTGCTTTTTATTTGAATGAATTCTGACAAATAGTTCATAAGATATGAAAATTTGTTTCTATTCAAACGTATTTGATTTAAATATCCCAAATTAAATCCATCTGAGTATTCCTACAGTGAATTTAAATTCATATGATCAAGGTTAACATGATGTTTAAAATAATTCATATTTAAAACTGTGCTATTCATTGTTTGTTTTATCAAAATAAACATGTTAATTAAATTTATTTTTACATTTAAATCATAACAAATATTGATGTAGCGCACAGAATGCCACGCACATATTTAAGGCTTAAAGAAAGAAAACTTTCAGAGATGATGCACAACTTTTCTAAGTGAATTAGATTAGATGAAATAAAAATTACGTTGATTTATAGTGCACTTTTTTCTTTTTCTATATTTTGCAACTCAAATATATTTTGTTTGTATTATTTAATGTAAAACTGGGCACTGAGCCCATTTAAATAAAAGAAGTACTAATAAGTTTTTAATAAAAACCCTTAAAAACATCAAAAAATTTCCAGGGAAAGGGAGATGAAAAAGGTAAAAAACCACTATTCTAAGCTATACATACAGTCAAGCACCACAGTAATTATCTTAACTACTTGCACGTCACAATTTCTTTCACTAACAATAAGTGCTATGTATTCAACTTATGGTCCTTGGGAAAAAATCAATATAAAAGAAATTCCATTAAGTTCATTAGTAGCTTGAAGCAATAGTCATATTTTTTTAAAGTCACAAGACCTGCAATTTGTCTTTTTTCTTGTACATTTTGGCTTTTATTTTGACTTTGCTCTTAAAGTTACCTTTAATTGGAATTCAGTTTTTTGTACTGATGATATAATATTTCACTAATGTTACCATTATGTTTTATATAATGTTGCACCAAGTTAGAATGGTTTCCAAACCAAAGAAAATATTTGCTGGAGCAATCAAGTCTTATGAATTTTATTCAAAAGAAGACTGACATAACTTAGTTAACTAGCGAGGCCATAATTACTTATCACAAGACCAACATTCTTGTAATAAATATAATGGTTGAAAATTAAGTACAAAGGTAAATTAAAAATTTCTATTACAATGAGAATGGTTGCAAGGAGTTCTATAAAATTATGGTGGAATGTTGATTCTTCCCCCCAAAATTTTATGACTTCAGTCAAGGTCTCATCCATAACATACTTCATCATAAATTACTTACTTGGCTGATGTTTCAGTATTTTTTCTATTTTTGGAATTTGTTGAAGTTGATATTTTAATGTTGTTATGCAGTCATATTTTTCCCTCTGGCCATCGCCTTTGTATGGCTCCGAGCTGAACCTTTCAACAAAATCTGATGGTATTTCATATGTATGCAAAAATATCATTAAATTCAAGCATATTCCTCGAGAACCGAAGATAGTTTACTATTGTCGATTTTCATAAAATCAAAATTTTATCAAAGTTGCATTAGGAAAAATTAACTGTTTTAGAACTTATTACCATACATTGCAGTATAAGTAATATTACTCAAGAAATAACTATATACCCGGTGGTCATTTTATAATAAGTGCCATGCTACTGTGAAGCTATGCTCTGCAATCACTCTACAAGCATGCGACGTGTACAGGTAAGACAGAAAAAGGTAATTAGGTGGCAGCTTCTTAGAACTCTTGTTTGCTGCAAATGAGTGGGTAGCCAAAAATGCTCAGATTGTGATGCAAACCAAAATAACTGAATAACATGAATCATATTATATTCATATTAAATGTTATTTTGTAAAAATAGTTTATAAATGCTTGAATAAAACCTTAGACAATGATACACTACAACTATTAACCCAAAAATAAATTTTCAGTCGCTAAAATAAAAATAATGCAGTGGAGCCATATTGACCCCATGCCATTAATTACGTAACTTTTTTGACACCACTTATTAAGGTTTAAAATTTGCTCTGTTGAATGCTAATGGGAAAAACAATGAAAATTGACCAATATTCTTCATAATTTTCTCTAAAATCTATGGTAATTGCACTTTTAAAAGATAAGAATCGCCTAAAAGTGGCGTGCCTTTCGTAGGTAGATATAGCTACTCCCCACCAAATAGGAGAAACAATTGCACAGAAAACTCACTTTCTTGAGGCAAATTATTCAATTGGATTATTTGGGAGATCAAGAAATAATATGATGAAGATGCTTATATTTGTAAAACCCCACAAATAGGAGGAAAAGCACTTATAAACTAATGCCAACTTTCATTTACAAAACTAATAATTAGTTACAAAATAAACATCGTCCTACAAGATGGCCACTTTTAAACCAAAATACATACCATTAGCTTTTTAAATTGCTGTAGAGTTCTATGCATAATATAACATTTTTTCTAACTGAATTTCAAAATTGAACATTTAAACAATTTTAACCAATACTGACAATTTCATTTGAGAATTTTTGAAAACTAGTAACATAAAATGTCAGCAGAATGACATAATAACATGTACATGAACGGCTTAATAACACAAATTATCTTTTATTTACAGTTATTGCTCCAACAATCCATGTTGTTGCAAAATGGCAACAGTTCTTTGCTTAGCACAACCGGATCGGATAATATGGAAAAATCCAGGATTGGAAAGGTCAACAACAGTGGAGCCAAGGCGCGCAGTATTTGATCTCCCTCGGCCTAAATTCCCACCGTCAAAAACAGCATCTAATCTGTTCCACATATCAGAAAACTCCTCAGTCGTTATGGATGCTTTTTCTGAGCTTATGTTAGCACTAGTCAGGGCAATTGGGGAGGAAACCTTTCGTGCAACAGCGCGGATAAAAGGATGATCTGGCACTCTGATTCCCACACGAGAAATCCCTGGATTGAGATCAGAATTGAGATGGGAGTTCCTTTTAAATATCAGAGTGACTGGACCTGGTAGAAGTGCTGGCAGCAGAGATTGAGAAAAATTAGAGTCTAGCTGACACCACTTGACTACATCTTCTGGTTCACCCACACATATTGCCAATGGTTTGGAGATTGCACGATTCTTCACCTCATACAATTTTTTAATTGCCTGCCAAAAGGAAATATGTTTAGTAACGCATCCTGAGCGCTAAGGGAGGTACTGCTGTGATAATAATAACATAATAAAACAAAATATTACTAAAGATTTTATTGGTTACTTGAACATCTTGAAAGATGTTATTTGCATAAATTTCAAAGTTGATTTGCAGTTATATTAATTATATCAACTAGATTCATCAGAATGTTAAATTAGAACGTTGCAAATTAACCTTGAATTCGAATTATTAATCAAATTCTCACCGAAGTATTCTGTGCGTCAGCTGCTATTCCATACACAGTATCTGTGGGAAGTGCTATAATTTGGCCTTCATGAAGAAGTCTAACAGCATATTCAATGGCTTCCAAATTGTCCTTAGTATCATCTATGCTCAAACTTATTATGCGAGACATATAAAGACTGTTATGATCCTTACGTAAAATGGACCGTTTCGAAAACGACTTAGTTACCTTGTTCGTGATTGATGTAATCATCGCTGTAGCATTAAAAATTACACGAATGAACTACAGATCCTCTTTCCTCTCCTTGGCATCATATACGAATAACTTAGTAAAATAAGATTCATTCACACCACTGTTATACGTACTCGGAAAACTTGTGTATAACGTACTGTAAGATATTAAATTACCTTCAAAAGAAATTAACAATAGTAGCATGACATAAATCTTTACAGGGAATGTAATATTACTTAACTAGTAGATACATATAAAATTCGGATCTATATTTCGAAATCTTAACATTGGTTAATATCATGAATCTTCAACAACTCGACTACCTATTTGAAATCAACTTGTATGTTTAGACTAGACCAAAGAGACGTCCATCATTTATCTTTCCGAAATGAACCATCTTACGTAATTACCGTGATTGCCACCAGGGAGAATCATTGTTCAATAGTCCAACAAAGAGGCAAATGGCATATACAGGTAATCTTTGCCAGTGTCCTCTATATCACGCGCGTGATATATAGGACTCTGATCCCTGCTAAACACGAAAGATAGTTTCCAAAAAAGCAAAGACTAAAAAAAGTCGTGTTAGGCTAATTCGCGCTAAGCGAATGCATAAGAAGCCACGTAAAAGGTGAGAGGTTCGAGGGAGAGAGAGAGAGATCGTCCGAAAAAGCAGAGGTATAATGCACTACAAGTATTTAATGTACATTTCACGTATGTGTTAATACAAAATGCAGGAACCAGTACAATATAAATGAATTAGAATACATATACAACACGTTAAAAGATAAACCCGCTTACATTTGCTAGTTCTACAGGATATTTCGACCGCTTGACTGAACTGAAAGATCCGTTCTTGTTAAATGTGTAGGATCAAATCCGATTTTCCTGTTTTCAGATCGATCTGAAATCAATTGGTAAATTAAATCATAATGAGACGCAGGAAGGTATATAAAAATAATGTGATGGAAAAAACAAAATTAATCCGTAGAAAATATTAAAATTCTTTATTTTAAATTAAATAAACATTAAATTTTTTCTTTCTCACTTTTAGTACTGCAAATTTATCAATCATTTAATCATAATTAACTTCATTAGCAACCTCATATTCAGTACAAAGCAGCGCCAATGGGTTTAATTTGTCTTGTGAGATACTGCTATGTTGATAGTTTTTCACAAGTTTCAAAGATGTGTTCACCAGTAGAATTACCGCAGGGGTACTAGTCTTTTAGCATTACTAAGTGGAATTGACAAGTATATTCGCAGTAATACTTTAACGTTTGGGAATGTTGCAACGATTTCACTTTCTGTTATAAACTTTAACATCTCTTGAGGCGTTTTTAAATTTATTATAAGTATCAATAAAAAAACATTAAATTTATAATCAAGATTTTCAATGCCTACATTATATTTGTATAAAGATTTGATGTTAACGGGTGACTCGAAACGCAGCGCTGTTAAGTGGCAAGAATGGAATTACGTGGAGGTAGCGTTGCAGTTTTGGCGGCAGGATTCATTCAATTTAAACAGTGAAATGAAACTTTGGTAAACAGGATAATAACGAGAACAGTATATTCCAACTACATGTCAACCCATTTTTAAAAAATTAGGTATGCAGATTATCTTGTCTATCTATATTTACCATGGCATATTGTATGCTAGGAAAAATATAGCCAATTTTGTTAAAAACTGCAATTGGTATAACTATGACAATAGGAGAGGTAATGATCTACATATGGTGCAAAAAAATCTTGAAATTTGTGCCTATGGACCTAAAGTAAGTAAGTAAGAAATCATTTCAAAAAAGGTTTTTGAGTTCTCAATGACAAAGTATTTTTACAGTTTAAGTGAATTCTTGTAAAGTATGTTTTTTATTTAATTTTTTGACATGTCCTATACAGTATTTTAATGTCACATGGACAAATAAATATATTATCAGGGCTAGCTCCAGCACAGGATGCTACTCAGCTCGAGGGCACCATTCCATAAAGCGGCATATTAATTGTTGGAAGAATAGGGTGACCACCATAGGCGACGAAGCCCAAGAGGCACCAAACATGCAAAAGACACATTTTAAGTAGATATTTAATGTAATGGTAGAGGGTGCATTTAAATATTTAGTCTTGGGCACCAAATATCCCTGTTTATGTCACTGATTCCGTCATATGTTACCTTAGCAAACAGTTGTATCCCATTAGAATGGAAATCAGCCACTGTTATACCTATTTATAAAGACGGAAATAAGACAGAAGTTGCAAATTATAGACCAGTAAGCCTAACGTCCGTTGTTTGCAAATTAATGGAAAAATGTCTGGCGGACTATATACAGAAGTTTTTAGAAAATAATTGTATGATATTTGAAGGTCAGGCCGGGTTCAGAAAGGGTCATTCCTGCGAGCTTCAGTAGCTAGGGTTATGTGAAGATATTGCAGAAACATTAGACAATAGCCAGGAAGCAGAAGGTATAGTAATAGATCTAACGAAAGCATTTGATGTAGTACCTCATGATTTACTCTTGAGCAGTGGCGGCTCGTAGCTAAAATTAGTGGGGGTGCTGCTCCAGAAAATTTTTAGCCTTTGTTTTAAAATTGTGTAAAAGGAAAAAAACATGTATAAAAAGAAAATTTATTCAGGAACTTGACAAAATCTTAACAAAAAAAACCAAACATTTTTTACTTACTTTAACTTAAATTGTTACAGTTCAAGCTTGATCTATTCATTTAAAAATGAAATCCATTCTTCTTGTTTTAATTTGCGCAAAAAGTTCAATAATTTTCTCCTTGATCTCTGGATGACAATTGAGGAAATTTTTCTCCATTGAAAGTACTGCAAGCGCATTTAGTCTTTCCGAATTCATAGTGCTTCTTAAAAAAGTTTTTATTCTTTTCAATGTTGAAAAGCAGCGCTCTGCCTCTGATGTAGTCATGGGAATTGTCAAGAGGATTTTTATCAGTTTCGTAATTTCACTAAAAACATCATCTAGATTATTTTCCAAGATAAATTTCAGCAGCTCAATTAATTTGCAATATTCATGAATATCAGTCCTACAATAGAATACTTTTAGTTCAGTTTCAAGCTTTTCTTTGTCAATCATGGGATAAGCTTCAGTGGTCAGTACTATCTCTTTTGTGGGATGTTCATTCTTAAATCTAGTGAAGCATTTCTTGTTGAACAATTTAGCAGCTACTAAGTGTTTAGTGGAAGAATATCTGTCCATTATATCAACACATATATAGTCACACACTTCCTTAGCTTCTGCCATGAGTGTCTTTGAAGGATTCTCACAGTACTTTGAGTTTCTCAATTCTAAAATAGCAGTTTTGAAATTTGTTATATATTCATTAACTTTAAACACACTAATTTCTCGAGATTGCATTTGGTTGTAAATTATTTCAACATGAGGCATAATCTGATGAAAAAGCTCTAACCAAAACTTGAAATTATCATCATTCAGGTATTTTAAAATTCCTGTTGCTTCTGCAATGGTTTGATCTGCATTTGATGTTGACTGAATTTCAGTAAGGCAGTTTTTTAAAGGTTGCAAATTTTCATGAACTCTGTTTATGGTCCGTATGTTGAAATTCCACCTTGTAGAGGATGGACGTGGAATGCTGACGTCTATATGTTTCTTGAGAATGGACACACGTTGTGGTGATCTTGAGAAGAATGTTGGAATAGCCAGAATGTTAGGGAAAAATATTCTTGCGTTTCATGTAATACTTGCTGCATTTCTCATTATTAAATTAAGTTGATGTGAATAACAGTGAATGAAATGTGCATTACTATAAACTGCTTTTATTTTTGCTTGAACTCCTGCTTTTTTGCCTTTCATGACATTTGCACCATCAAATGTCTGAGCTATCAGTTTTTGTCCATTTCCTTGAAGGATTATGTCCAATTGTTCTAAAATACGTTTTGATATGCCATCTGCAGTTTGATTTTCTGGAATAAAGAATCCCCTTTTTCTTCCACCATCACGCCAGAGCCGGCACTGTGAGAGCAACAGTGCTCTCTCTACCTGGCAGTCCCGCCTTCCTTCCCACCCCCCCTCCTATGTGCACATGCACACAACAGTCAAACACCACGTCGCTGGCACTGTGAAGCGCAGTTCCATACAAAGATTTTTGTATCTTTTTCATAAACTGGGAGATGGCTACTGAAGTACTGACATTAAGCTTAAGGAATATATATTGTACTACAAAAATAAAGACAGAATTAAAGAAAAAAGGACTCATTATATTAAATGTTATCGATAATATCAAGTGGAAATAGGGGGTGCTGCAGTTCCGCAGTGCCTATACACGAGCCGCCACTGCTCTTGAGTAAGGTTTACGCACTAGGAATAGATATGAGGGTAGTGCGATGGATAGAAGCCTTTCTAGCAGATAGAAAACAAAGGGTTAGGATAGGAGATAGTTTATCCGATGAAATAAATGTCACCTCAGGTGTCCCTCAGGGAAGCGTTTTAGGGCCGTTATTATTCTTAATCTACATAAATGATTTACCAAGTCAAATATCCTCAAAAGTGAGACTTTTCGCAGATGACTGCATCATTTATAGAGTCATTAAAGATGAAAATGACAGAGGTTTACTGCAGAGGGACATAGATAAGCTGATGTCTTGGGTATGTTCAAATAAAATGAAAATAAACATTAAGAAAAGCAAGCATATTCTATTCTCTATGAAAAGGGAAAAGAGTAATTTTCCTTACTATATGGAAGGGATACAAATACCGAAGGTTGACAATATAAAATATCTTGGAATACATATTACGAAAGATTTAGCATGGGGTCTTCAGGCAGAATGTATAGTTTCAAAGGGTTTCAAGGCACTTAACTTTGTTATGAGAAATTTAAAACATAGTAGTAGGAAAGCTAAAGAATTAGCATACAAAACAATAGTAAGGCCTATATTGGAATATTCTTCAGGAGTTTGGGATCCTCATGACAGAATACATATTAATAAATTGGAAAAGGTTCAGCGAAAGGCAGCCAGGTTTGTTATGGGACGTTTTGGAAGAGAGGATAGTGTAACAGATATGTTAAAGGAACTTGGGTGGGAAACTTTAGAAAAGAGGAGGAAAGTGAAAAGGTTAGTTTGTTTCTATCGAATGTATACCGGTAAACCGGCCTGGAAAGAACTAAAACTTAAGATTAAAACCCCGACATTTAAAGGTGAAAATGATCACTCGTGTAAAGTTCGTACAAACGTTCGAAGAAAAGATGTTGGTAAATATTCATTTTTCAATAGAATAGCATTGGACTGGAATGAATTACCTGAAGAACTTCTTATGCCCTTTCCGCAAACCGAGAAAGCATTTAGAAGTAAAATTGTTAAAAACTTTAGCATTTAATATGAGTATTTGTAGGTTAGTATTTTATTTAGTTTTTTATAGGACTTGAGCCACCAAGCGGCGTTAATTATTTTAAATAAACATAGTAGGGTTATAATTTAATCACAATACTCCAAATAACTATCTAATGTCAAATTATGGTCAATTTTTTTTTTCATGAAGATTATTTACTTATTCTAAATTTTTGTAGTTGTATGGACAAATAACAAATGAAACATGTTGTAGTTTGTAGCTAAGCTGTTGTGACGAGAGTTCCTATGACTTGAAGTCAAGAAGTAGTACATATAGAGTGTATAGGAAATGGTATCAAAAAGCTTATATTTTTGTATTAAGTAAACCCAATTTTTATTATGTAATTTGGGTATTATGCATTGAGTTGTGATGGGGACCCGCTGCCACCGGGACCTGCTCCCAATTGTAGCATTTATGTGAATAATAATAATATGGAAATGTTATGTCAACAACAGTGCTTGTTTTATCGCTCTGACATCTCAGCAACTGAGAGTGCTGTGCCCAGTAAGAAACATGTCATATCAAGGCCTTCAATGAGTGGCTGGATAGATCTAAGACAAGAAATGTCATCGCCTACAAAAATGTGCACCAGTGAAAATACAGTGCAGCATTGGAAAGAAGAAACACTGGTCCATCTTCTGAAATTATGATCTGAGAAACATTTTCAATGCAGATGAAACTGGTTTCTTTTTTAATCTTTTGCTGGGGAAAAGTATGAGTGGAAGAGGGTAAGTTTGCAACGGCGGTAAGAGAAGTAAAAAAATCTTCAAGTACTACTCCATGCTAATTCGGTTAGGACAGAATATTAAAAACAGTTTGTAATTGGTAAATATGCAAAATCTTGATGTTTTAAGAATGTAGCAATTCACCCATTCAGACATACAATTCTAATGCATGGATGACAACAGATATATTTGTACAATTTTTGAAGCCATTTGATAGGGTTGTCAACTCCCTGAGCTTCTAGGGAAGGACACTGGCAGTTCTGGCAACAAAAAAAAATTGTTGTGAGACACTAACAGAATGGGTGGCAAACCTCATTGTGGTAGTTTTTAGATGATAAATGTTTCTTAGTAATCCATCCAAGAGAAAAAAGATTTCTCTTCTATCAGGAATTGAACTCATGAAGGAATATTGTTCTCCTAAAATATATTATGCGTCATTTTAATTCATTGTTTTTTAGTGAAATATTCTTTTAATGAGGCAATCAATCAACTCTTAAGGTGTGTCTCCATGGATTAACATTTAACCACTGGCATTGACATTAACTTTGACATTAGCATGTTAATAAACAACACGTTTTTTGTAAATGTTAACTGCATTGGCATTAACATTGTGTCCACACATATTAACTTTTAAAGTGTCAGAAGTAGAGCATCTGAAGAGATTGCCGAATGACTTAAAAGTTCACAAATGGATTCGGATGAAGGAGATTTGGCATTTGTCATTACCATGGTCGTGACGTACAAAGCTTGGAAAAACAAGAGGAAGAAGAAGTGTATGCGATTATATCTCATTAAAAGAAGAAGATATCTTAAGTGAATTGAAAGTGGAAGACAGATTTTGATTTAAGAACTTCCTGCCTAAGTCCAAGTAGGACTTTAGCATATTACTATAAGTAATATCACCTATAATATCCAAACAGGACACACTATTAGAAGCGGCCATTCCATATCATGTGAGACTGGGAATAACTCTTCATTTCCTGGTCATCATAGATTCTTATACAAATTTAATGTACATACTTAGTAAGAATGTCCAAGCAACAAATCTCAAAAATCATCCCAGAAGTTTGTGAAGCAATCATCACATCTTTAATGAAAGAACACATGAAAGTAAATTCTTACTTTTTATTTTATATTATTAAGAACATTTACAAAACATGCATAAGTGAAAAATTATTACAAATTACCGTAAATACCCACATATAATGCGCACCCTCGTATAACGCGCAGGGGGGTTTTCAGCCTCGTAATCTATGATTTTTCTATATACCCGCATATAGAGCGCACTGATTTTTTTTAGCATTACCGTTCCAGAATAAAGTATATAGTGTAACATGTTCTAAAGCAATGATCAAATTATAGGTATTATGTATTGGTAACATAATGAAAGTGGGAAATGAAATTTTCGAATAACGTTCCAAAAGAACGTCAGCTAACTCAATCATTACATACTCTGTTTACCTATAAGGTGAAATTAGTATATACACAATAATTCCAATTATATTAATTTCATAGTATGGCATATGACATTCTTTGAGATAATAAAATGGAATGACGATAATCCTATGTTTTTTACATATGTTTTTCTCACGCTTGTGGTAGATGGGTTCGCCCAACCTTCAGTTTCACCTTTATTAGAACACTGGGGAGCACGTAAACATGATAGCAAATAACCACAATTAACTACAGACTCGAAGAATCAAGAATAAATCATGTATGAATGCTGAGAGAAAGGTAGGGAACAATAACTTTATTTAGTTCTACAAGAAGCATCAACTCCCAGCGTACTCAAAGGCATCAGCTGCCATTGTTTCTAATTGTAAGTAGTACCAGTACCTCACCACCAGGCCAGGTGCCGGTGTAGGGTGACGTCATGCGTAAGATGACGATTCCGATAACAACATCGAAGAAGAATGGTCCAGTGACGAATAATTTCTTGGCTTTTAAAATGAATAAATACTGAATTCATTCTTTTTATATCTAATTAATGTGTGTTTATAAAATTAGTTAATAAATTTTTTACTATTTTCTATCTTACTTTTCGTAAAAATCACCAATAAAAATATGAGGATACCCGGGCAGTAATTACTGTGCCAAAATTGTGGAAATATGAGGTCAAATGAAAATAGGAAGATTATGTACCCTCGTATAACACGCATCCTAATTTTTAACTCAAATATTTCGAAAAAAAGTGCGCATTATACGTGGGTATTTACGGTAAATCAAATTTGCCAATCACAGGAGGAAGAAAACATTGGGAATATTGTCATATTTGGGATTAGGAGTAGAATGCGAGAGCAAGGGCTCGTATTTGGCACATGCAGAGGTCTGTGGTGTAAATGGGCTTTCGGGAGCAGGAGTCAAGTTGTTGACGACAGATGGTGGTGTATTGTAGGATTGCAAATGTATGGGAGAAGGGTTGTACTTGCTAATTTCAGCTTCTAAAAGAATTTTTTAAATATTTAATTTTGCAGTTGCCCTAGCAATTGGATCTTCTATCTTTCGTAACTGAACAGCTACAAGTTCCCTGAAAATGTCACATTTGTCCCTACTTGCAGCTTGTTTCTTTTCCCTTGATTCTTTAATATATTTCATCATGGAGACGGCTATGTCTAGAAATGCCAAATCTTCATTATTCCTCCATTTCACCCCAAAGAATGTCAACTGAGTTCCCGATTGACTTAACATGTTAATCCAACATGGTCGATTAACATGTCATGTCAATCGAGAACAAAGTTCGATATACATGTTAATATTAACATGTTAACTTGACATGTTGGTGTTAAATGTTAATCAGTGGAGAAACCTTTAGGTAAACACCCAAATTATAATCATTATTGATGTTTGTGGAAAGCACAACGGTATTAATTATGGGTACAATCCTTATGAAATAATGTTTGAAAAAATATATATAATTAACAAATAATGAAAAGAGCTGTGCCATATATATAACGTGAAATAGTTAAGCTAACAAGATACTTTAATCAGTCTGATTAACAAAAATAAGTCTACTAAGTACTAAGGTCTAAGTAAACTGTGTTTTCTAAGTATATATATTTTTCTTGCAATCTGGCCTTGTTTAAAAAGGATTTATCTTCTTTTATATCTTTGTAGAACTCAGTGCAAGTTGACTTAAAATTAAAATAAATCAAGAATTCATTTTTGATTAAATTACCATATTTTCTCAATTGTAAAATGCCATCAATTGTAAGATGCACTCTTGATTTAGTAATAGCACTTAGAAAAAAATAATACTATAGTCGCCATCGAATGTAAGATGAAACCCGATTTCAGAGACATTAAAAGTGAAAAAAATCGCGTCTTAGAATCGAAAAAATATGGTAGTGTACATCTGTTTCTCTTGACTCTCCATTTGACATTCATCGCACTAAAAATTCGTTCTGAATATGCAGAGGTTTCAGGAAAGCTTGAAATATATGAAATTATTTCAAATGTATATATCAATTTAAATTCTAGGCTGTTGAACAAAAAATACCATTTTCTGGAGTTCTTTTTACATGAAATGTAATCATCCAAATTGGAAATTAAAGAATTAGTCAAAGTTTCCACTTCATCGAAATGTTCATCTATATTTAGTTGTAATTTTTCTTTTAAATTTAATGTTTCCTCAACATTAAAAAAATCTTTAAAACTAGGAAGCTTCTCATTGGAAAAAAATAAATAAAATATTGGTTTCATTAAAGCCAAATTTTTTATCAATGTAATTCTAAATGTAACATAAAGCAATACAAATCATCTTCTAATTTGTCACATTCTTTTTGGACTGCTATATTTTTTACTTGTTTTTGTTAGTTTCATATTGAAAATACTTTTCAGTTTTTCTTCTACTAAATTCATCTTTCAGAGATATCATATTAATGTCCTCCACGGTAATTTCGTTTGATTACAAGTTTTTATAGCAATATTAAATATCTCTAATGCACTGCAAACAAACAGTAAATAAATTTCATAGCTTTCAGGAACCTCTGTGGAATTGTCATTAATTTTTAACAGAATTTTCATTTGTCTATGGCAATCTTTACTTTTGCTTAAAAGGTACAAGCACAATGTGCTCCACAAACTTCACAATCTTTCTACACAAGGTAAAAGAGAAAGCCATGTAATAGTAACGATGCAAAATTTCTTTAAATTCTATCCCCATAGATGTGACATTCATACAACTAAATGTAGAAAATAAATCAAATACGTCTGGTGCCATTTATGCTGATTTTTTTGAAAATGAAATGCCAGGTGCCTTAGAAGACTTTCCTCTGCAAACACGACTTCAGATGTACTACCAGCATGACGAGGCACCCCCCCCATTTTAGTAGGAACGCTACGCTGTATCTTAACAAAAAGTTCTCTAACCGATGGATCGGTCGTGGTGGTGCACAGAATTGGACACCAAGGTCTCCGGATCTCACTCCATTGAATTTCCATGTGTATGGGGGCAAATGAAAAACATTGTGTATGGAGCCAAAGTGAGTACAGGGGAAGAACTTATTCAGCAAATTTTCGATGCTGAGAGGCACGTTAATAACGCTACAGTTCTTTGTGCTGTTTTACGTTCCCTACTCAAACAGGCCAGATTGTACATCCATGCTGAAGGCGGCCATTTTGAACAATTGTTGTAACAATCGATTAAGTATCAATGTAAACGAATGGTTATTTAAATAATACATTTTTCAACAATTAACGATGCATACAAATAATTATTTAAACAATGCATTTTTTCAGCCATTGAGTTGTACAAATCAAAGTACGAGATAATTTCAATTGCCCGTAGCTCTGTAACAAATGAGAATCGGACCCATGTTCATATGACATTTTTTACTCAAAATCACTTAAGGAATAAGATCCCGAAGTTATGACATAAAGTCACTGGACACCCTGTATATTCAGTTACTTTGCACCCACCCTGTTCCTGTACTGTACTGACGATCGCATCTCCGTTTGGAAGTTACAGTCTTCCACTCCAAGATACGCTCTTTGACCTATTCGGTACACTTTCTAGAATTTACGCCACAGATCAGCTCTTCCTGAGAAAGGCAAACAAATCGTGCAGAGCGAGAGATACCCAAATTGCGATCGTTGCCAGTTGAGTATCCGAGAGGATATTGAATGAGACCTATCGTCTTTTTCTTGAGAATTTTCTCTTTCCATCCTAGATGGCGAGCACCGGTGAGGCTACTCTTAATCTAACATAATCTCAAGCAAAACCCCATCCAAAGGGAAACCAACCGTTCACATCTCAACAGTACCATTATAACTTCCCATGTTACCGCAAAAAACTGTGGAATTGCGGCAAACCAATGTAAAAAAACAATAAAAGTGAACGAGTGAAATAGAAATAAAGTTAATAAACGTATAAATAACAGCAACTTGTCTTAAATTAGAGTGGAATAACTATCTCTGAACAAAGAGTGAAGTATAAATGAAGATAAGTGAGCAAAATGCTGGGACCATAATAATGGATCGTAGCATTTAGGAGCACTATTTTAAAAAATTTCAAAAATTAAAATTTTAGTCCCGAGATGTCAACCGCGCTATATTGATAATGCGCTAAAAGAACATGCGCTACCTGTATTCGGCAGTCATACTAATTAAGCTGTTGGAGTGCGCCACACACATTGCACATATAGAAACCCTTTATTTAAACTTAACTGCAAGATGAGATTTTAATTTAACAAAATAAATAATAAATGGAATGCATGTGTAATAACAATATGTATGCTCAACTAGTCCTTTTTCTTCTGCAATTCTGTTTGCCTCCTACATAATGATTCTGATCGATACAGTAATACCAAACTTCCTCTGTTCCATTATCCATCACTTCCTCCTATAGTTATGGCCATTTAAGACCAACCTTGTGAAGACGGTTTCTCTTATCCTGTCAGCTTCAGTTTTTCCTCGCTTTCTTCTTTCATGGATCATTTTTTCTGTGGGAAATAGGAAAATTGTTGCAGAGGTGAAATCTTTAGAATTAAAAAAATATTTGTAATGATGAAATATGTCTGAAAATGAATGTTTTTTCAAGGTGAGATGATATGCTTGCAGAATGCAAGCACCCACTACAAACTCCTATTGATGTTCAACGGGTAATTCAGCTTGTAATAAGTAAATGCTCAATGAAGGATGATTGAAAAATATCTAATCGTTAATAATGAATGTCAGCAATTCCAGTTGAATTAGATATCGAGCGAATTAGATACTGTGCTACCATTGACTGACATCATGCTGCATTCCAATTGTGAATCATGTCAATAGCTATATCGAACCCGTATCTTTTCACAAAAAAATAAATAATAAGAATAACAAGTAACGATTACTTCTGTCTGCAATAAAAGTAGATTACAATTATTTAGTTTTTTAAAAGTGACAATTAAAAGTAAAAAATATTCAAAAAGTAATCATTGCCGGTAACTTAGTTACTTATAATAATAATTTTTATTGGTCCAGAGGATTTGCAATTACAAATATAAGACCTGTCATTAAAACCTAAGATTAGTAACATATAGAAAAATACAAAGACACCTAGATTAAATTAAAATACTCATCAATCGCATAGAAGCAGTTTTCTAAGAGGAAGTTTTTTAGTTTCCTCTTGAACACAAATATTTTCTTTTCATTTTTAATACATGATGGTAGGCTGTTAGTCAGTTTGCAACCCATATGAATAGGTCCATTACTACACAGTTTTAAATTGCGACCCATTACATTGCAATCGAGTTTTCTTCTCGTATTATAATTGTGGACATCATTATTACACTTTATTTCTAATGCTTTCATATTTTCCTTAATGTACAAGATAGAATAATAAATGTAGATACAATGAAGAGGGAATATTTATATTTTCTTATATAAACCTTTGCAACTGTCTTGCCTCTTGGCATTGCACATAATATTTTTGCAGTTTAAAAAGGCACAGTGCATGGTAGGAATAACCCCAGACCGCAATGCCATATTTCAACCTGCTAAATATGTATGCATTATATAAAATCACTGCAGTATCGACATTTGTAAGATACATCAACCTCCTTAGAATGAAGCAACTTTGCTACAAATGTAATTAATATGATGTTCCCAGCTGAGGGATTCACTAATGTGTTGCCCCAGAAATTTGTTAGTAGGAGAACTTAGATTACCATCAGCAAATTTCAATAATGGACAGGACAAGATTTTTTTCTGAGTGGTATGTAACTGCAGAAACACAGATTTGCTATTGTTGATTGATACATTTTTGGTAGAACACCAATTTTCCATATTTTGAATAGTCTTGTGCCAGGGAATAGGCATTACCTTTACATCTTAGAAGATTGTTGTTATCATCTGCAAACATATATATCCCTCCATTTAGAAAAGATGGAAGATCATTAACGTAGAGAAGAAAAAGCAAGGGACCCAATACAGACCCTTGTGGCACACCTCTTTCAACATTTCGATAATTAGAAAAATATTTCTTCTTATCTGTGGATGAGTAAATTGATACTGACTGTTTCCTATTATAAAGGAAGGATCTAATTAATTTATTAGCTGTCCCAGAAATTCCATAGGATTGAATTTTCATTAATAAAATATTGGGATCCACTGAGTCCAAGGCTTTTGATAGGTCATAGTAGATACCAAGGGTGTCATAATGCCCTTCAAGGACAGAATTGATAAATTTGTAGATGGCATGATCTGTTGAACAGCCTTTAATGAAACCTAATTGGGAGTTTGATAGAACATTAAATCTTCTCAAGAAAGACGATCCTCTTAGAAATAATGGTTTCAAAAATTTTTGAAAATGCAGATAGTTTTGATAGGATGATAGTTATCCATGCTATGAGCATCCCCATTTTTAAACAATGGTACGACAATTACTATTTTTAACTTATCAGGGAAGATGCCTGCATAAAATGATGCGTTGACTATGTGTGTAATTGGGACAAGATGGTGTTTGCAATTACCTTTGAAAAGTGAACGGAATTTCATCCCATCTAGCAGAATGTTTTGAACTAATTTTATTAATAACTCATTTAACCTCATTTTCATAGGTGTGATAAAGAAACATGTTATTACCTATGACTCAGGAAGGTGAGAAACCTCAATGGGATTGATTAAGATACAATCTGTCAATAGCACCTAAGAAATGTTTATTGAAATTGGTCACAATTTCAACAGGGTCAGTTAATGTGACATCTTCATAAGTAATCCTGTCAATATCTTGACTCCTAATGGTTTTACCAGAGGTACTGTTGATGATATTCCAAGAAGTTTTAGTTATGTTGTCAGATTGACTGATTAGATTAATATTGAAGTTCCTTTTGGTAGCACTCAATTACTTCCCATTAATGGCAATAGTATAGGCATATCTTTTCATTCTTGTAGCCATTGCAATCTCAATACATGTAACATTATTTATCCTAGATATTTACAAAAATTTTATCACATCTACTGCAATTATAATTTTCTGTGACATTAATCATGCTATTCAACAGGCCCATTAGGAATTAAAAAATTGCAACTATCATCGCAAATGCACCAAAATTGTAATTACTGCAAGCAGACATGTAATGAAGTTCAATAATGAAAATGCGTCATTGGAATTCATGTTTCTTAAGGTATTACTAACAAACTAACAAAATTTTCACTATTAATTATTAATAATGTATATTTTAATGTTTTTACAATGAATGACAGCCAATTATTCCATTTTGGGGATGTGTTTGTTAATGTTAGTATTGAGAACGGTAATCTTACCTTCAGCGTATAAGGTGCAGGATGATTTTGGAGGTCATTTTTCTGGAAAAAAGTGTCTTATATGCCAAAAAATATGGTACTTTTAAGTTTTTTTCTATTAAGTTAATCTTCCTGAGATTTAATAATATATATGTGCCTCCCACAGTAATTTCATTTGATTCCATGTTTTTATAGTAATATTAAATATTTATAATACATTACAAACAAACAGTAATTAGATTTCAAAGCTTTCGGGAATCTCTGTGAGATTGTTATTAATTTTTAACAGAAGTTTTAGTCTAGGGCAATCTTTACTTTGGCTTAAAAGGTATGAGCTCCACAAACTCAACAATCTTTCTACACAAGGTAAAAGAGAAAGCCACGGAGTAGTAACATAATGCAAAATTTCTTTAAATTCGGTGTCCACATGGATGTGACATTCTATTAACATATCACGTCCTTTTGCGCAATTACTAAAATTGCCCATAAATTTTGAGAACTAAATATTCTATTCTGACCTGAAGATTCAGCATAGAATGTTTTATGCAGTTATGCAAAATATGAGCATTGCAATTGCCTTTTGAATATCCTTACTCATAGTTTATAAATGGGTAAGAAGTGAATTGTTTCCTAAAATTTGAATTAGTATTATTGGTCACTTGATTCCAATTTATATTTTCTATTTATGTTTTTATTACATTTGGTAGCAATTGTTGAAACCCTTCTTCCTGCAATCCTTCAGTTACTATTCTGAGGCCAGGACTCCTTTTGTTTCCTTCATGCCTGTTTCATTGCAGGTAAAACGTGTAATAATGCTTTTTTGAGACCACCATTCTCGCACACTGGATACGCCAACGTCCAAGTGTCAAGCTGCAGAACGATTTCCATGAACTTCAGCATAGCTTATAACTTCCAATTCTTTCTGTGCAGTAAACGAGTTCCTTGTTTTCCTAATTTCTTGATAATGGGTGCATTTATTACTAAAATAAAGACAAGTTTATTGAATTTCTATTTTTCAGATTTATTCATGAAATATATAGAAAATATTCACTAATATACAGGAAATTTTAGATAAAAAAATCAGAACATTCGAAATACTGTATTTACCCGAAAGGAAGATGACTTTGAATTTAAGATGACCCCTAAAAAATTAGGTTCACTTAAAAAAAACTTTTACATATATGTATAACAAGCTAACATTAAGAGGGTGAATAAAAAAAGTAAATTTACTACTTACATCTCCCTCTCCTCTGTTTCCTTCCGTTTTTCTTGCTGTCCTGTTCATTCATCACAACTTATTCAAATTTGATCAAGTCGTCTTCCATACCATCCATGGAATTTGATATGCAGCATCTCTTGAACCCTATTGAGATACTATTGGGATCTATTTTTTCCATACTGCAATGATCCAATTACAGAGAAGTGATATACTGGGCTTCTTAATTTTCCCTGTAGGAGTTAATGCATGGTCCCCTGCCAAACGCCATTCTGAATAAAATGACTTTATGTAATCCTAAAAGGGCTTCATCACTACAACATCTAGCACTTGAATTTGTGATGTCATACCTCCTGGTATAACTACAAGGTCAGTATTCAAACCATGGAGGGTATTTTGAACTTCCTCTGTAAGGTGGCCTTTGAACGCATCTAAGACGAGCATTGCTTTCTGCCTTAAAAGTGCCCCAGGTCGTCTATTCCACACTATGCTTAGCCACTCCTTCATTAAATCCATCCTTGGCCTTGACATTTAACAATTACTCCATTTGGTAGTACTTCCTTAGGCATTGTTTTGTGTTTTAAAATAATATACGGCGGCAACTTTGTTCCGTCCACTAATACAGCCAGCATTACACAAATGCACAGTTTTTCATTCCTGGTAGTTTTTATGATGATATTTTTCGCACCTTTTTTGTTGACTGTGTAATTGGATGGCATATAGAAGTAAATGGGTGTCTCATCTGCATTACCCATTTGGCTAAGAAGGTAATTGTGACTTTTCTGCAACCGAATTACATGCCTCTGGCAAGTTATTAGTTTGTCCGTGAAGTCAGAAGGTAGATGCCGGGAAAGTGAAGTTCTTCGTCGCAGGCTTAAACCATTACGACGCATCATACGCACACACCATCTATTACTAACCTTAAATTCTTGGTGTGGAATGTTTTGTGATCATGCTAATTCTTGGGCTTTCAATTTAATGATATCCCGCATCACCGGTTTACCAACCATTCTTTGAATATGCACAAAGTTTGCAATTTCCTCTTCTAATGCATGAAATCAGCCTCCTTTTGGTCCACTAAATGATTTTCGTGTTGAGTTAGCACCTTCAAGTTTCTCTTTTGCTTGCTTCCACCTTCGCACATTTGCTTCAGTCACATTGTATTTCCTCCCTGCTGCACAATTATTTGTTTCTTCAGCATAGTGCACCACCATTAACTTAAAATTTCTGTTCTTCTAATTCCTTTCGATACATCCCCTCTTACCGCAGTTCCTTTTTTTCTCTACGCAATCTGCCATTTGTTTGGGGTATCTTATTTAAAAGTTATAAATAATAACTTGGCACTATTTCACTTTAAAACTCAGCAAAGCGTGTACTACTCAAGTGCTCTCGTAAATTTTCTACACTCTGAAACTCACGTCCACTTTACGTTTGCCGATGGTATACCAAATACAGAGCATCATGTTTAAATTGTAGTAGATATGTTTAAATTAGAAATCTTAATTGGTGCCAACATGACTTTGTGTTTCATATTATGCACGTTACCGCTCAGCTGTAGTCATTTTTTGTCAACTTGTCAAGCGATTACCTACCCAGCTCTAAACGCTTCCCTACCGCCAAAGTGGGATCATTGGTCTGTGGGAGCAATTTTAAGCATGTACTACTCAAGTGCTCTTGTAAATTTTCTCCACTCTGAAACTCACATCCACTTTACATCTGCCATTGGCATACCAAACGCAAAGCATCATGTATAAATTGTAGTAGATACATTTAAATTGTATCAGTCTTGTTTACATTGTATTACTAGACACCTTAATTGGTGCCTACATGACTTTGTGTTTCATATTATGCACAGATCTGCCCAGCTGTAGTCATTTTTTTTCAACTTGTCAAGCGATTACCTACCCAGCTCTAAACGTTTCCCTACTGCTGAAGTGGAACCATTGGTCTGTGGGAGCAATTTGAAGAAATTTGACCTTAAATTTTTAAAGTATTGTAGTCATTAATTAAATACGATGTATTACTTTATGCAATAATAAATATTTTAATGGACATATACTTGACATCTGGGTGTTTCATGGTGCATTTAAAATATGGATGTATTCTCACCTTAAATCCTCATACTCCATTCTAAGACAATACCTAATATTTTTAATGGCATTTTTGTGAAAAAACCTAGTCTTCCTTTCGGGTAAATATGGTATATGTAAAATTATCATGCGAGTTCATTCATATGTATAAATGTTGAGTTTCAAGCATAAATAAAAATAACAATATATTTAAAGATAAAAAAATTATTGCTTACCTTTGAAGTTCTTGCAAAGTGATGACATGATAAATGCTCAACTATGATGGTTAAAAGACAACTTGTGTTCTCACTCTGGTTCAGTTAAGATGGCCCCGTAGAATTTCTAATTCCAATTTTAAGTTGAGCACACCAAATGTTGAAGTTCACAGTATCACCATTAACTAGCAACAATGAAGCACTATTTATATATGTTTGTCGTTACCAATCAGCGTTAAGTGACTAATGGAGAATTGAAGAAGAATAAGAAAGGTGGAGGTTAGGGTATTCCGATGGTTACTTTTTGATAGTGAGAGTTAAGGTTACAAAGTAAACGAGAGGCACCCTGTGATGTTGACCTCCAGCTGCCTCAGAAGGAATAGCTAATTTGTACATTATCTCATCTTTTCAGGTGAACAACAAATTCCTTCAACTACATATGCCTATTTTAACTACAGTAAAACTCCGTTATAATGCGGGTTTCAGGAGACAGAGTGAACACCCGTGTTATCGGCAACCCGCGTTATTTCGGAAAATTTCCCAGAAAATAATTTTTTTTAAATGTGAAAGTACATATATGCTCTCTCCCCTATATGTGTTCACTTCGTGCACTTAATGCAAAGAACGCATAATAATTGTAATTTGTCTTCTTCTTTAATCCAACCATGAATTGTTTCTTCAGGAACGCCAAACTCCTGGAATAAACTAGCTTTCGAATAATCGCGTTTCACTCTGTCGATTGTTAAACTTTTCTTTTATTGTATATGTTTTCCTTTTGGTGGACATAATTAGTATAACCCTAGAATAGAAAAAAGTGAATATAGCTGTATAAGCAAGCAAGAGAAACAGTTGAAACCACATATTCCACAAAAAGCCTTGTGAAACGTGTATTTAATTACCTTAGCCTGGGTGCGGTATTTACAACACTGGAGGGTTTTTCTCGAGCCCATACGAGATGCCAGTCAAAGACTGATTTTATTGAATAATATAATTTTGAGACAATGTAGAGAAGCTTCGGTATCTCCTTAGGAAATCACGTGCAAGGTCATAGGGATTACGTCATAAATCACCATAAAATTTGAAACAAAGTTGTTTATGGAGAAAATAAATGGAATAATTTTGGGGGACATGACTAGACCCACGGTATATCTGAATCCGCGGCATTGTGAGGCATGTTATAATGGAGTTTTACTGTATCTTATACCAGTCATTTAGAGAGCTCAATTCATTGCTTAATGTCTCTTTTCTATTCCACATTTTTCCTTTTTTCAATATGCGCTGGTTCAAGTATTGACTAATGATCACGGAACATTACAGTAGATTCCTTTTCTTAGAACTACTAGTATAAATACCTGTCGATATGATGGGAAGAACTACAATGTTGGTTATATCTTGGTCAAAATAAGATTGATAGCCTTGTGTTAAAAATATATATTTATTTAAAATTTATATTGTTAATGTATACAGAAAAAATAACTAAAGAAAAACAAAGTTCTACTATAAACCAAGTGCACATTAAAAAATGGAATCCTCCTTAGTTTATGCAACCTGTTATGCATGAACATTATACGAGGATTCAGAGGCTCTTGGACTCAGTACATGGTGCACATTATACATGAGTGTGCGTTATATACAAGACTTTAGGGTAATATGGAATCCAATGCTTTTTTTCCCAGAATTTTACAATGACCTCTGACTTTGTTCTTCCACATGATATTTTTGACAAAACTACGGAATCACTGAATGTTTTAGCATTCAATTTGAATGTGCAATCCAAGAAGTTGTATGAATGGTGATGTTTTACCTTATGATAAACATGTGCGATCTTGGTTGACATAATTAAATCTTCCTCCTTAGAATTTTTTTAACAAAAAAATTATTCAAAACTTTAGTGGAAGTTGATGCTCTTGTTCTCTGTTACCATTCATTGATATAGAAATGGCATAACATAAAAAACACTACAAGATTACTTCATTTTAATGCACCCAAAATCGGAAAAGTCTACATATCACAATAGTGCCTTTAGTGACAAGAAAAAGGTACTACGTAATACCAATCTGGCAAAATGTAGTCATACAAACAATAAAGAATGATGAGTTTTTTATTGAAAGTTTACAGAGAGCCACGAACACTTCTGTAAATGAAAGTTCATAAGTTGACATTGCTAGAAAAAAATGCAACAAAAAATTATTTCTTGCAGAAAATACTGTATACTTAATGAAAATCTACAGTAATAGAGGTAAATTTATCATTTTTATTGAACTGAAAGTTTCACTGGGCCCAAAAAAAGAATAACCACTCCACTGAGCCACAGCCGATACATATGTAAATACAATCGGTGGACGTTAATCTCAAGGTACCTCAATAGTACAGAATAATTTCAAGTTTATAAATGGAGCTCAGTAGATCTTCGTTTTTGTACAACCTACAGAGTGTATATCCCAATTTAGTATAGGAAAAAATATTCCTCAAGAGAAATATTAAACAGGAGTTTCACTGTATATACAATTCAACGATTTTAACTCCAGAAAATGGCAACTCATTTCTTTTTTATCTTTTCCCAAAGATAATAAATACCAAAATATTTTTTTACAGTCTTAAGTGAGGTGGCATGAGTCATCAGTTTCGATAATGCTCTTGTAGCACAAGTTTTCGTGAAGAATATTTATTTGGTAATACATAATAAAAGGAACAGTGTAAACTAGCATAAAGTAGCTAAAAAGGAATAAATAGAGCACTAATCCAAAATCGCTGCACTCTGCTGCAAGCACCTACAACCACACCCTGAAGGACACATGCCCTCTTGTGCAAACCATTCATACATGTGATTCATATGCCCACCATGACCACATACAAGGCAGAAGTTGGAGCACCCTAGAAAAAAATAAGAAATGAGTATTTGAAGGTATTCAAAGTTTTTAAAAATAATACTAAAATCTTAAAGATCGGAGTAATTTTAAAATGAGAAAAAATTCTGCAATGACCGGGAATCGAACCAGGGTCTTCCACTTGCCCGGCAGATATCTACCAGAATTCAGAAATGGGAAAAATTATCTGCTACGATAGTTCAGTGGCAGAATATCCGCCCGACATGTGGAAGACCCGGGTTCAATTCTTGATCATAGCAGAATTTTTTCTTGTTTCAAAATTATTCCCAACTTTATGGCTAATGCCTGTCTGCTTAGGATCTTATGATCATTTCATTCCATCAATTTAAAGATGAGAGTTGTTCTCAATGTCGTCATCATTAGCCCTTTTCAATCCATTGATGGATCAAGGCCTTCCCCAGATGGTTTAGTCCCAGTTGCTCAAATCCCACTTGCCGTAAAACCCAGTTGCCATTAATCCACTTGCCATAGTCCCAAATGCTCGAATTCCCAGTTGCCAAAATCCCATTTCCCATAGTAAAAACTGGGGTGGGGAAAAGAGGGGTATTTACGAATAGGAAGATAAAAGGAGAAAGGACTGAGGAGAATTTACGGATAGGCAGCAAAACAGAGAATGGAAGGAAGAGAAGGAGAAAGGGGAGAAGGCGTAAGGTACGACAAGGAGAAACAGTCGACATTGGTATCAATTGACAGAATTTTATAACGATTACGAATATGCAGCATAAAAACTAAAATGAAGGGGGGGAGGGAAAAGGGGGAGAGCGTAAGGTATGCCAAAGAACCACAGTCGACATTGGTATCAATTGACAGAATTTTATAACTATTATGAATATGCAGCGTAAAAACAAAAATGGAGAGGGGGAGAGAAAAGGGGAAGGGCATAATGTATGTCAATATAATGATTATGAATACGAAGCATAAAAAGGAAAATAGATGGGGGGAAGAAGAGGGAGGGAATAGGGGGGAGGGCATAAGTTACGCCAAGGAAATAATCCTGCACTTTAACTGTTCTGGGCTCAAGTAGGTGATTTACAGATGGATCTTAACAATAAGAAAAGAAACTTCAAGAGTTGTCCCGGATGCCGTCAAAAAGATAAACAGGTTGAGAGTATGTCTCACGCCAACAGATCATTATGATTCACGGAAGGACCTAAATGATATAAGGCTAAGTATAAACTTTCTGGTATAGAAATATATCGTATTACTGAAAACATTGAATAGTTACAATAAAAGCATTGATGATATGAACCTTACTATAGTACAACTAAGAGATGAACTACGTGAAAAACATTCCACTCTTATCAATTTAGAAAACAAGGGGAATAGATTAGATCGAGATTACTTAGATAAAACATTAGATATTGTGTGCATAGACGAGGATCTGAAAGAAAGAGATATTAATGGTATAGTTAATAATATTGTTAATAAGTTAGAAATAGAAAATTTTAGCGAAAATGATATTGATCATGTGTATGTAGTTAAAAAGCCGAGCAGATAACAAAAGTAAAATCGTAGTAGTTTCTTTTCAAAGGAAATAAATGATATTTGCTGCAATAACCGAAAACCATTAACAGATGATGATATTTTGAGCAATAATAATAATAGCAGATTTTGTTAATGAGGCCTTAACCAAATATTATGGACAACTACTCTGGAAAACCAGGGAACTATGTAAACATGCCAGACATAACTTCGTTTGGATAAAAAATGGTTTCACTTATGTTATTAAGAATGAAAATCAATACTGAATATCTAAACAAAATCTATACCAGCATATAATTATTCCTGACTAATCTTCAACTACTTTTACAACGGAATATTTGGAAACGATTGCAACATAAAATTAACTATAATATACACGAATCTATAATTAATGATAATAATATACTCTTAATAATGACTTTTTTTGTGTTTCATCTAAACGTTATGTCCATAATGAAGAATTGGGAAAAATTTCAATCATTTGCTGCCAACTATCACGGAAAATAAATATAGCTTTGTTTGTTCTGACTGAAGTCAATATTATGATGACTGAAGAGGATATATAGCGTATGGAAGGATATGTCAGGTATACAAAACAGAGAATAAATAATAGAGGTGGTGGGGTAATTTTTTATATTAGAAATGATTTCACCTTCAATGAAAATGACATTGACACTGTTAACTTTGAATCTAAGATACATTTGTTGATGAAGGCTAATTGGAGATTATTTCTTTTAGGAGTTTAGCAAAATATTATGTATTAATGATTTAGATATGATAATATGTAACCCAAAAGAAAGGAAATTGTTATCATAGGTGATATATAAATATAAAGGCAAAAGATGCAAACAATACTAAATACAGAGATATGCTTCCTACCATGAATTTGCAGAAATAATTAAGGAATACACCAGAGAAGAAATAGATCTCAAGTAATTAGCTCAAGCATTGACCATCATTATATATAGACGTTTCTTACAGAGGAGGAGGGTATAACATACTAGTAGAAGGTGCTTGCATTCTGCAAGCATATCATCTCACCTTGAAAAAACATTCATTTTTCAGACAGATATTTCATCATTACAAATATTTTTTTATTCTAAAGATTTCACCTCTGCAGCGATTTTCGTTTTTCCCTTATATAAAAATAATAGATTAAAACAATCCCCAAACTATGCAATTTTAAGAATTTTATACTTTCTACATTATGGGGTACCAATGCTACACATATCTGCCAAATTTAAAAGTTCTAGAAGTGAAATAATATTCTTTTAATTATTAACATTTTAAACATTTTTAACAGCCGCCGCAATATATTTATGGAGAGATTCAAATGTTTATTTGTGCAAATGCTCTACTCTGTACATAACTTGAAAACTTCAGCTTCCTAGCTCATCCTGTAGTACCTAAACAGTTATCTATTAGTTTAAACTTGAAGAATTTTTAATGGCAGCACAAATTAAAATATCAACATTTCTGTAATCCCAACTTCGTTTTTTTTACAAATCCTACCTCTGTAAAAAATTTCAGCACCGTAGCTCATGCGGAAATACATAAACCTTGAAAATTTGTTTAAACAATTGCGAATTTTTAGCGGCCTCATTGTTGCACTTATTCAAGATTTTCGTTTTTTCTAGTTGGTTTTGCACAAAATCCTACCTAAGAAAAAAATCTCAAATCTCCAGCTCATCTATAAGTGCCTAAACATTAGTATCCTCCTCCTCTGTAAGGAACGTCTATATATAATGATGCGTAAGGAAAGTGTGCTTTGAATGCTTTAATATGAGTGAGAGAGAGAAGGCGCCCGAATTATTTATCATTAAAATCGTGTTTTTCATTAATTTCTATTTTTATAGTTATTTTCATAGTTTTTCTGCAGTGCATCTTATAATTAACTGGAGTTATAAATTCTCATCACATATATGAATCACGCAAAAAGCCATTCTTTGACATGAACTTTTTCGGTTACATTTAAAAATATTTCAAGGATAAGGTATTTAACTATGCAAGGAGAAGAATTTAAATCTCATTCGTAAATCTCCAAAAATTACATTTTAATATGATTTTTCATGTTTTCATGCATTTTATTTATATTGGACCACTGTTGTCCCAATTGTTGAATTCTATTCTTGGCCTCATAATAAATGCACCAATTTAGTGCTTTAACATGGGTAAGACTTTAATACATAAGTATAACTTATTTACTGAATCTATTAAGTAATTAGAGGGAAGAAGGAAAAGGGAATGAGCAGAAACTGAGAAAGACGACGTAGCATTTGTATAGAAAAAGGAAAAAGGAGCTGCAGTACAAAAATAACAATAATAAGTCCTGTAATTTTCAATGGATTTCTTTAACTGATAATACAGTAAATATTTCGAACCGAATTTCAAATAGGATTGAAAAAATAACATTTTATGACTTTTATTTAATTTATTTAACTAAAGTGATTTTTCTGGAAAATTTCCAAAACTAATATAGTTAAAAGAAAAGTGTGATCTTAAAATATAGTTAAACACATTGCAGTTCATGTAAGTATCTACTGTAAATACCCATGTATAATGCGCACTTTTTTTTTCGAAATATTTGAGTTAAAAATTAGGATGCGTGTTATGCGAGGGTACATAATCTTCCTATTTTCATTTGACCCCATATTTCCACAATTTTGGCACATTAATTACTGCCCGGGTATCCTCATAATTTTATTGGTGATTTTTACGAAAAGTAATATAGATAATAGTTAAAATTTATTAATTAATTCTATAAACATACATTAATTTGATATCAAAAGAATGAATTCAGTATTTATTCATTTTAAAAGCCAAGAAAGTCTTCGTCACTGGACCATTCTTCTTTGATGTTGTTATCGGAATTGTCATTACGCATGACGTCACCCTACACCAGCGCCCGGTCTGGTGGTAAGGTACTGGTACTACTTAAAATTAGAAATAATTGCAGCTAATGCCTTTGAGTATGCTGGGAGTTGATGCGTTGACGCTTCTTGTAGAACTAAATAAAGTTATTGTTCCCTACTTTCCTCTCAGCATTCATACGTGGTTTATTCTTGATTCTTAGAGTCTGTAGTTAATTATGGTTATTTTCTATCATTTTTACATGCTCCCAAGTGTTCTAATAAGGTTAAAACTGAAGGTTGGGTGAACCCGTCCACCTCAGGCGTAACTAAAACATATGTAAAAAACTTCGACATAGGATTATTGCTTTTCCTTCATTTTATTAGCTCAAAGAATGTCATATGCCATACTATGAAATTAATATAATTGGATTATTGTGTATATCCAAATATCACCTTGTAAGTAAACAGAGTATGTAATGATTGAGTTAGCTGACGTTCTTTTGGAACGTTATTCGAAAATTTCATTTCGTACTTTTGTTACGTTACCAATACATAATACCAATAATTCCATCATTGCTTTAGAACATGTTACACCATCTACTTTATTCTGGAATGGTAACGCTAAAAAAATCTGTTCGATCTATACGTGGGTATATAGAAAAATCATAGATTACGAGGCTGAAAACCCCTCTGCGTGTTATACGAGGGTGCGCATTATACGCGGGTATTTACAGTAGTTAATAGTAAGTAAGTTACCAAACAATTTTCCTTTGATGGTAAATTGACTTTGTTCAAATTTTATACTGCTTTTTACGAGTAATAATAATTCATTTATTCAGTTAAATTCAATATGTTTTAAATAACATAATTTGCTCCAATATTTCAAGCAAACTTCAGCTACTTCTTTATGCATTATATCTTATTATTTTGATTTTCCTTTTATTTTCGGCAAATATTTGGATAATCATTTGGCCTCCCGACTAATAATTACTTAAACAGTACAATTAAAACAAAGATAACTTTGAAAAACACTGATTTGATTGTACATGAAAGCCAAACCAAATCATAGCATATCTTACTGATTTGACATATCGAAATCATTTATATATTTGGAATACTTTTATGATAATCCCGTCATATTTGACGGGCAATTATGCTAGTTTGTGTATAAAATTCTGACAATGTAAAGAAAGCCACACAAAGCAAAATTCTGGTTTTGTCTTATATTATTTTAGTATAAAGTTTTTTGAATCATGTAGTAAATCTTGCTTTGCTTATAATAAAATCTTAATTAGAGATTATATAATTAATCACAAACTGAATTTACCTCTAACAGAGACATGGCAAATGACACAAAGAAGACTCAATCTTTTGCAGAAGAGGCAGTGTGCTCCTCGGACAGAATTAGCGCAGTGTTGACAGTCGGTCAGAAATTCAACACCTCTATGCGCTTCCACAGGGACAGAGACAAATTTGAGGACCTAGAAATGAATTTAATGGAACAACCACAATAAAGGGATTGAAACCAATACATATATGATAAAGCAGTATAACATTTTAATAACAGATGTAAGTATGAGGGCTGTACCGAAAGTACTTTTATTTTATGAACAAACAGAGGTAAATGCAACAAAAAAGGACATCAGCAATAAGAGCCTAAAATCATTGTCACTTTTCCACAAAATCCACGCAACTCTGTAAGCACTGTATTAGCTTCAACATGCCACTACACCAGAAGTCCACTCTAACACTTAGCAACCAGTTATGCTCCACCTTTTGGACTGCCTCATCATTTTTATCGAGGGGCCTCTCATACGGTCTTTTAAAAGGCCAAACAGGTGGTATGAAGTCCAAGGCACTTATTGCAAATGTCCTATTTGTTGCATTTACCTCCATTTGTTTTTAAAATAAATGTGCTTATTACATTTGGTACGATCCAGGTATGTACACTTTCTTTTGTCAAACCAATGCTGACATAATTTATGTTGCTAATTACTTCTTGAATACCTTTGCTGCACCCCTTAGAAAAATGTGCCTGGAGTGAATCCAACACTTACCCTGCCCTCATTGTCACTGTGTGCAACAGAAAGGTAAAATATTGCACAAGGACAGACAGAAGAACATATACATACCTGAGTTCGAGCTTCTAATAAATTCCATCGGTTCAGGATCTCGGAATATTCACTCTTATACTCATCATATAAGAGCCGCCTGCTGCTGTCCAGGGTTCTACAAATTTAAAAAATTGTATAAATTAATTATTCATTCAGAATTTTAATTTATTACACTTTCATATCACAAGTGACAACATATAGTTTATTAAGAGAGTAAAAATTATTAAAGGGCATTTGGATAATTAGCATACAATTAAAAATGAACGATGAAAATGAAGTCTGCATATCTCTGAAAAAATTGGAAATACTATACTGTATTTACTACCGTATAAGCCATAGCGTTGTATTTTTTGAGATTCTATCTAGAGACAAGGTTACAGAATATGAGCCACATTATTGACTTTTTGAAACAGACCTACAATTCCTGAATGCAACTTCTGTCTCTATCAGCTGATACACTCATACAGGATGATATCGACACTCATCGTCTTATTAGATGCATCACATTTAGAGAATATATGAAATCTATATAAATAAAGATGAGTTTTTGTAATTATATTTTTCCGTAATGATGTCTGTAGTTAAACCGAAGAATGAGAAAACCACTTATAACTAGTGCTCGAAGTAGAAGAAAAAAGAAGGTAAAACAGAGGCAGATTTAGGACGTTTCAGGCTCTAGGTGCAAATGTTTCATGGATGCAACTTAAGTAAATTTTGAAGGTAAATCCATGTCTGAAATCAAATATGTAATAATTTTAAAAACTACTTACTTTACTCTTAATGCATCATACATAGCTAACAAAACTTTTAATTTTCAAAACAATTTCCAAAAATTCTTTTTTTCCTTCTTACTGGACCTTGATGTAGGAGCAGAACAATTCTTCTGGTCCGCATCCTGGCAACTCTTTCCAAACCACTGTTTTACGTAATCCTTTGATCAAAACTATCAATCGGAGGGCCTACCATGGATATGAACGTTAAACTGGATGTTGAGTTCAATATTCAAGATTTTCGTTTAGAATATATGATAATATTCATGGTAGAGAATGATCGCTCACATTCAGCAGTTGAAATAATTAAAGTGTTTACAGCAGTTTTCTGTGGCTGCAGGTCAGGTACAAGGGGGGGAGAGAGAGAGGGAGAGAAAGAGGGAGGGGGAGAGAAAGATAGGATTTGGGTGGCATATGTAGGGGTTGTGATGGCATAATGCGTTTAGACATTCTGAACTGAACTTACGCAAAAATACAGGCAAAAATTAATGAACGAAAAGAGAGGCTTGAGAAAGTTTTATGATCAAAGGAATAAAACTGGGTGAGCAACACGTTAATAGGGACACTAATAAAAAAATGTTAAAAAGGGACTAAAATACACATAAAATTAAAAATAAAAGTTATACAAAAGCACAGTGGAACTATGCAATGTCTACTATAAAACTGCAGCACTAAATATACACATACAAGGTGTTTTAGGAACAAATAAATAAAAATGAGTGAGAAACAAGTTAAAATGTAGACTAACAAGCAAAAATGATAAAAGGGACTGAAGCCACAAATTAAAAGAAAAATAAAACATATTCTAGTCGCATGCTATTAAAGGCAGAGCGGCACTGATCAAGAGTACTCTAAAGACAGCAGTACTAAAGACACACTCACAAAATGTTATATGAACAAATTATTAAAAATGAAGAGGCAACACTATGTCAAAAGATACATTAATAAGCAAAAAGCACAAATAAGCACAAAAAGCCCAAAAGCCACAAAAAGAACAGAAAAAGCACAGCTGCACTAATCAAAACTACTATAAGAAAAGCAGCACCAAATTCGCAATACACACACAACAGAAAGGCAAACCACATCGCCTTATGGCTGGGAAAATAGAAGGAATGGGGGAGGTGGGAGATGTAGCATCCGTGTGGTGGCTGGGGACTCTTGGAGGGGCTGGCTTCTACTCGTTGGGAATGGATCTTTAGGGGAAGTGGGGAGAGAGAGAGTGAGTGAGAGAGAATGAGAGAGATTGATTGATTGATAGATTTGGTGTTTATTTGGGGTGAGATTGAGACTAAGAAGTCTCTCTTCATGAAACATATACAATAATACATAGAACATTATGTAAATACAAGTATTGTAAAAGAAAAGATGTAATTTTGTGGGAAAAAATAGGACTGCTGAATAATGAAATCCATGTAAAAAACCCACTGCAGGAAAACACCCACAAAAGAAGGGGGGGGGGGGTGAAAAACCTGCAAAACCTACTTATATTCAGTAAAGACAGCAATAAGTGAAATGTAATACTGATACTCAGGGCCGGCGCTAGGTTGTTCAGTGCCCGTCTGCAAAATAGCTGCCAGCGCCCCTTTACAAAAAAAATCGTCGAAAAAGATACGTTGCACATTTTAGTGTAACATGAATAAAATATTAGAATAAATAAGTAAATATGAAATTTTATTTAAAACAAGTTGATTCACAAAATTTTTATTTTTCTTGATTTCATGGTTACAAAATTAGAAATAATTTCCTTAACATCTAATTCAGCACATACAGTGGAAACCGCTTAACACGAAATGTGGGGGACCAGCTCAAACATTTCGTCTTAACCGAATTTCATGATAACCTTTTTTGAGACTGATTTGAGATATTTATATAAGCTCGTAAATAAATCTTGACATATTAAATATGCGATGGAAACAGCACAGTAATTAGTTATAATAATGAAAACCTTATAATTTATTCATTACATATATACATAAAAAATTATTTTATTTCAATAATTTCATAAAAACAATGTACAAATATTTAGCATCAAGGTCGCAAAAGTAGTTCAATTGTCTACTTCTTAACAAAAAATTCTGTAATTTTTTTCTGCCTAGCATTCATAATGATCTTTTTTTCCACAAATTGTTCCAAATCATCAACCGTCTCATACAAACTGTCCCCATCTGTTTGATTTTCTAAAAACCGACGAACACTTTTTAGCATTCCACGGATATCCGCAGCACTTGGCACTGACAACATTCCATCGTCACAGTCATCTCCACTTTCACTACTATTTTCATTTTCTTTTGTTTCACTTGATTTAACAATGTCCACAATGTCACTGTCTGTTAAAAGTGGTGTAGTGGCAATATGGTCATCCACTGCTATATAATCATTCAGCGTGATTTCAGTTGTCAATCTCATTACAGACGACACGCGACCGAAGATATCGCACAATTCACTTTCAGTAGATGTATTTACCCTAGTTTCCGTAGTCGATTCAGTTTCATCCTGTCCAGAAAACCTATCTTCTATTGGTGAAGAGGAAAATCCAGCGTGGAGAAAACAATTTTCGATTCTTTTCGCTGTAACTGACCTCCAAGCGGCATACAACAAATGCAAGGAATCCAAAAGAGTCACGGGCTTAATTTCCTCATTTGATTCAATACTAGATAAATATTTCTGGAGTAATAACTTCCGATAGTGGCATTTTAGATTTTTTATAATACCCTGGTCACATGGCTGCAATACGCTTGTTGTATTAGGCGGCAGAAAGATCAGTTTAATTGATTTCAGCTTTTCCACTTCTGGATGAGCAGGGCTGTTGTCGATAATTAAAGCTATTTTGCGCTTCTGGCGTGAAAAGCGCTTGTCCAATGCCCTAACCCAGTCTGTAAAAATGTTTCCCGTCATCCAAGCTTTTTTATTTGCGGTGTATTCCACGGGAAGCTTCTTTACATTCTTGAAGCAGTGAGGATTCAGAAATGTACCCACAAAAAACATCAGGATTTTTTCAGAACCGTCTGAATTGCAAGCCACCATTACCGTAATGCGCTCTTTAGATTTTTTTCCACCAGAGCACTGCTCAATTTTAAAAGCTAAAGTTTTTTCTGGGAAGCCGCGAAAAAAAATCCGGTTTCGTCAGCATTAAAAATGCCCTTAGGCGCAAAGTCTGTTAATAATTTAGGCAAGGAAGAAGTTACCCACTCTGATGTCATATCACGGGAGACGTCACCCGACTCGCCGGAAACAGTCTTAAAAATTATCCCATTCCTCACCTTGAACCGCTCCAACCATCCAGGACTAGACTTGAATTCAATTCCCAATTCTGATCCTAAAGCGTCAGCCTTCGCCATCAAAACAGGACCAGAAATTGGAGCATTCTGGCCTCTTGCTTGCTTAAACCAGATGATCAGCGCCGCTTCCAAATCCTCGTGCTTTGCCGTGCGTAGACGCTTCCGTCCCGGTTCAAACATGCTTCTCTCAAACACAGATGTTATTTTATCACGATTTTTTATAATTGTTGACAAAGTTGAAAAGGGAATTTCGAACTCTTTGCAGATGTCCGTTTTGGTTCTATCACCGTTATCAACCGCTTGTAGGAGCTGCATTTTCACTTTCAGCAGTATTGCTTTTTGCATACGCACTTTACTAGCCATTTTTATGTGGGTCTTTTATCTTTTATAAAAATATAAAATCACAACTGAGACCGATACCGAAAAAGAAAGAAGAACTTCGCACACAGATTCGTTTCACATTCGCTAACCGTTCCACACGGAAATTCAGAATCAACTGAGTAGAACTGTTCTGCATAGGGGTCTAGAGACGAGAGCAAGTGAGGAGTTGAGCGTATTGAAAGACGGGGAAAGGGAAGGTACAGTACAGATAACAATCTGCACCTCCAAATCCTTCCTTTCATTCGAAGATGGTAGTTCCCAGAATTTAGTTTATTGCTGCCAAGGAAATCTCGGTAGCAACCCTCTCAACGGGGGCGCGTGAGTTTCTCTGAGGTCTACTAATGACCATGCCTATTGAAAGAGAGGGGGAAGGAGGAGGTACAGCTGTGGCTCTAAGAAACGAGTGGGTCGTTTCGTGTTATCCCAAGAATTTGACGGGGATTTATTTTCAGGGGACCGAAATTTTTTTTCGTGTTAACCGAAATTTCTTGTTAACCATTTCGCGTAAAACGAACTAATATATGTTGAAATGTATAGGCACCGGTAGGGACCGAGCCTGCATTTCGTGTTAACCGATATTTCGCGTTATCCGTTTTGGTGTTAAGCGGTTTCCACTGTACATCATTTTCAATCCCTATTAATGCAAGGTTTACAAGCCTCTCTTGCGAAATACTCGTTCGTAAATACATCTTAATTAATTTAAATTTAGTAAATGAATGTTCACTGCTTGCTACACTAACAGGAATGGTCAATAATATTCTTAAAGCAATCGTTAAGTTAGGAAAGGATACATTATTAGATACAACAAACTGAAGAACATCAAAAGGGTTTTGAATTGTTAATTTATCTTTACTGAAAATGTCTTTATAATCAACTATCTCGTCATAGAGTTCTGTACCATTTATATCTTTGCTTTCACCATATTTTAAAAATTCTCTAAATCATTACAGTTTTTTCTTAGATTTTCATTATCAATTTCTAAGAAATTTATAAGAAACTGAAATGATCACTATGGATTTTCAGTTGTTCAAAATGTTCATTCAACGATGCCCAAGCAGCATCCAAAATTGTATAAAAACATTGACTCTGAATCTATCTTCTAGCATTTGCGGTGATTCGTCATGATGTTCATATTGAAATTGATGTTTCTTTTTTCTTTGGCGAACTACAACTATAGATTTAAACTCTGGTTCTCCATCCACATCTTCACCAAGTTTTTTTGCCTTTTCAAGAACATCCTTGTAATTTGAATTTGATCGATATTCCAATACGAATGATTTTAAATTGCCGATTGATTCTAAGACAAGTGCAATGTTCATATTTTTATCTTGAAGTTGTTTGCTGACAGGATTTATTCTATTAAGAATATCATGCCAAATTATCAAGGAGCAAATAAATTTATAATCTTTTATTTTAACACACAAACTTTGTGCTTCATGTTGTATTTCTTTATTGAAGTTGTCATGGTCCATAATTTCATAGAACGCGTCATAAATTTCTCCTAGTTGATATTGTCGAGGCCAGATTGCTTAAATTTAACTTTCCCATCAGGTGTCTGAAAGCTGCTTTAATGTTAAGTTTGAAATGTTCTTTAAAAGAATTGTCCAATGCTTAGGAGAAGATGAAAAGAAATTATATAATTTTTGCAGAGTTGCAAAAAAACTAATTGTGTCTGCATTGACTTTTGCTGCATCATTTATCATTAAATTTAGAGTATGAGCAGCACAGGGAACGTAAAAGGTACGAGGATTTGTGTTTAAGAGCAAACTTTGAAGCCCATTGTCACCCCATTGTCGTACCCTTGACCCCTCATATCCTCAATAGGAATGTACCATTTTTCCAATAATTTAATTATGGTTTCGTATAAACCGTGGCCTGTAGAGTCATCAACTTCCACAAAACCTAAAAAGCTTTCCCTGATTTCAACTTTTCCATCAGTGTAGAAAACAAAATGTATGATAATACTCATCTGTTCTGTCTTACTTGCGTCAGGTGTGCAGTCCAAGATCATTAAATAGTATTTAGCCTTTCGAATTGACAATAAAATTTTATCCCTTATTCCATTAATAAAGGTGAAATACTCCTTTAGCCAAACAATTAGAGGGTTACAACACCCAATGCATTTGGCTAAAGGAGTATTTTACCTTTATTAATCTTAGCCAAAGTTATTGAGCTACTATCAATTACCTTATTCCATTGCCTAAAATTTTCAATATTTCATTTTGACTGTCTTTACTTAAATAGTGAACGCAACCTTTTTGCCGTAGAGCTCTTTCAATGTGGGTTTCCATAACCGGGTCAAACTTAGCAAACAGTTCGACTAATTTTAAAAAGTTTCTGTTATCCCTTTGATATAATGTATCTGATGATCCTTGCAATGTGTCCAAAGTGTGTCAGTAAACTGCACTTACCTCCTAGTTGGTAGGACATGGGCAACGGAATGTTGGCTCACAAGGTAGTCTGTAGAGTAGAGATCCTAGCTTGTGTAGAATAGCATAAGCATACCTGGGGTAATACTGGGTGTTGGTTTCACTTGTAGCATGACGGCTAAATTGTGCCAAAACTGACCGGTATTGTGCTGCATGTGGCACGGGCACAGTATAGGCTGGTAACCTTGCTTACCCTATTTTTAATGTTACTACAATGTGCTATAAGAATGCCTTGGACGACCGAAACCATGATGGGCGGCGTAGGTCGAAGCAGGTTGGCCCATCTGATGATGACTCGGTATGGAAGATTGCAACATGGAATGTAAGAGGTGTGTATGGGAAAGAGAGTGAATTGATGAATGAAATGGATAAAAGGAGGATAGATGTTTTGTGTGTGAGTGAAACTAAGCGTAAAGGGAGGGATGTGATAGAAAGGTGACAGGGAGTGTGTGGTCGATTGCAAAGAATGAATGGTTGTCAAAAGAAGCTAAAATGGCTGTATACAAGAGTGTTTTAATGCCTACCTTGTTGTATGGCAGTGAAACATGGGTATGTCAGGAGAAGCATAAAAGTAGTTTGAATGCAGTTGGGATGGGATACATGAGAAGAGTTTGTGGAAAATCTAGGAGGGACAAAGTAAGAAATAATTGGGTGATGAACAAATGTGGTATGAAAGCTAGTGTGACAGATCTGTATGAGAGAGGTCTGCTGAGGTGGTTCGGGCATGTAGAAAGAATGGAGGAGAGTAGAACCACCAAACAAATATATGAAGGAAGAGTGAATGGTGAGAGAGGGAGAGGTAGACAGCGCAAGACTTGGTTGGATGTGGTTAGTGAGACTTTGAGAAAAAGGGACGTGAAAAGTATGAGGAATAAGAGGAAATGTGTGACTCAGTGTATGAGTGTAAGTGAAGCAGAAGAAGTATGCAAGGATAGAAGTGTGTGGAGGAAGCATGTGGTGATGGGTTGGTAATTGGCAGACATATGGCATGGATTACCCCGCAAGGGAAAGCATCAAGGTGTGTTGTTGTTGTATGATCCTTGAAATGCTAAATGTTGGCCACCAAGGAATTTTACTATTTCAATCAATCTTTCTAAATCATTTGACCAATGTTTTTTTTTCCATTTCGTACATGTTTTGTGTTTGAAACTAAATAGTTAGTTTATTTTTCAGGTTCTTCTGAAGTTCCTTCCATTTAAAAAAATTTTCATGTGAGTCATACTGGTCTATGTAAAGTTTTGGATATGTTTCCCCAGCCATCATATCCTTTTATGAGGCTACTACTCTCACCAGGTGTAAAAAGCTTACAAGAAAAACAGAAAACAGAATTTGCGGTTAACGAATAAATAAGCCATGTCCATATTACCAACTTCCATTTTTCCATTATAATATGTATCGCTAAATTTACGTCCATTCGTATCTCTCAGATATATTAAATTTTTCTTTTGAATAGGTCCCATTTCTGATAAAACTATTCGTAATTTGTCGTCAATATTTGGCCATTTTGCTGGATCATCTAAATTTCCATTAACTAAAGATTTTTCAATTATAACAATGTCTTTCTCCGAATTATCTCAAAATGATTCTTCACTTAAGATGTTTTCCATGTCATGATTTAAAGAATTTTTAATTACCTCGAGATCTGGTTCAGAAATTAATTCCTCATGGTCTTGATCTGTCGTTGTAATATTCTCATTTAATCTGGCTGATGAACTTGGGTTGGATGCCTCTTCATCAACAATTGGTTCTGATGATGTGTCAAGTTGGCTACAGTCTAAGTCAGAAGTATTCTTCACTATTTTAATGAAATGAGCTAGTGTACCAGCTTGTTTTTGAATGGCGGCATCTTTCGCGGCCTTACGTTTACAATTCTGGGCACCGGATAACTTCTTCTTCAATTCCATTTTTTAATTAAATTTTTAGACTGAAACTCAATAATAAAAATAAATTGGGGTTAATTCCAAAATACCCAGTTTTTAAAAACATGCTAAAAATACTATAACAAAACGTTAGGAGTAATAACAAAAATTTACACAACACCAACCCTAACTCTAACACCAATTTTAACCTGTTTTAAAACAGTGGGTATTTTGGATTATTTTTAAAAAACAGTGGGTATTTTGTAACTATTTTCAAATAAATTTAAACATGAATTATAAGTAAGTACATTCTCAACTTACCGAATGTTCTGCAGATATCAGATATAAAATTTTATTAAAATGGTTGCTTATAAAACAACCGCAACAGTTAATTCGACATAGCAGATAGCGATACGTGCATTTACGGTGTGAATTCAGTTAGAACCATTGGAGGCTCACTCTCATTATGCTACATGGCATAGTCGTCCGCTAGCTAACTTTGGCTACACCCAGCACCGTTGGCCAACAAAGTTTCAAAAATGTATTACTTTGTATATATTTCCAACTATTATGTTTCTTTACTGAAATCACTCATGCTGATTCAAACCATAAAGCACCATAATCTCCGTGGGTGAGGATGTGTGGTGTCGTATTTATTATTTATTAAATATGATACATTTATGGCTGAAGTTTTTGGAAGCGGTGCCCGCCTGCAATGCAGTGTTTGCAGGCCCGCTTCCGCCGGCCCTGCTCCTGAATTCCGTGGAAAGATATTGTGGATTGTTAGAAGTAAGTAATTGGTATAGTAAGGAAAGCAAGGAACTCGGGACTCCAAATTTAACCAGTTTAGTTTCACGAGTGAATCAGAAATGTGGTCTGATATCTTCAGATCAATAATATATCTAATGCACGCATTACATGTTCTCTGAATCTTTAACGACAACTCTTGAGATAAATCTTGGTACGCTATATCAACATTGTCAAAATGCGGAATAATGAGTGAAGTTACCAGATGCTTCTTTAGAGAAACTGGGGTACTCCTATTTAACTTCCTAAGTGAGTGAAGAGATGAGTTTACTACTCTACACATATTTATAACATGTGGGGACCAAGAGAGGGTTTCATCTATAAGCAATCCTAGATTTTTTACCACTTTACAATAAGGTATAGTTGAATTTGCTATGTTGATTCAGAATCTTTGCGATTGATTAACCCCTTGGTGCGGTGGTGCTGCACCGATGTGCCGGATGCCATTGTGGGAGTCGGTACCACATACCGACCAGTGCCCTACCCTATTCAAAAATTTTCTGGATATCTTTCCTTCAGTTATGTGAGATACAATGGCATCCTTTGTCTTCTAGATGGGTTCGGCTTTATAAACAACTACTTTGGTTACATGGTTTTGCACTCCGAGCATTAAAAAATATTATATCTTTTCTTCTCACTTCTCTAGCTTTTTGACTCTGGGTGTTTAGGCTTGGCTTTCATTTCCAAGCTGTATATGTTTGTTTGCCATCTGTTTCATCTCACTCTTAATGAAATACTGGATCAGCATTTCTTTTTATAGAGCCAGCCATATAGTCCTCAGCTGAAAGCATTCTTTCTGGAGTGGAAGTACGAAAAATTCTCTTTCTCATAGTAGTGAACATTTTCTGGATGAAGAAGTTATTCAATTTCTTGTTGAAAATGAAGAAGATAAATTTTCTAATGATTCAGGCAGTGATAAATCTAGTGAGATCGAGTTGGACTTTACATCTCTTGACCTACTTCAAGAGTCAGAAAGTGAAGATGAAAGTGATGGTCATCCATTTAGTGAGGCTGAAGTTTATCATACTTCTTGGATTTGGTCAGATATTGATGAAGGTAATATTCCGCAAAAGTATCCCTTGATTGGCGAATTTGGTCCTACTGTTCCTGTTGCTAATATTCTCGAGTCTTTCACAAACATTTTTGATGCACACCTGATTGCGATTATTGTTTTGGAGACTAATAGGTATGCTGAAAATTATTTAAAAAATAAAAAGCTTTCCTCTAGATCTCGACTAAATAAATGGGAACCTGTTTCTTCATCAGAATTATATGTTTATTTGGGACTAATTATATTGATGGGTACTGTACAAAAGCCTACTCTTCGTTCTTACTTTTCTAAAAATCCACTTTTGGAAACAACTATTTTTCCTAAAACCATGTCTCAAGATAGGTTTGAAAGCATCTCAAAATTTTTCCATTATGTTGATAATTCGAAAATCATAAGTTACACAGGCAATAAGAAACTTTTCAAAATTTAGCCCATTATTAATTATTTAAATTGTAAATTTCAGAGTATCTATTTGCCAAAGGAAAAAATTGCTGTAGATGAATCTCTTACACTTTGGAAAGGTCCTTTGTCTTTCAAGCAGTATATTCCTTTGAAATCTTCAAAATTTGGAATAAAAACATTCGAACTTTGTGAATCTGAAACTGGATATCTTTGGAGTTTTATTGTTTACTCCGGCTCAGATTCCGCAATTTCGGTTTCAGAAACACCAGACAGACTGAAAACATCAGCAATAGTTATTGTTTGAACCTTTATTTAGAAAAGGCTATATGTTATGGATGGACAATTACTATAATTCACCAGGTTTGGCAAAATTTCTGTTAATTTGTGGAACAAATGTTACTGGAACTTTATGTTTGAATAGGAAAAATGTACCATCTGAAATAAAAGCTGCCAAATTTAAGAAGGGTGAGCACGTAGCTAAAGTAAGCAATAAGATTATGGTATTGAAATGGAAGTATAAAAAGAATGTAGCATTTATATCAACATTCCATTTCAGTATTTTCAGAAAAAGGATGATAAATTTAAACCGGTTTGCATTTTAGAATACAATAAAGCAATGGGGGAGTGGATCTGAAGATCAAAAACTTTAACCTTACCTCTTAGAGCATAAAAAGAGTAACAAATGGTTTGTAAAATTGTTTAGAGGCCTTTTGAATGTTTCGGTACATAATTCATTAATAATGTATAATAATTGTCAAAATATGATGGACCACCCGAGCTTTCATTTAACTTTAATCCAACAACTTCTCAAAACATATGGGAGTGTATCAGAATCGCCAAGCGCAGGAAGACCATTTCTAAATCCATCACCTGACCGTTTATTTGAGAGGTACTTCATGGAAAAACTATCAGCAACAGGCAAAAAATCTAAGCCACAAAGAAGATGTGTTGTGTGTTCTGCAAAAGGGAAAAAGAAAGAAAGGGTGTACTGGTGCTCTGAGTGTAATGTAGGCCTGTGTTTAGAAGGTTGTTTCAAGATCTTCCATACGGAATAGAATTTTTAGGAAACCTCATGATTTGAAGAGCATTTATATTGCATTACACTTGGATAAAAAGTAAGTAAAATATATTTTGCATACATAAACCATTTTTATTTAACACTGTAAATTCTTGTAAGATTTAAATATCATTTGACCGAGATAAAAACCATAATATAAGATGTTGTGCGAAGCCGTGATTTTCGCGAAATTTATTATCGTGAATAGGACCTTATCGCGTGAAGGCTTTGACCGGCTTGAAGGGTTAATAGCTGCTAATATCTTAGGGTAACCAATTAAGATAGCCTGTGATTTTTCTGGATTGATAATAAGAAAATTTATATTGCTCCAGTTTTCCTTATTGATATTCTTTAGGGTTCTCACAAGATCGTTTGCGGTAGAACTTGAATATATTTGCAAGTCATCTGGATAAAGGTGTTGATTGCAGTATTTAAGGGACAAGGAGCAGTCATTTATGTACAAAGAAAATAGTAGGGGACCCAAAATTGAGCCCTGTGAGACGCCTCTCCTGCTAATAAGCCAATCAGAGGAAGAATTAATGGAAATCACTTGTTGGGAATGATCGCTTAAATAAGAAGATATCCAATTAATGGCTGATGGCGAGAAATTCATTGAGAGCAGTTTAGATAGGAGAACATCTTTGTCTATCAAGTCGAAAGCTTTACTGAAATCCAGTAGTACTAGGATTAAAACTTCCCTTTTGTGCATTGCATGGCGAATGTCATCAATGATTTTTACAAGAATAGTGGTGGTGCTGTAAGATTTACGAAAGCCAGATTGAAAGGGATCTAACAATTGATTTTCGTTAAGAAAGAGCCTGATTTGTTCATGTTTTAATTTTTCTAAGGCTTTTGATAAGGTAGGCAAAAAGCTTATGGGGCAAAAATCATTGATTTTAGTCGATTTCGATTTCTATGGTAATGGCCTTATGAAAGAGCATTTCCATTGCACTGGAAATTTTTCTTGAGATAGGGAGAAGTTAAATATATTAGTTATTATTGGTAGAATAATATGTATCAATTTCTTGATGAAGATAGTAGGAATGCCATCTGACCCTTGTGCTTGAGATTTAATTTTTCGAAAAGCATGGAGCACTTGGAATTGAGTGACCGGGATGAACCTGAATGGGTTAAAATCCTTGTTTGATTTTTCGGCTGCAGGAGTAATCGAATTAATAACTCCAATTTTTATTCTATCATTAATGACATTCAGTGGTGTAGAGAATTTAGAATTTAATGAGTCTAATGATATGTACGAAGGCAGTTTAAAGTCATTTTGTTTGCCAATATCAATCGACTAAGTTTTTTCCAAATAATCAAGGGTGATTTATTCGGACTAGCTATTGAATGAATAAATTTAATTTTTGCATTTCTGATTAGCTCTTTCATTTTGTTTCTAATGCACCTATATTTGTCGAAAATATTATCATTTTTAGTTCTTTTGAACAAACAAAAAACCGAATCGCATTGCACCATCATTATCTTAATTTCGTCATTAAGCCAGAGCACGCGAGATTTGGAAATGCGAATGGTTTTTTCAGGTGTGAAGTGGTCAAGTAACTGAATTAATAAAGTGTTTACTGTAAACACCCGTAAATAATGCGCACCCTCGTATAACGCGCAGGGGGATTTTCAGCCTCGTAACCTATGATTTTTCTATATACCCACGTATAGTACGAACAGATTTTTTTTTAGTGTTACCGTTCCAGAATAAAGTAGATAGTGTAATGTGGTCTAAAGCAATGATCAAATTATAGGTATTATGTATTGGTAACATAATGAAAGTGCGAAATGAAATTTTTGAATAACGTTTCAAAAGAACGTCACCTAACTCAATCATTACATACTCTGTTTACTACAAGGTGATATTAGGATATACACAATAATCCAATTATATTAATTTCATAGTATGGCATATGACATTGTTTGAGCTAATAAAATGAAGGAATGACGATAATCCCATGTCGAAGTTTTTTACATACGTTTTTGTCACGCCTGAGGTGGATGTGTTTGCCCAACCTTCAGTTTTACCCTTATTAGAACACTGGAGCACGTAAAAACGATAGCAAATAACCACAATTAACTACAGACACTAATAATCAAGAATAAATCACATATGAATGCTGAGAGAAAAGTAGGGAACGATAACTTGATGGTAGTTCTACAAGAAGCATCAACTCCCTGCATACTCAAAGGCATCAGCTGCCATTGTTTTTAAATGTAAGTAGTACCAGTAACTCACCACCAGGCCAGGCGCTGGTGTAGGGTGACGTCATGCGTAAAATAGCTCATCATTGTGCTAACAAAAGGAAAGGTGAGTTACAATGTAGAAAATCATATACAGTGAAATGCGAGAGAATTTTGAATGTTATTTAGAGGCAGCATATCGAATTATATATTGAAGCCGATAACGGAATGGATTAACGAGCACGTCTTCAGTTTCAGTTCAGTTCAACTTAATTGAATGCAGTAAAAAATTATTACAAAATAGGTGCAATGATTAAATTGCATGTTTCTATTAGGCTAATTTTTACTGCCCATAGATTTAGTATTATGCATAGACAAATACACGTTCATTAAAGACATACATATTTTATCTTTATGATATTTCGCTCCCTTTTTCTTATTATAAGTAAAGATAATTACTTAAAGCGCTTATTTAACCCATATTTGTGACAGACAATATGGAAGTTAAAAGGCAAAGCTACACTGTCAAATTCAAACTGAAAGTGATCCATTATGCTAAGGAGCATGACAGTCATGCAGCAGAGCGAGAATTTGGATCGGGGGTATTCATTATTAGACAATGGAGGAAATCCGAAGAAATCATTAACAAAATGCCTAAAACAAAGAGGGCTAAACACAAGGGAAAAGTTCAAAATCCTGAACTGGAAAAACACCTGATGAAATGGATTATGGACACAAGAAGGGATTGCTTAGGTGTAAGTACCTCAGCTGTTTGGGTTCAAGCTCTTAGATTAGCCAAAAACTCAACATAAAGGACTTCAAAGCATCCATTCAGTGGTGTCATAGTTTTTACAAGAGAAATAATTTGTCAATATGCCGATGCACAACTATAAGTCAGCTTTTACCGGAGGATCTTGAAGAACAACTCCTTAAATATCAATCCTATATAATTAAATTGAGGAAGGAATTTAATTTTCCACTAAGCCTAATTGGAAACGCCGACCAGACCCCACTAACCTTCGACATGCCATCGCAAACCACGGTCAGTGGAAAAGGCGCTAGAACCATAAGAATTAGAGGCACTGGTAATGAAAGAAATCGATTCACAGTAATGCTCACATGCATTGCTGATGGCACAAAACTGCCACCATATGTTGTTTTTAAGCGAAAAACTTTACCTAAAGGCATTTTTTCCAAGGGAATTATCATAAGAGCGCAAGTAAAAGGTTGGTTTGATGAGAAGATAATGAATGACTTGATAGAGAGTATATGGAAAAGAAGAACTGGTGGTTTACGGAATCAGAGGTCTCTACTAATTTTAGATGATTTAGTTGTCACACTAAAGCAGAAACTACAAGAATTAAACACGAATCTTGCAATAATTCCTGATGGAATGACATCAATTCTACAACCAGTACATGTTGTTATTAATAAACCATTCAAAACACTTATGAGGCAAAAGTGGTCCAATTGGATGGTCAATGGCGACCATAGGTTTACTAAAAGTGGAAATATGACGAAAGTTGATATCCCTACAATCTGCCAATGGATTGTTGAAACGTGGGATGAAATGTCCACGGATGTTATTATAAAAGGTTTTAAAAAATGTTGCATCAGTAATAGTTTAGATTCCTGGGACTGGCGACTGACCATGAGATATTATTTTTTCAATTTTTGTCGTAACAGCTAAGTCAATTCAGGTTGAAGCTGTTTAGGTGTTATTAGTCAGATTCAGCGGAACAATATTGAGACCATGCAAATTAAAGGAATGTTTTAAATAATCAGTATCATGAGAACTAGCTGTGAAATTGGCATTAAAATCACCAGTAATTATAATGTGTTAATAATTGGTAGCAAAATTCGAAAATATGTTGTCTAAGTCTGATAGACGGGCTATTTTGGGAGGTTGATAAATTATTCCTAGTAAAAGTTTAGTTTTTTGTCATTGACTAAAGTTCTCACTCCGTACTATCCCGGCCAAAACTGGCCGTCTGCATTTATTCCTCTCTGTACTAACCCAGCCAAAACCGCCCAACAGTGCGTTATCTTTTAGGACTTACTTCCTTTGTGTTGAGGTGTTTATACCTAACCTTATAGCCTTCCCTTCTCTCGCTTTCGATGAGGATGCCTAAGTAAACATTTCTAAGAACACTTGAGAAATAATTTTTTTCTATCTGGCCTTGATTTCTAACCATGGCTTCTTTGAGTGAAGACGTTATTGTGAGAGAAGCGAACAGAGATGGTTTTTTGAGTGATACTGAGAGTTATAGTTCTTCAGATGTAGCAGAGGAGTTGCTTGAATGCATTAATTCTAGCTATAGTGTCATAGAAGAGAAAGGTGCTTGAAAACCATCTTGGTAAGAACCACCACGTTTATTTTGACAGTTTTTTCAAGTGTTTCACTTATGAATTTGTTACACAAAAACCATATTTACACATTGTAATGTGCACGATCGGGTCCCCACTTTAAATGCCTGCCGTGGCGGTTTGCATGGGTTCCCCAGAGGTTGCCACCGTCTCACGGCAGGTATATAACAGGTGAGTTCACGAGGCCGAGGTCTCATTTTTATACTTCTCGTGTACCAGCAAGGTCAGGTCAACCAAGCGGACCGCAGAGTGAGAATATAGTGGGTCGTAGAGAGAATGTGTGGCGTGGAGCATGTGGGTAGATTCCTTGAGGTGTGATCTGACATTTGGTGGGTCTCAGTTTACTTTTCCCTCCTCCTTCCTGTCTTATCCCCTACATAATTTCCTATACATTCCCTTCCCTCTCTTCCCTTTGGGATTTTCGGTAATGAGAATGAAGGGCGTATCGCCTAGGTAATCTGAGGAAATCACAAATATCTTTCTATCTTTTCCCTTGTAACCTCTCCCGTTCTGAGCACAAGCGGAACTTCCCCCTTACTTGTGCTGGCGCCCAACTCTTCTCTCCCGAAGGCGAACCACGACCGAGCTAAGCAAGGGGGCAATGTTACGTGTGCTACCATAAGACCATCTCATAAGGAATGGCTAGCAGAATTCAAAAATCCTAAGAAATTAAAACTTAAAAGAGGCGAAAGCAAAATTTTGTAGCGTGGAAAAGTCACAGCCACAGTCTGGCATGATAATTGTGACATTTTTGTTCTTTCAACAAATTGTGACCCAAATTTGAGTGGGATAGTGTCCAGAAAAATGGAAAAGGGGAATAAACAAATTTTGATTCCATGTCCTCAATCCATTTTAGTGTACAATAAATTCATGGGTGGGGTTGACAGAGCAGGTTACTACAATTTTGGAAGGAAAACGAAAAACTGTTGAAGTATATTTATGCATTTGTAGTTAACAGAGCCATTGTAAATAGATACATACTTGTTGTGGGCACCGGAAAGACGCCATAAGGTTCGGTGACATTGTAATACAATTGAAGGAGCTATACCACTGTTCGAAGGAGCTGGATGAGTGTTATGTGTGACTGAACAGGAGGAGGGCAGAAGTGACATTGTTGTGACTACTTTGATCGCCGTGGACATTGTATAGCGACGGTGGAGCGCACGCTCCCTGTCTGTGTCTCTAGTCTGTTAATGTAAGGAGAACGTTCAAGTTGTTCGGGTGTGCTGCGCAGTTGTGTGAATAAAAAGGGATTGTCTCTCTAAAAGCGGAACGTGTCTTCTTCCCTGTCATTTTCCCAACCCCGATTCTGTCTCTACATGCCGACGAAGACGTCGGGATGCGACATACTGTATAAAGAGACGAATTCTCCACCAACTTCAAAGCATGGAAAAATGCAGCAAGATTTTCGCCTTGCTCTATACAGGCAAATGGTAGGAAATTTCTCCTCTCATAAATTTTAGGCCACAAAAGATCCTTACCAATTGTCACAGCTTTTTCGAAAAATGTTCACCAACTCGTGAAAATTAAAGGAAGGAAAAGAGTATGCACCTGCTGCAGTAGTAAGAAAAGACAAACTCCTGCTGGAAGGAGCATAGAAACATGGAAATGTGTAATTTGCCACTGTGTAAAGTGGGATGTTTTTTTAATATAATAAAAAATTAATTGATATTTAAAAGATATTTCTTAAAAATTTCAAACATTGATAAAACCATTTGTGATTTATTGTAATTTAAATTGAGTAATGACCGTGATGTGTACCACTCTTGAAATAATAGTCAAAACTAGGGATAAGTGGCATTTAAATACGGCTCTTAGTAGAGAATTCATGCTGGCCAGTTTCGGCTGGGTTAGTATGGAGAGGGTTAAAGAATAACAAAGTTACAAAAAACACTTTTATTATTTTTTGATAAGATATGAGTTTGGGACAAAAACCATTTGCTTTTTATGGGGAAATACATGCCAGCATCAACATCAGCATCATCAACAAGTATGGAAAGGAAAGTTTCCAAATTCGTTCTTTGAGATCAACAAATTTTAGAAAAACAGCCCAATACCAAATTTCATCAAAATATCTTCTGCGGTCTGAGTTGAAACAGGAACATTGTAAACTACATGTAGGTCTTCATGTAAAGTGGTTGTAATTGTTGTCTGATTTTAACCAAAATTGGGTTGACCAATTTTTATAAAACTCCTCAATACCAAATTTCATCAAAATACGTCCAGGGGTTCCTGAATTTTAACATATGGATGGATGGAAGGACAGACAGATGGATGGAAATGACCTCCCCTATATGCGTTCACTTTGTTCAAAGAATGCATAACAACTTGTCAAGGTGTATGGCGACAGTGTAATGAAACTTCAGAATGTCACAAAATGATGTAGACAGTTTGATGGGAATCCCCCTATAGTCCTGATCTCAACCCAAGTTACTCTAACTTCTTTAGATCTGTTAAAAACATCTACATGGTTGCACATGCCATTTGGATTTGAAGTTCGCTTTTGGCTCAGTGCACAAAGCTCGATTTCTACGCCTCCGGTATAAGTTATTTGATTTTGCGTTATGACAAATCTCTCAACTGCCAAGGGGACTTGTTGTTTTTTGTTTGTATTTCCAGTTAATCAGCCTCTTTCTATACTTCTGCCATTTGTTTAACTTTAGATATGAGTTTTGAAAAATGTACAGGGTTGGATAGGTGACTATTTAACCTTTATCGTACGGCGGCCGTTTATGTTGGTGCCTCTCATATTTTTTGGTACCGGAGCTAAAAGAACATACATTAGGAAATATGAGAACCAATAAGGATGGAGCGAAATCTGAAACAGGTTAACACACTGCGTCGCCATACAGCATCGCTCAGCCATGAAAGCATACATTTAGTGTCCTCATATGGGAATGCCTGGCCATTCAAGGTTAAAATTGAAAAAAAACCTCAGAAGGTATAAAAGATGGACGGCTGTAAGTTTGAGCATACATTTGCACATTGACGCCACTTACAAACAAGCCTCTGGTGGCCAAATGTGGCCGTATAACTACATAAAAAATTAGATAAGCTAAATTTACGCATGAAACAGGAGATCAAATTCCAAATTCTTTTCAGGTCACCAAAAAGGTTAATGGAGAAATCTTCCTAGCGAAATCAAACACAAAATATTATCAAATTTAATAATAGAAGAAAACATGCTAATTATGTGCATGTTCATGGATAACACTCTACTTCTTGTCTTTTAATGAATTCAACTGCAGATAATAATCATAGCTGGACAGAAGTAAAGAGTAAAAATAACAAAAAAAATTTAAAAGAGCAACTGCCAAAAGAGTGGTTAGATTTATACGTATTGTGTTGACAATTTAATATCCATTATATTATATAAGGCTCTCTACTATTATCAGTTTAAAGAACAATCAAACTGTATATGCAATTGAAAACATCAACCCAGCAAAGGCTCATAAGCCAAACCCAAATAATAAGTGCTGAAGGTATATCTTAGATAACTTTCATGATATTGTTGATATAAATGATATCCGAAAGTGGTAGATGATAATTCATCAATAAGGAATTAAGCATACAGTATGAAATATTTTATAACATTAACAGTAATTTTGTTAGTTTTTCATATTAATGTTTATTCCCTTCTGGGTTAAAAAATATACTCATAAAAATATTTCAATGTTATGCCTTTGAAATAACATTTTTTAAATTCTAGTAGTGAGCAAAAGAAGCAAATCAGCACACTAAAATAGAAAAGTAACATGAATGTCATTAATCATAGATCATCCTACAATTCAAAATTGCACATCAAACAAAAAATTATGAAAATTACAAAAAAACTGTAAAATATGTAGTATAGGGAATGACTTAGTGGGCAATGCATGCTATAGGTCAGGGTACAATTATGAAAGAAAAAAAGCTGACAATTTTTCAGGGCCTGGAAGTTCAGAGGGGCTATATATTGGCAGTAAACAATGCAACCTTGAAAGCAAAACTTATCATCCCTATAAGAGGATGAATGAATTCGTAGCTGGGCCTTGCCATAGGTGAAAAGTTAACATTCAAGATTCCAGTCCAAAAATGTTTGTTATGCTTAGAATTCCTAAGCTAATGCCAAACTACTAACATGTGTGGGGGTTACCAAGTTGCTATCTTCTTCATTTATCACGATGATGTTTTTCTGTAGCTGAAATATGTACCCCTAGTCTTGTAAAATGATTTAAGAATTTTATTAAGATTGATTTCTTTTCCTTTCTTCCTACCACAGTATTTAATACAGTATCAGGTTCTTCAGCTAATCAATTTATTTCTATAAGATCTGCATAAAATCCAGTCAAATTATTTGCATTGAAAAAGTGAGTCTGCATTGTGAAGCCTACCAAGAGGAAAGGGCATCATTGTTCCAACTGGTGCCTAACTTATTCCTAGACTACTATGGGAACATTGCTCAAACTAAAGACGAGAAAATAAACTGAAGGTACCAGACTAAGAGATAAACCACAATCCTGTGCAGACAGTATGTACCTTTTCATGCAGGATGTGCTGATATAAGGCAGTGTTGTGTATGGGCAACACTAGATCTGCAGAGATTTTAATGACAGAACAAGAAGCTGAATTTATAATTATGAAGTTCCCACGATTATTCAGCTCATTTCTGAACACATTGTTTCCAGCTGCAGGGCCTCTGGCACCATCCTTATGCAGGCTTAATGACTGGTTTACCTGGTTATCATTCATCTGCAACAAGGGTGGGCAAACTGTGGGTCGCAGCCTACAAAGGGGCCACCAAGGTCCATACAGGGATTGCAAAGTGAAAAATAGGTAACTCTAAAATCATCTATTATAAAACAACATTCAGTTCATCGTGCATTTTTCAAATATGTGCACTCTTAACGTACAACCCAGGAGTCTGCAGCTGAGAAATAGGCTCATCTATCTCATTAAGAATAAATTATATTTGTATCATCACTTAAAATAATTTTTGCAAGTACCATTATTAGTGATTATTTCGAATTTAATAATGTAACAAAAAAGTATTCTGTTTTCTTGGTAAAAGTAGAAGTAGATTTTCCTAACTGAATTTTAGTCAGTACATAATTAAACTAAGAAGGGAGAGGATTGGAAGTAACTGAATGAAGAAAAAGGAGGTCACAGCTTGAAAAGTTTGCCTACCCCTGATCTAAACAATGCAGGTGAATATTGATTGACTTTATCCAGAAAAAATTGTCTTATAGGCCAGCAAATATCATAGTTTTTATCCTAAAGTAAACAAAGTTCATTGGGAGAGAAGATAATGCAAAATCAACAAGTACAATAAAAGCATAAGAATCTACTATTTATGTAGTTAATGCATTGACAATAACACAGGAATAAATTTTACTTTAATTTTCATTACAACAAATTCTAATGCTGGGTCTATCCCAAGCCGACAAAAGCAACATTTTGGAGACTTGTTTTGTTTCAACTACAAATGGAAACTTCTGTCCACACCAAAAAAGACAAAAACACCAAGAAACAGTTGCATTTTTGATTCTTCCTGTTTACACACAAAACTTTCAAGAAACAAAACATTAGCAAACATGGGAACTTCAATCTGTCTTGGCTTGGATGTAATGGATGTTGTTATGAAAAGCTAGCTGTTTTTGCCATTTTATGAATGTTTGTGATAAGTGAACAATTAATCATGTGGTGGTGCTCAATATTTTTTCAATTTTTAGGCATTCATTAGCAGCGAAGCGGTAATAGCAGAACTCCTTATGGGCACATATGGTCAGTCTATCCATCCATTGTAACTTTCATTTCCTAAACCGCTGGGCGGATTTCAGTTAAATTAAGTGTGAGTGATCGTTATTAAAATTTATTACCCATTTGTGATTTTCAACTGAATCCGTCAATTAGAACTTCCACTTTACATAATTACTTTAATAAACTTACTCATATCTCGTTAAATGGCATCCATCAAGCAACAATGAAATACCAAAATTTTCACTCCCTAGCTGTTATATGATCTGTAAGGTATAGATCAAAAAATGTATTTAACATTTACTACAAGAAAGTCTGCAAGGCCACATACTTATGAGATATAGTTTTGGAGATAAAAATTTAAGAATCACCCACACAAAACATCACATATTTTGTTTACATCAATCTCTAAGCAAACAACAATTAAAATCCATGTTTTTTTATTCCATGCCCTTATAATATATGATCTGTGATATATAGTTTAAAAAATTTATTCGGATAGAGAACAACATTTAATACAAGACAGTCCCCGAGACCATATAATTACGAGTTAAGACTTCGGAGATAAAAATTCGAGAAAACCCCCAGCAAAACCTCACATATTTTGTTTACATTGGTCGCTAAGAGTTCTCTCAGCAAACAACAATTAAAAATTCATATATTTCTCTCCCATGCTCTTATATAAGCTGTGAGGTATAGATTTAAAAAATTTATTCGGATAGAGAACAACATTTACTACAAGATAGTCTCTGAGACCATATAAATACGACTAATAGTTTCGGAGATAAAAATTCGAGAATCGCCCAATCTTTCGATATCGTTTCATACATATTTCCCATTAAGAATGCCTTTGAAATCTCTGTGTACTCCATTTATGGATTATACTTTTCCATCTTGTTTACAGATGTCTTTCTTAGAAATACTTTGAATTTACATTCTTTCATTCAACTTCATCTCTAAAAATCTTTAATGTAACTGCATTTTCCTTCACAGCATCACTTTTCTTAATTTGCATTTATACTCCAAGTGTTTGGGATCCCATAGCAGTCGAGATTCCCTTATAGCTCACAATCCCATTTGACTTGGTATACAAATGAACAAGTAGACAGGGGTGTAATATTGCTCAAAACTACCATGCCTGTCTACCCGGCAAAGTTTGAAACTGTTTCAAATGATAACACTCTTTGATCTTTCTGCCTCAATGTGAGACAGAAAACAGTTCCTAAAAACCGTCATTGCTGATTTGTGATTTGAAACAATTGCAAAAACTAGTCAGTTTTGTCGAAAATGACAATTGCTGTTTTGTCGGCTTGGTGTAGACCCGGCATAATGCTGGCAATGGGAAATGGAATTAAATGCAGTTTCTTTCATCCAAAATCAAATTCACTCACAGCACATTTCTGTCACGCTGTCCCCCGATGAGCTGTCCTCTAGATGACAGTACCCCACCTCCCTGCCACATCTGATGCTGAGTGTGGTGCAGTGAACTGAGACGTGGGTGATTAGCAGCACGTCCACCACCTTCACGATGCTCTACAATTGCTGCAGCAGCAGAACGCATATCATCGAGAGAGTCTGACCATGAATTGGAACGACTCTGTTTCAAGATTGGTGCTAGGGCTCCCCATCCACCCTCCAGCCATCCCTCGCCTCCACTATTCTCCAATCCTACCCCTGCAACCCCTATTCCCCCACCCCCTGGGTGCACAGTGTGATATGGAGAGCCACCTGGCTGTGGTGACCAAGATGCAGAAATGCACACAAGAGGGGTGAAGGAGTAAGAGTTGGTTGAAAAAGTTCAATTGTAATTGAAAGATAAAAATTCTAGGAATTCAAAAAATCAAGGTTAAGGTGACATGTAAAGGTTCAGAGGCACTAGCTAATATTTGGCAAAAATGGATACAACTGTCTAATTCTAGGGAAAGAGAGGAGGAAAAAGATTTTTAAAGGAATGCAATTAACTTACAGACAAGGAATTCCATTGGGAATACAAAATTGAATGCAGGATGTGTGTGTGCATTCAGCAAACATTAAAAAAAAACAGAAGCCCTTGCTTAGGAAGATCATCAAACCTATATTAGCACACCTTGTTACTGAAATTAGTGTGTGTATTACAAAATAAACACATACTGACAAATGAGTATTATCTCTCATTATTTTGGGGATTATACTACAAATTAAAGAAATGCTTTTAGTGTCCATATGTTTGCACATAAGTTTGTAAGTGGCTAACGTAAGCTGATCTGATTTTAAAAAATAAAAAGCGGGACCTGTAATTTTTTTTTTCACTTAAACATCTGAGGGTAAATAGGAATTTACATTACTAACCCTCAAATATAAGTGGGTGAACAGCAAAAGAATTTACTTTATAAATATTTCTTTAGATGTGCTTACAGAATGTTATCTGTAATTAAATTGCAGTTGACGTTGAAGAAGTTTTTTCTGAAGTTGACTCGAGAGTTGGTTCTTCGTCTCATGCAGACATTTTGTATTTTCAGACAAACATATTTCTTGCAATAATTTGGGGCTCTCTGAAAGCAAATTGTAAAAGTTATAGCATGAAAGTTCCCAAAAATGAGTTTTTATCACTATCATTGCTTTGATGGTTCCAATGAGGTTCCATAGAGTATTTGTAAGAGAAAACACCTCTCTATAGGAGTGCTTGTGCTGCGAATAGACAAAGCAAACTCTAAAATCATTTGTATATATTTTAACGAAACCCTTTCACTTGATGCAAACTTGAATATTCTGGACCATACTTGGAGAGGATTAGTTGAATTTGTATTCCATTTGGCAATTTTGTTTTTACTTATATTTGTAACAAGGTTGTCAAAAAGCTTATTTTTGACTTTAATTTTCATAATATTTTTGTCAATGGCAGTTATGTATTTGATAATATCTTGAATTTGTTCCCAAACAGGACTTTTCAGTTGCATCCAAATTTTCATCTCACCTGTTTATCATTTTGTTTGCAAAAATATCCAATTCTTCACCTACTTCACTGCTTAAAATATTGTCTCTTTATTTTTTATAGTTTCGCAGCAAACCTTCACTGACTCTCTGTGAAATAAAGCCAAATGATAGAAACAGGATCATTAAAAACTTTTTCAATATTGTCGAACATTTTTCTTGGGAAATAAAGTAAGATTTTAATACTGGGAGTATGTCTATAATTCTGGTGATTGCTGGTTGTAATGATAGCCATCTAGTTTTTACACTTCCTTCCTAGAATCTGCTTATATTCAATATCAACAGCCACAAAATTCTTTTATTTCTTCCACTCATAACATGTATATAAGTAGAACCCTGTATTTACGTTATCGGAATGTACGTTTTCCCACTATTTACAACATTTTTTATGGGTCCCATCAACTTTTCTATTATTCCAATGTAAGTAAAACCCTGTATTTACATTATTTCATTTTAAGTTTTCCCGCTATTCGCATCATTTTACTTTATAATTTTCAATTTAAAAAAAAGATTTTAGCATGCGATTCCCAACAGTTTCTAACGTTTTCTGACTTAGCTTTGCAAAAAATCCAAACTCTTTTGGGCGAAGATTTCGAAAACGGTGGCAGAGTACGAGCAGCGCTCCTAGAGGCAGAAAAAGGAACTTTCTTTTCAAAACAGCACTCACTTTAAGCCTTTAACAAATGTTACTAAGAAACAGAGTACTTATAGAAGTAAATACACATGAATACTTTTGGGTGAAAACTTAAAAACCACATAAGTAAATCACACTAGCAGAGCATAAACAGTGCATCTAGATACGGAAATACTATTTACATTTACTCTTTGAACCAAGTATGAATGCTATGGAAAAGATGATCAAGTTTGGCGCTATCATGTTTTAACCCTTTCTACTCAAATTCTGCCCCTTGGCTCCCACAGTTTTTAATTAAATTTAGGTTAATTTGTAATTTGTTGTAATTAAAATTACCATATTGTATCTAAATAACACGATGCTTTTTTTCCAAAAAATAAAATTTTAAAAGTTATATTTGAATAATAGTAATTTTAAAAGATCGTAAAATCGTGTTTCAAAAAATCACCGTACATTACATACGCCTGTTAAGTGATACAAGATATGTACTTGTTACATTGTAAACACATTAGGCATACATGTTACAATGTACTTGAAAATCATTGGAAGTAAACTAGATCAAGTTCAGTTGGCAGCTGAACTCCTTATTAGTCATTGAATTGAATCTATCAGTGTGTCTTTGTAGCTACCTTAGCGAGTTTTTACCCATCCGTTATTTAACAAAGGGTGCCAAAAAGGATGCTGATCATGTTGAGAAAAAAGGTTCTTCTAAATCCCGAGTTGACAGAGGTATCTGATGAAGTTATGATATGAATTTTAAAATAGTCATAGCTCCAAAAACTAACAATATTCAAGCTTAGAAAAAATATTGTGTTCCTGAAGTAAATATACCTACCTCTATGTACAATTTTCTAGACAAATGTAATATGGAGAATGTAATGGAAACCCTAGCATACTATATTGGCATTTTAATTCGGCATATATATTTAAATATTACTATTATTAAAAAGTGTGCTGGTTAAGTAAATGAATAAATAGATATACTATTTATAAACTTAGCTCTTTTAACACTGATTTTATTGCTAGTCTTGCTGTAACAAATGAACGAGTTTAAAAGTAAAGTCAGTTGAGCTATTTTTCCTTTAATTCACAATTCCTGCAATTTACACTTTTTTTCCAGGTTCCTAGAAAAGTGTAAGTAAGGGGTTTTACTCTGTGTGTGTGTGTATATATATATATATATATATATATATATATATATATATATATATATACATACACACACACACACACACACATATACATAGAGGCAATCCCCTCAACATCCGCATGAGCGGCCACTGCAACAGCATCATTCTTAAACGACTGCTGCCTGTGGTCATTCATGCAAACAATCACAACTTTATATTTAATGACTGCTTCACAGTGAGGGCCATTCGCACTCTCCCTGATAATGCTTCGGTTCCCCAACTCCGTCAGTGGGAGCTTGCACATATCTACCTTTTAAACTCCTTCACTCCCCCTGGCCTCAACCTTTGCTAGAATTTCACTCCCTTTCCGCCATTCCCCAACCCCCTCCATATCTTCCAATCCCCAACTTTTCCACACTACCCTTATACCCCCATACCTCCACCCAGTGCCACCGCCATCAGTTGTCTTTCTCTTATGCTGAAGAAGGGATCGTCCCTGAAAGCTTCCATGTTTTTTGTGTTCGTTTTACGTGTCACTTTGACACCCCCAGCAGCTTGCCAACCTGAAGTAATCTTATTGGCGAGTGCTCACTGGACTTCCCTATCCCAACAACTTATTGCCATCCATTTATCCCATTAACCTTTCCTCTTCTGTAAGCACACACACACAGTAGAATCCCAATTATCCGACATTCCCTGTTATCTAACGTCTCTGTTTTTACCATCAAATGTCACTTCAATATGTCAATCCATGGACCAAGGTGTTCTGGAAACATATAAGAAGATATATCGGCGTATTCTTCTTACTTCACTGGTACAGGTGCCCAACAATGGAAAAGAAATGGTATGATATTTAAAGAAAATATACCTCAAAGATGTTGTTTATTGGGTGGCTCAAGCTTGGGAGGAAGTTCAACAAAAGCACTAATTCTTTCATGAATAAAATTACTTGATGAAGAAAAGTAAAGAGAAAGCACAAGCACATCAGTGGAGGAAATTGCAAAAGAAATGCACGATGATTTTGTTCCTTTATTAAGGTAAATCCTAGGCTGTGAAAAGGCATATAACGATAACATAAGAGAATGGATGCATCAAGATGAGGAACAGTTGACTGATAATGACATAGTAGATCTTGTGAATTGTGTTGGAGAAAATAATTCAGATAATGATAGTGAAATATCAAGAACTGTCCCTAAAATTAGTCATAATGAGGGAATAAGTGCTATCAAAATCGCACTTACGTTAAACAACAAGAAGAGGCTAAAGTTAGGGAGATACTATCTTGAGTCATTGGCAAGATCTTGCCACGAAGAAAAGGAAGGAGAATTTAGAACAATTACCTATTAGCAGTTTAAAAAAATAAACATTCATATATTTTTCATTAATGTACAGTCCCGGCCAGAATTAAAGCAACACCTCGTGGCGTTCTACGGCGGCATCCGCGCGAACTTAAACGAGCGAAGTCTCTTCCGACGGAATGGCAACCCTGAACTGGTGCAGGAGTAGGGGAGGATCTGAGCACTGAGGGGGTGAGGAAACACCGACAGTGTATTTGATAAATTCGGGGTATGGTTCAAGGTTTCTCGGTTGTGTAGCGAAGTTTTCTCGTTGCATCCGAGCTTCCTACTCTCGGAACTCAAGCGATCTTACAATTTAGAAAGTACGGAGAGGGTTTAAGTTGAGGGTGAAAAAACGTTAAATGCTATTTATAATCATCACCGAAACCTTTGTCCCTGTAAAGCGGATGAAATACAAATAAAATGATAAATAAAAACTAGCAACTGGTGTTTATCTGATATTATATCTTTAATTAATATTCAATCCACCCTCCTCTGTTCTCGATGACTAGTTCCAACCTCTTCGGCATGGATTTAATAACGTTCCCGCATAATCCAGCGCTTATGCTCTCCCATTCTTCTTCTATTTGTTGCCACAATTGAGCAGTGTTTTGGGCTCTCACATTTTTATTTTTAATCTCCCTTGCCATGCACGCCCAAATGTTTTCAATAGGGTTGAGATCGGGGCTCCTAGCTTGCCACACCAGCTGTGTGATTTGTTGCTCTTCAAACCACCTTTTAGCCACCATGCAGGTGTGCACTCGAGAGTTGTCCTGTTTTTAATAAAAAATAAAGTTATAATAGTTAAATAATTATTGCTACATCATTCACGATCACTTCTATTATAGGCTGTATCCTAGGCGGGAGGGCGTTGCGGCAAGTGTAGAGCGGGAGAAAACTAACATATCAACTATAATGCGTCTTCCGTAGTGAGGATTTGCGGGCGGCGCAGAGATGCTAACCACCCGCCCGCACTTGATTAAATATTTGATGTGACCAACTCATGGCTTTCGTCAGACTACATACGATTCTCCGATTGGGATTTTCGTTGAAAGTTTGGAACTTTATTATATTCAGATTAAATTATGTTAAGCGATGAATTTTATAGGAAATTGTTTCCAACAATACTTGTAAAAGATAACATTCTTTACGTTTATTTGCACACAAAATCTTCATAACCAACATTTTCATGGGGATAACTGTGGAAAACCGAGGAAAATATTAAAAAACTGAACTCAATTGTACGTTCTATGGATAATTATTAAAAACATACGTTGTAGATATTTATATCATCTACATATGTTATGAATCATTTTCTTACTGAAATATTAAAGGACATGTTCTAGTAAAATGAGAATATGACGTCACAATACCCCACTTCAGGTATGCAGACTGTTGTCAAAAAGTTATCAGTTCATTGTTGGGTTAAATAAGTTGTGGATGTTAAATTTCGTGAATCGTGGTGATAGGATTGTAATTTGAATTGCCATGTCCTCAAATGTTTGTAACACAGACATCATCACACCATCGCTAAATTTATCAAAACGTATTCATGGGATCTCAAAACGTGTATCTCCGTCAAAATCAGGAAATCGATAATTTCCATGAATACAATATTTTCTCTATATACGTCGTATGCATGGAGAAAGTAAAAATGTAAGTTGTTTGTTTTTCCTCGCATCCCCCTTGCATGGTTTCAAAGGAAGTATGGAAAAACAGGCGTCGTGGTGAAGCCATCTGCCACAACAATGAAAATCACGACAGCTCAAACTACATGTGTCTACTTCGGACACAACGCGTTGACATTAACGCGGGCAGAGAGGCAGCGCAACCCACACCGTTCAAATAGGACACAGCCGAATAAAAAAAGTAATCAATGGAAAAATCGTAACTTCGCACATCAATGTTTAAATTCCGCAGAAAAGAAGACAGCATGCCCAAAATTAAGGTAGTTTCAAAGGTCACTTACCTGTTGATAAATAAAATCATCCGCGAATAACGACGTCACTGAGGGAAGCATAATATTATCTAAAATCTGAACATTTCTCCCCGTTCAATTTTCCTTCCACCCTCCAGCATACCCCTGGGCCGTCTGAACATATCCATGCCCAGTGAACCGAAAATCGTCCACTCCTTGCCCACTCGTGAATGTATCTTGGATCAAATCAAGTATTTTGGGGCCGATACACCAGCACTGGACCAGAAGACGCCGAAGAAAATGTTTTCTCGTCGGAAAAAATCACTCTGCCCCAGAATTCTTCTCCTTTCCTTAAGTGTTCATTAGCAAACTCGAGGCGAGCAGCACGGTGAGTAGGAGTTAAAATTTCTTTTATCGCTGCTCTTCTTGACCGCAGATCAGTGGCCAAGATCCGCCGACGGACCGTCCTCGAACTTGCATGAAAATTTGTTTCAATTCGGGCTTGGGTTGAAGATGTGAAGGGATTTTCCCTGACATACTCCAGCAGTCTAATATCTTCTTCAGCGGTGGTTGACTTCGGCCTCCCCTGACCTTCTCTTCGTTCAACGGAAGAGAGGAATGTTACCCGAGGCTGGCATTTGCCTACTCTTAGAGAAAGATGCCAAGGGAGGGGAGTACAGTTCCATCTGACAGACGGCGCACTTACGGTTTCTCCTGAGAATATCCCAGGCCAGCCGCCTCGTTTGTTTCACCCTCAGTGGTTATTCAGGAGTTTATTAATGCAGAATGGGATAGCATAAGCACTGGATTATGCGGGATCGTTCTTAAATCCATGCCGAAGAGATTGGAACTAGTTATCCAGAACAGAGGAGGATGGATTTATTATTAATTAAAGATATAACATTAGATTTATAATTTTATTTGTATTCCATTCGCATTACATGGGCAAAGGTTTCGTTGATGATTATAAATAGCATTTAGCAGTTTTTCTCCCTCAACTTAATCTCTCTCTCCGTGCTTTCTAAATTGTAAGATCGCTTCCTGAGTTCCGAGAGTAGGAAGCTCGGATGCAACGAGAAAACTTCGCTACACAACCGAGAAACCTTGAACCATACCCCGAATTTATCAAATACACTGTCGGTGTTTCCTCACCCCCTCAGCACTCGGATCCTCCCCTACTCCTGCACCTGTTCAGGGTTGCCATTCCGTCGGAAGAGACTTCGCTCGTTTAAGTTCGAGCGGATGCCGCTGTAGAACGCGAGGTGTTGCTTTAATTCTGGCCAGGACTGTAGATATTTTTTTTAGTGTATCGTGTGTTTTATTTCTTATTTCTGTTTACATTCATTCATATTGTGTTTATAATGAATAAAAAGATGAAAAATATATAATATTTTGTTAATATGTAATTATTTTTGATATTTTTATTAACATTCCATAAAATCCGACATTTTTTATTATCCGTCGTCCTCTCGGTCCTGATTAGGTCAGATATTCGGAATTCTACTGTGTGTGTAATAAATAAATAAATAAATAAATATATATATACATGTATTATATATAGACTTCTTACTAAGGAGGAACATACATATACATGATATCATAATATAAAGACGTTTCATACAGAGGAGGAGGAGATAACATATAACATATAGGAGGATACTAGTGTTTAGGCACTTCCAGATGAGCTAGAGATTCGATTTTTTTCTTATGTAGGATTTTGTGCAAAACCGACTAAAAAATAATGAAAATCTTGAAAAAGTTCAACAATGCGGCCGCTAAAAATTCGCAATTGTTCAAACGAATTTTCAAGGTTTATGTATTTTCGAATGTGCTATGGAGCTGAAATTTTTTTTAGAGGTAGGAATTGTAAAAAAACGAAATAGGGATTATAGAAATTTTGATATTTTTCTGTTTGGCAGTTAAAAATTCTTCAAGTTTAAACAAATAGGTAGATGCTTAGACACTATGCCGCAAGTTAAGGATCTGAACTTACTAAACTAATTAGAGGTTAATCTAGGTAAACGAATAAACATTTCAATTTATCTATAAGATTATTTTGGCCGTTATAAATAATTTAAATTTAAACAATTAGATAAATGTTATTTCAGTTTTAATTGCACTATAAATTTAAAATGTGTGGCATTATTAACTCAATGTGGAAAAGGTATAATATTTCGAAATTTGCAAAAATTAGTGATTGTTTTACTTCATTATTGTTCCATAATGAAAAAACAAAAACCTGTCCAACGGAGAAATCTTTAGAATTAAGGAAATATTCCTCATGATGAAATATTTCTCTGAAAATTAATGTTTTTTTCAAGGTGCGATTAAATGATTGCAGTATGCAAGCACCATCTACTAGTGTGTATATATATATATATATATATATATATATATATATATATATATATATATATATATATAACAACTTACGGAAAAGGAAAGGTAAAATGAATATATGGATGTCAACAAGGTGTTGGGATGAGGAAACCCAGTGAGCACTCACCAATCAGACGACTTCAGGTTGGCGAGGCCCCGGGGATGTCGAAGCGACACACGTAAAATAACACAAAAACACAGAAACATCACAAACGTAAAGCTTTCGGAACTACTCCTTCTTCAGCTACAGAGAGAGAGCTGTTTCCTCATCCCAACACCTTGTTGACATCCATATATATATATATATATATATATATATATATATATATATATATATATATATATATATATATATAGTGGTGTAGTGGTTAGCGTGTCGGCTTTCTATTGCAAAGTTCGGGGGTTCAAACCCCTCGAATAGAGGTTTTATTAAAAAAAAACTATCATCAGTGCCTGGCAGTAGGCAGCAGTACTGTCAGTATGGTATAGAGCCGAAAACAAATGATGTTGGTTGGGTCTATATCCAATACAGCTGTAGGCGTGATCAGGACGATTTGAACGGCTACAGTACTGTGATGTAGAAAGCAAGAGGGAAACTACCACATTACAATCCCTAGTAAAGATTATATGGTTGGACAATATGAGTTCTCTCGAGGTAAAACAATCCGGAGGTAAAATAGTCCCCCAATCGGATCTCCGGGCGGGGACTGCCTTGAGGAAAACATTTGTCGAAAGTAAATTACGAATAGGGACTTGGAACGTAAGAACTATGAGAAAGGCAGGAAAGCTAGAGAACTTGAAAGAAGAAATGAGAAGAAATAGCGTTGACATTATAGGGCTAAGCGAAACTAAATGGGAGGGAGAAGGACAGTTCAACTCGGAAGAATTCACGGTAGTTTATTCAGGAGGAAATAGTGGGGAAAGGGAAGTAGCTCTGGTACTTAGGAATGATATGATGAAAAGCGTGACAAAGATAATAGCAACGAACGATAGACTGATGGCAATAAAGCTAAAAGCAGTCCCAGTGGACATGCTGATAATCCAGGTATATATGCCAACGTCAGCTCATGATGATGAAGAAATAGATGAGATCTATGAGCAAATTAATGAAATTTACGAAGAAGACGGAAGAGGAAAGGTAAACTGCATAATAATGGGAGATTGGAACAGCATAGTCGGAGAAGGACAGGAAGAAAATGTTGTCGGGCAATAAGGACTTGGGAAGAGAAATCGAGGAGGGGAGAAACTCGTAGAATTCTGCATAAATATTGACCTTGTAGTGACTAATACATGGTTCAAAAACCATAAACGAAGGTTATACACATGGAAAAGCCCAGGAGATAGAATGAGATGCCAAATAGATTACATCCTTGTAAAACAAAGATTCAGGAACAGCATAAAGAATGCCAAGGCATTTCTAGGAGCGGACATTGATTCAGATCACAGCCTTCTAATACTTGACGTGAGTGCAAAGCTCAAACAAATAAGAAAAACGAGAAGAGAAAGACAGACCTGGGACCTAGAAAAACTGAAAGAAAGGCAGGATCTAGTCAGCATGAAATTGGAAAATAACCTAAGAAAGTTGGAAAACAAACCGAAGACCGTTGATATAGAATGGGATGAAATTAAAACCAGTATCAAGGATACCTTGGATAAAGAGATTGGAAAACAAGATAAGAAAATCAGAAAACCATGGATCACGAAGGAAATGCTGGAGAAAATGAATGAGAGACGAAAATGGAAAAACGTTAACTGTGAAGAAGGTAGAGCCAACTATAGGCGTATAAACAATGAATTGAGAAGGGTAACAGATAAAGCTAGAGAAAATTGGATAAAAGGAAAATGTGATGAAATAGAACAAATGGAGAAGTTAGGACGGTACGATATGATGTACGCTAGGGCACTGGAATTAGAAGATAAGAAGTCTAATGGAATTTATGGTAAAGGAATTATGAATACGGATGGGAAGATAGTCTCAGAAACAAAGGATGTAGCACAGGTATGGGAAGAATACATTAAGGAATTATACAGCAAACAGGCAGGAGCGGCAAAAATAGAACTGGAAAATGAGGAAAACATTGAAGAAGACAACTTAGGAACAAGTATTATGGAGAGCGAAGTAGAAAAGGCGATAGTGGACCTAAAGAAAGGGAAAGCCACAGGCAGCAATGGAATACCAGCTGAGGTACTTAAAGTCATGGGATCAGAAGGACTAAAAGCGATCACGAAATTAATTAATAAGATTTACGACATTGATCAGGATTTCCTAGAAATAACAATGATCCCTCTAAAGAAGAAGCCAAAGGCAATGCAGTGTAAAGACTACAGAACGATAAGCCTTCTATCACTCACTTCGAAGATCATCACGAGGATTGTTAATAAAAGGCTGTAGAAAAAGGCAGAAGAAATAATAGGGGAAGATCAATTCGGTTTCAGAAAAGGACGAGGAACTAGAGATGCTATAGGAGTAGTTAGAATCATATATCAGAAAGGGCAATAGAGTACAGTCAAGATATCTGCGCATGTTTCGTAGACTGGCAGAAGGCCTTTGATAGAGTAAATTGGGTAAAGTTGATGAAGATATTAAAGGATATAGGTGTAGACTGTAAAGACAGGAGACTGATTAGGAATCTATATGAGAATCAAGTTGTAAAGGTCAGGTTTGAGAATATGGACACCTGCGGAATAAATATCGGTAGAGGAGTAAGACAAGGCTGCTCCCTATCGCCAACCCTATTCAATATATATGGAGAAAGTCTAATGCAAGAAGCTTTAGAAGGCACAGGGGATTTCAAAATTGGAGGAAGGATTATAAGAACAGTTAAATACGCAGATGATCAAGTACTTCTAGCAAGAAAGGAAGAGGAGCTACAAAAAATTATAAATAGACTAGTGATAAAAGGTAGAAAATACGGTATGGAAATAAATACAGAAAAATCCAAGGTCATTCGAATATCGGGTAAAGAAGAGAATCTGAACATAACTATTGGGGGAAAGCCATTAGAACAAGTTTCAGAATATAAATACCTTGGAAGTATCATAACAAGAGAGGCAAAATGTACGGATGAGATCAAAACTAGAATAGGAAAAGAAAAGCGGTTTTCAGGAGAAAGAAACAACTACTTACAGGGAATATAAGAGAAGATATCCGCAAGAAGTTGATAAAATGCTACGTATGGAGTATAGCATTGTATGGGGCAGAAACATGGACGCTAAGGAAAAATGACATTAAATACTTGGAAAGCTTTGAAATGTGGACTTGGAGGAGAATGCTGAAGATAAAATGGACAGATAGGATGAAAAACGATGAAGTGCTACGACGAATAGGAGAGAAGCGAATGATTATACAGACTATCAGAAAGAGGAAGGCTAACTGGGTTGGACATTACCTGAGGAGAGAGAGTATGATTAAAGACGTGTTAGAAGGAAAACTAGATGGGAAAAGGGAAAGAGGTAGGAAAAGGTTTCAGCTGATAGACGATTTGAAAGGGAAAGAAAGTTATCAAGATATAAAGAGGACAGCGGAAAATAGGAGTATATGGAGAACCAGGTTTAACCAAGAATAATCACGGACCTGTCTACGGACAGACTACCTTTGATGATATATATTTACGTGTCTCTTCGACGCCCCCAGCAGCCTGCCAAATTGATAAGTGTCCGCTGGGCTTCCTTCAACACCTTGTTGCCACCCTAATCACTACCTTTCCTTTTCCTGAAGTTTATATATACACACACACACACATATATATACATATATATATATATATATATATATATATATATATATGGATGTCAACAAGGTGTTGGGATGAGGAAACCCAGTGAGCACTCACCAATCAGACGACTTCAGGTTGGCAAGGCCCCGGGGATGTCGAAGCGACACACGTAAAATAACACAAAAACACAGAAACATCACAAACGTAAAGCTTTCGGAACTACTCCTTCTTCAGCTACAGAGAGAGTTCTCTCTCTGGAATAATAATGAAGTAAAACAATCGCTAATTTTTGCAATTTTAGGAATAATATACTTTATCACATTGGGTTAATAATGCCACACATTTATGCCAAAATTTAAATTTTTAGACACATTTAGAAGTGAAATAACATTTATCTAATTGTTTAAAATTAAATAATTTTTAACGGCCGCAATAACGAATTCATGGATACATTGAAATGTTAGTCGTTTTTATAGACTAAACTCTAAACAACTTAAATATTTTAGCTCTCTAACTCGCCCCGTAGTGTCCAAACATTTAGCTATTTTTTTAAACTTTAAGAATTTTTAATTGCCAAACAAATTAAAATATCAAAATTTCTATAATCCCTTTGTTTTTTTTTACAAATCCTACCTCTTAAAAAAATTTCAGCTCTGTAACACATTCGGAAATACATAGACCTTGAAAATTTGTTTAAATAATTGCAAATTTTTAGTGGCTGCATTGTTGCACTTTTTCAAGATTTTAATTTTTTCTAGTAGGTTTTGCACAAAATCCTACCAATGAAAAAATTTTGAATCTCCAGCTCGTCTGGAAGTTCCTAAACATTAGTATCCTCCTATATGTTATATCCTCCTCCTCCTCTGCAAGAAACGTCTATATATAATGATAACATAATCGTACTAGTAAATTTTAATTAAAAACACAAAGAGTTACAAAAATTAAATAAAGAAAATGAGTACTTATATATGTACATACATATTCAACTTTTACTCATCAATATTTTCATCCGAGTTCATATTTTCCACATAAGTGACACTAGGTGCAGATGAGGTAGATGGAAGAGTGTCTGATAATGAAGAAACAGCTGGTTTTTCCACCTTTTTAAAATGTTTTTATAGAAGATTGCACAGTTAGTTTCTTTATTTCTTCTTCAAAAATCTCACTGTAACATGCTAGACAGTCATAAATGTCTCTTTTCACTTTTGCAATTCTTTCCATATTTGAGTCCTGTTTTTCAAAGATTGCCAACCCCTCAGAAATTGACTTAAAAGCTGCCACCATTTTCTGCCTTGTATATGTTCTGGGAGGCTGTGGAATACCAGGTTCTTCTGTTACATCTTCATTCTTTTGATTTGTCTCTATTTCAATGAACTCATAGGTTGTTAAAACCTCAAAATGTGAGTTGAACAACTCTCTCACATCAGTCACATCAAGGCCGAGTTCCATTTTATTGCCCAGTTCAACAATTTCTTCAGTCACTGGTTCTACTGGCTCCTCAAATCACTTAAATTATTCACAAACTGTGAACACAAGTTTTTCCACATACCATTTAAGTTTGTTTCCTTCACATCTCCCTAGGCATCAGTAATGCTTTGCACATAAATGTTGTATGCCTTCCAGAAATCCCTTAAGTTTTACACCTCTCTGTCTATAAAAGCAATGGCTTGTGAAAAGGTTCACCTTAGGTAATATGCCTTAAAGGAGGCTATAATACCTTGGTCCATCGGCTGAATAATAGAGGTTGTATTAGGAGGCAAAAAAAACCTTAATTTTATCATTGAAATCATCTAGGTAGGGGAATTATCAAGCAGTAATAAAATTTTGAAGGGCAAATTTTTAGACACACAATACCTTTTCATTTCCCCCACAAAATAATTTTTAAACCAGTCTTTAAACAGTTCTGTTGCCATCCAAGCCTTCCTATTCGATTTCCAGATAAGAGGAAGGGATGACTTCATCATTCCTTTTATAGCCCTTGGGTTTTCTGATAAATACACAAGCAAAGGTTTAAGTTTATAATCACCGGCTGCATTACCACCAAGTAATAGAGTTAGTCTTTCTTTTGAAACTTTATGTCCGGGCGCATATTTTTCTCTCTAGAAATGTATGTTCTGGAAGGCATTTTTTTCAAGAAAAGTCCTGTTTCGTAAACACCTTCTACTATTATTTTTTCTAGTGCCTTTGGGAATTCACTTGCAGCTTGAGTATCTGCACTCGCCAATTCATCCTGAAGTCTTAAATTGTGACAGTTGGCCCTACTTTTAAAATGTGAAAACCATCCAGAGCTAGCTGAAAAACACTTTTTTGCATATTCAGGTCCAGCTCTTTTCTTCAAGTCTTCAAATAAACTCCTAGCCTTCTCCTGAATTATTAATAAGCTAAGAGGCACATGGTCATGTGTTTGCCTCTCAATCCACAAAATTAAGGGTTTTCCATCTCGTGCAACAAAAAACTTCTATTTTTTACTATTCTACTCATTAAAACAGGAGTTGTTCCCTTAACGGCCTCCACAATTCTTTCTTTATCTTTAATAATTGTTCCGATACTCGATCGGTTCACACCATAATGATGAGCTATGTCCACCTGCTTTTCACCTCTTTCTGCCCTTTTTATGATGCCTAGCATAGTTTCTAAACTAATATTGCATCTTTTATTACTACCACTATCAGCACCAGCACTACTATTTTGCTTTGGACCCATGATGGCTTAAATTAAAAAAATATATTTTGAAGTCACCAAATGCAGAACTACACTTAACTGTGTTTATAAAATGACTGTCCACATTTGTTTATTTAACGTCAGCCACATGTGTTCAATTATGTAAGTTTTCCATACACGTGTTCGCAATGCTGCTAGGGGGAATCACCAATTTCTTTCCCACGAGAAAACATTCTATGTGGTGTGCAAACCAACATTTTTGGTATGATGTTCACTTGACAAAATCTCACAGGCTACTGAAAAAAATACGCTTACTCTCAAGAGATTCAGTATATTTACAGTAAGGAATACGGTACATTTAGTATTTACATAACACGAAAAAAGGAAAAGTCAAGCTACCTCCACGACCGAGGGTTCCTGAGAAGAGGCATGGGTATGAAGTCTCATGGAATGGAATGTAATAGACTAAAAGAAATGCCCATGCCATCTACTAAGGTCTTCATTTACTACATATACAGATAGTTCTGCCAAAAGCTTATAGATCATGCCAGAATAGATATGACTAAAAGCGTGTTAAACAGGGAAAATACGAAATGCATATATGCGTAGTTTGTGCTCAGGGCACAGTCCAGGCAGCACGCATATAAGTGTGAGTAGCAGTGGTGACACTGCTACACTCGAACGCATATATGCGTTCATAGCCGGGAAAAGGTTAACCAATAGCAGTTCAGTTTATTTTCGATGTTAGACACGATAGGATGTATTTCACTTATTAAGAATTTTCTGATAATTATTGTAATAATGCATTTTTAAAAAGTTTATTGTGTCACCATTTACTTAAATCTTAAAATTATGTTCACTATACGTTTGGCATTTCGTTTCACAAGATACTCATGTATTGGCGACTTTAAGAAATTTTGTATGATTGTATGAATTGTGACGTTCGTTATAGCGAATGTTCATAAATTGAGAACTGCCTGTATATATGAGGGTCATTTTTAAAGTAAGAACCGTTTGTGCACCCTACCCGCGCAGGTCATTGACCAGAGCCGTCTCAAGGTGGATTGCTCTCTCTAGGGCCCCGGCCACGTCCTCAGTGTGCGCTGAGCATTTGATTGAGTTGGTCGATTTTTCATAGTGCTTTATAAAGAACCATGTTTATCACTAATCCCGCCGATTGTGAAGTGAGTTCGGTGATTAGATTTTTGAATGCGGAAAAAAAATTCGCCCTGCCGATATCCATCGCCAACTTGTGGAAGTGAATGGGGAAGGTTTAATGAATGAAGGGAATGTGCGAAAGTGGTGCCGCCTGTTTAATGGTGGAAGGACAAATGTCCACGATGACGCATGATTCGGACGCCTGTCTGTCATGAGTGAGGACTTGAAAAACAAGGTCGATGTGTACGTTCGTGAAAGCAGGCGCTTCACTATTGATGAGCTTCATGATGCTTTTCCAAATGTTTCGTTATCTGTCCTCTATAAGATTGTCACAGTTAACCTCCAATATGGAAAGATTTGTGCCAGGTGGGTTCCAAGAATGCTCACAGACGCACACAAGCAGAAATGCATGGGTGCTGCTCTGTCGTTTTTGGAACGCTACCACAGAGATGGTGATGAATTCTTGGATCATATCGTGACGGGAGATGAGACTTGGGTCTCACACTACATGCCAGAGAGTAAACAGCGATCTTTTGAATGGCATCACCCCCACACTCCGACAAAACCACGAAAATTCAAGCAGACACCTTCAACTCCGAAAATCATGGCCACTGTTTTTTGGGACAGGAAAGGCGTTCTTTTGGTTGACTTCTTGCCTCGCGGAGAAACCATCAATGCAAACGCATATTGTGAAATATTGACAAAGCTATGGCGCGCTATCCAAAACCGCCGGCGCGGCCTACTCACTAGGGGAGTGTGTCTGCTTCATGACAATGCACGGCCACATGTTGCACAAAAAACGCAAGCGCTGTTGGAGAAATTTGATTGGGAAATCCTCGACCATCCTCCCTACAGTCCTGACCTGGAACCTTCGGACTTCCATCTTTTCACAAAACTGAAGGAGTTTTTGGGCGGCAAACGGATGGAAACTGATGAAGAATTGAAAGAAACAGTTGTGGGTTGGTTGGATGGACTGGCGGCCGACTTCTATGATGAGGGAATTGTCAAGATCGTGCCACGTCTGAACAAATGTCTGGATCTCTATGGGGACTATGTAGAAAAATAAAGAAATGTTGTAGGTAGTAGTAGCAATAAAATTATTTGGATATATAAAGTTTTTATTTATTTATGACAAAACGGTTCTTACTTTAAAAATGACCCTCGTATACATATATATATATATATCCTCTGTAAGGAAAGTCTATATATAATAATGATATACAGGGTGAAAAAGTAACGCAACATTTTGTAATTACTGTAACTTAAATGAATTACACATTTATATTTTTTCTATATAAATTTTATTTTTGATTAGTATAAATAATTATGCAGTGATCTTTGGTTAATTGATTTGTTTAAATGATTGTTGGGAATAATTTTGAAACGAGAAAAAAGTCTGCTATGACTGGGAATCGAACCTGGGTCTTCCACTTGCTGGGCGGATATTCTACCACTGAACTATCTTAGCAGATCAATTTTCTCGTTTCTTAACGAGGATATTTTCTTGGTTGGGACAGAACTAGCCAAGCTAGTATCAAACTACCCTAATGGATGTCCTCAAAGAGATACACCGAAGAAAACTCCTCCCTCTCAAATGGTTGTTGTTAAGATACACTAATTATGGTGAGAGTTCATCTAAACTTGAATGAAAGAATAAGGATGGTAGAAATTTATTATGAAAGAAAGCATTACAGTGAAATTAGTAGAGTAATTGCAGAAGAATTTCATTGTCCTCCTCCTCATTGCTCCAGTATACAGCGTCTCATTTTAAAATTTGAAAGGACTAGTTTAGAAGCAGATGCTCCAAAAAGTGGAGACACATCATTGGTAAGGAATTGAGGCTTCCATAATGCAGTTCGTGATCAGCTTATTCTGCAGCATTCATCATCAACACGCAGAATTTCAAAACAACTAACAGAAGAAGATGATTACAAGGTCAGCCACATGACAGTTTTGAGAATGCTGAAAACTCTCAAGCTATGTTATATGTATGTTATATCCTCCTCCTCCTCTGTAAGAAACATCTATATATAATGATATAGGAGGATACTAATGTTTAGGTACTTCCGGATGAGCTGGAGATTCGAAATTTTTTTCTTAGGTAGAATTTTGTGCAAAAACGAAAATCTTGAAAAAGTGCAACAATGCGGCCGCAAAAAATTCGCAATTGTTTAAACAAATTTTAAAGGTTTATGTATTTCCGAATGTGCTACGGAGTTGAAATTTTTTTAAAGGTAGGATTTGTAAAAAAACGAAATAGGGATTATAGAAATTTTGATATTTTAATTTGTTTGGCTGTTAAAAATTCTTCAAGTTTAAACAAATAGATAACTGTTTAGGTACTACGGAGTGAACTAGGAAGCTGAAATTTTCAAGTTATTTACAGAGTATTGCATTTGCACAAACAAATATTTGAATCTCTCCATAAATAATTGCGGCGGCCGTAAAAATGTTTAAAATTTAAACAATTAGAAAAATATTATTTCTTCTAGAAGTGCAACAACTTTAAAATTTGGCAGAAATATGTAGCATTAGTACCCCATAATGTAGAAAGTATAAAATTCTCAAAATTTAAAGTTTGGGGATAGTCCCTCAGGTGGAAGAAATGCCCCTGGAACCTATCTAGTAGCATCTGTACCCATGTTAGGAGCGGCTACAAAAGGCGTCTGTACCCCAGGTTAGGGGCGGCCTCTCTAGACAGCAGAAGGCAATGGGAAACCACCGCTGGAATTATCCCATGTTATGGTGCGGAGAAGTTAGAAATATCATGGATTCTTCGTAAATTAAATATTTCGGAATTAAAATAGTCTCCCGATCGGATCTCCAGGGGAGACAGTTAACGAAGAGTCTAGAGAACAAAACGAAGTCAGAGGATGGAGGAAGATTAAGGTTAGGGACCTGGAATGTAAGGACATTATTAAGAGCTGGAAAAATTGGAAAATCTCAAGAGAGAGATGGAGATACACAAGATGGACATTATTGGGATAAGCAAGGTGAGATGGGAGGGAAATGGTGAGATGAGGAGTGACGATACCAAGTTATACTACTCGGGGAATACCAGGGGGAGAAACGGGGTAGGAATGATAGTTAATAAGAAGACTGAACCGAGTGTTACCAGGGTCATTTATGACAGTGATAGAATTATTGGATTGAAATTAAATGTTAAACCAAAGAACATGCTAGTCATCCAAGTGTACATGCCAACCGGCAACCATGACGATGGGGAAGTGGAGGAAGTGTATGAGAGAATAAGTGCCATACTTGACCAGGAAGGAAAGGGATGCTGTAAAATAGTGATGGGAGACTGGAATGCGAGTGTGGGAGAGGGACGAGCCGATGGAGTTGTATGGGGAAGTTCGGGCTGGGACAGAGAAACGAAAGGGGAGACAGACTTATCGAGTTCTGCAAGGAGAGGAACATGATAATAACCAACACCTGGTATAAGAATCATAAGATAAGGTTATATACATGGAAATCGCCAGGTGACATGTACAGGAAACAGATTATATATTGGTAGAAGGAAGGTATAAGAACGGAGTGAAAAGAGTGTGTGGGCTCCCAGGAGGAGACATAGCAAGCGACCACGTGCTGCTAATGGTGGAAATGAAGATCAAAATGAAAAGTTAGAAAAGCAAAGATGGCTAAGAAATGGAATCTAGAGAAACTGAAAGGCAGAAAGAGGAAATTGGTTATGATATGGCAAACCAGATGAAGAGAGGAAATACACAGAACGAAGGAGTAGAGGAAAAATGGAAGAGAATTAAGAATGGAATAGCAAATGTGGCGGAAAGGGAAATAAGATACAGGAAAGGCAATAGAGCTAAGAAACCCTGGGTAACAGGGGAAATGATAGCAAAGATGGAGGAGAGAAGGAGATACAAGAATGTAAACACAGAGGAGGGGAGAAGGAACTGCAGGCGGTTGAACAATGAACTGAGGAGAGAGATTGAAAGGGCGAAGGAAAAGTGGCTGGAGGAGGAGTGCAAGGCAATACAAGAGCTCGAGAAGAGGGGAAGATACGACCTAGCGTATCAGAAGGTCAGGAGTATTACTTGGGATGCACAGAGATTTGGAGAAGGAGGCTCAAAATAAATTGAGAGCAAGTATGGTAGGATACTGACGGAGGAAAAGGAGGTTATGTGCAGGTGGAAAGAATACATGGAGGAGTTGTATAAGATGAAGGAAAAGCTGGCAGAGCTGAAAATTGAGGAAGAAGGGGAAGTGGATAGGGAGGAGATGGGGGAGGCAATACTGAGGAAGGAAGTAGTGGCAGCTATGAAGGAAATGAGGGAAGGAAAGGCGGCAGGAGTAGACGGGATACCTGTGGAACTGTTCAAGTGTCAGCAAGATGAAGGCATTGAAGAGGTGACCAACTTGTGCAATGCAATATATGAGAGTGGGGAGTGGCCGGAGGAGTTTGTCAGAACGGAAATGATACCATTACCTAAAAAGAAAGGGGCAAAGAAGTGCGGGGAGCATAGAACTATTAGTCTGATAGCTCACACAGCCAAGATAATGTTGAGAGTGATGAATAGAAGGTTGATGAGGGTAATGGAAGAGAATGTAGCAGAAGAACAATTTGGATTTAGGAAAGGAATGAGTATGAGGGATGCCATAGGGGTGGTAAGGACGATTAGAGAGAGGTATTTAGAACGGGACAAGGGTATCAGTCTGTGCTTTGTGGACTTGGAGAAGGCTTTGAGGTGGGAAAGAATGATGGAGATATTGAGGGAGAAGAAAGTAGACTGGAGAGACAGAAGGTTGATAAGGAATCTATACATGAGACAGGAGGTGGCCATGAGGATAGGGGAAAGCAGGACGGAGTGGTTCGAGATTGGGAGAGGAGTTAGACAGGGCTGCTGTTTGTCACCAACCCTGTTTAACATCTATACTGAAGAAATGATAAAGGAGTGTTGGGAGACGAGCATAGGAGTAAGCGTTGGAGGAAGAATTACATCGTCAATTAGGTTTGCTGATGACATGATACTGTTTGCTGAGAGGACGGAAGACTTGAGGCAGATGCTACAGAATCTGGTGAGCATGGAAGGCAGATATGGGTTGAGAATAAATGGAAAGAAAACGAAAGTAATGAGAATAGGGGGCGAGGAAAGGATGGAAGTGCAGGTGAGGGGGGAGAGGATAGAGCAGGTGGAACAGTACAGGTATCTTGGTACGTTGTTGACAGAGGACTGGAAATGTGAGAAGGAAATTATGATGAGAATAGGTTTGGCAAAGGAAGCGTTCAATAGAAAAAGGAAGCTATTTAACAGCAAGATGGATTTGGGATTGAGGAAGAGATTGGTAGAGTGTAATGTTTGGAGTGTGATGCTATATGGGTCGGAGACATGGACATTGAAGAAGAGAGACAGGGAGAGGGTGGAGGCATATGAAATGTGGGTGTGGAGGAGGATGCTGAAGGTTAAATGAACTGACAGAATCACAAATGTGGAAGTGCTAAGAAGAGTAGAAGAGGAAAGGAGTTTGATGGACACGATAGTGACTAGGAAAAAGAAATGGATAGGACGTTTTGAGAAGAGAGGGATTAATGAAGGATGTTATCGAAAGAACAGTGGAGGGAAGAAAGAAGAGAGGAAGAAGAAGAATCAAAATGTTGGATATTCTAAGGGAGGGAGGAGGGTATGGGGAGATGAAGAGAAGGGCACAGGATAGAGAAAGGTGGAGCACCTGAACCTGCAGATATGCAGAACACTATTTATATAAATATTTATTTGCAAATGTGCTACAGAGCTGAAATTTTCTTAAATGTAGAATATGTAAAAAAACGAAATAGGATGCATAGAAATTTTGATATTTTAATTTGTTTGGCTGTTAAAAAATCTTAAAATTTAAACAAATTGGTAAATAATTTCTCGTTAAATAGGTAAATGTTTAGGTACAACAGGCTACCGAGCTGAAATTTTAAAGTTATTTAGAGCTTGGTGCAAATGTACAAATAAATATTTGCATATCTCCATGAAGTTGTTATTGCGGCCGTTAACAATATTTAAAATTTAAACAATTAGATAAATATTATTTCACTTACAGATGTGCTATAACTTTAAAATTTGGCACAAAGGTGTGGCACTAGTACCCCACAATGGAAAAAGTATAATAATCTTAAAATATCATATTTTAGGTAATGTTTTACTACAATATTTTTCCATAAGGTAAGAACGAAAATTGGTACAGAGGCGAAATATTTTGAATTAAAAAAAATATTTCTAATAATGAAATATCTCTGAAAAATTAATGTTTTTCAAGGTAAGATAAAATGCTTGCAGAATGCAAGCACCTTCTACTAGTATATATATATATATATATATATATATATATATATATATATATATATATATACGTTTGAGGACGCTCTCCTCAAACGTGGCTACCCTCCAGTCTTGGTCCGCGAACAGATCCATAGGGCGATGATGCCTACCCACCATGGATCCCTTCCACACACACCTACTATCCCTGTATCAACCCCTCCACTCACTCTTACTACACTTTTCCTTCCTGGTATCCACGAAGCCCTCAAAACAATCCTCCATGCTGCCCACCCAATTCTTACCTCTTCCTCCCACCAGTCCCTCTTTACCAACCTTTTTGCTCCTCTCCTTCCGCCAGCTGGAAGCTGCCATCCCCTTCATACCAAAACCTCTATCCCCTATGCCCTTGCTCGTCGAGGATGGAGGCTTTGTTCCGATAGAGCATCCCTTCTAGAGTATTACTCTGTCCTCGAGGATGCTCTTCTCAAACGTGGTTACCCTCCAGTCTTGGTCCGCGAACAGATCCATAGGGCGATGACGCCTACCCACATTGGATCTCATCCTCACACACCCACTATTCCTGCATCTACCCCTCCACTCACTCTTACGACACTTTTCCATCCTGGTATCCACGAAGCTCTCAAAACAATCCTGCATGCTGCCCACCCAATTCTTACCTCTTCCTCCCATCAGTCCCTCTTTATCAACCTTATGGCCAATCCTCCGCTCCTCTCCTTCCGCCGGCCCCCAAATTTGGGAAATATCTTGTGGAGGAAGGAACTTCCCACTTCTACCACGCTTCTTGCAATAGGTTCCCACCCCTGCGGAAAACCTCGCTGCCTCACTTGCCCTATCCACCTATCCTCATCTTCTTTCTCGAGTCCCTCCAATATCACCTACCCCATCACCTCTAGAAGCAACTGCGCCACCCGAAACGTCATTTACCTCCTTACCTGCACTCTTTGTCCCGCGTTTTATGTAGGCCTCACCAGCAATCCATTAAATATCCGCATGAATGGTCACCGGAATAGTGTCTCTCTCAGACGCCCTCTCCCAGTTGCATTACACGCCAATGCCCACAATGTCCCCTTCAATAGTTGCTACATTGTAAGGGTTATTCGCGCCTTACCCAATGACACTCCTGCCCCCCTTCTCCGACACTGGGAACATGCACTCATACATCTTCTTGACTCTTTCTCTCCGCCTGGCCTCAACCTCCGCTAACCCTATTAGCCCCCTTACATTGTCTCCTTGTTACTTTGTAACTATTCGCACTCTACTCTACTATATATATATATACACACACACAGTAAACTCTCGATTATATATGCACGGGTTATCTGGTTTGCAGATTATCCATGCTAACTCAATCCTTATGCCTTGAAATTTTATTAATACTCTGATTGCAAAGAAATTCATCAATTTGATACAAAATTTTCGTAATCCCATTATATTAATATCTAAAGATTTTATGAGAAATTTTTCGCGGGTTTCTGCCCGGGTCATGTCGTTGTTCAGGACCAAAGTTTCGGCATCTGACTTCGACGCCATCTTCAGGGATACTGAGGCCGATCCTGTGGTTCATACCCTCCCGTGGTATATATAATTTCTGAGTTGCCTTCCAGTGTGGCTTTACTCAATGTCGTATTATAAAATTATTGTATTTTTATAGGCACCTCACCCATATTATTTTATGTTCGTCATTTTTTAGGAGGGACCCTATCCTCTTCACATGTGGATGCCAATACTCTCTTGTGTTTATCCCAGACCGACACTTTATTTTTTGCGAGATCGCAGAGAACGTCATTTGTTTTATTTCTTAGGCCTGCTTGATATTTTATCGCCAAGTCTCTAGTGTATTCCCTAATTGGCATAACTTTGAGGGTCTCATATAGTTCTGTATTTTGACCCCACGTCCTGCTTATGCGCCTTAAAATTTTTCTCTCCGCGATCTCTAAAATTTTCCAGGACTTTTGCATTAAAAAGCCTGTCCAGACTGGTGCTGCGTATAGAAGTGTCGGTCTGAGCATGGTTTTGTATAGGTGTTTTTAATTCCCTGGACACGTCAATCGACTTAAAAATTGGGAAGAGTCTAGCTCTCTTCCCTGCCGCTGCTAAATTGACTTTTTTTACATGATCGTCAAACAGAAGTTTTTCGTCTAACGTTAAACCTAAATATTTAATGTGTTTCGCCCAGGGAATTTCCACACCTTCAATTGTGATATTCTTTGGCATATTGGCATCCTTTTTTTTTGAAGAGTATTGTCTGTGTTTTCCGGGGGTTAATCTCGATTCTCCATTTTTTATAGTAATCGATTAATGTTTTTGCTTGCCTTGTGGCATATCGTACAGCCATTTCCGGCTGGAAGCTTTGCGTTACTATTGCACAATCGTCCGCGTATAGAGAAACAATGGAATTCCAATCCCCCTCGCTTGTTGGTATGTCTCCCGTGTATATTAGGGTGTATCGAAAAAAATCAAAAGTTTGAATTTGAATTAGGCACTATGCGGAAAAGTTGTGGGCTCATAGTAGTACCTCGTACAAAAAATTTGTGCTCGATCAGATATATTTTGCTATCCCCGAACGAGCCTCAAAGTTTTGAGAATTTGACTAAAATTGAGGTTTTGTATAATAAAGTTCGGATGGATTTCCGCATGTAGATTTTGGTACATGTGCAATCTAAAGTCACTAAATACTAGATTAAGCCTAGTCTGAGACATAATGAGAGGTTTTGGGTACTTTGGGGGGTGCTCCGCCCCCTCAAAAAGTCTTAAAAATTTCGCTGTTTTTCACCCAAATGCGACATTTGTCAGTACTGGAGAGTGCAGCTCTTCGCCCGGTTCCTATAGGAATAAAGAAGAAACCGACTCAGAACTCACCACGGGAAGGTGGCTGCACATCTAGTTCCGCCCTAACCCATCCCAACCAACCAACCAATGATGGGTCTAATGCCTACAGACAATGACAATTGTATTGGTAAGTACCAAAAATGAGACTTGTGAAGACTACTAAACAAATCGTTAGAAGAAACAAGTGTTTGTTTAAGAAGTGTCACTATCAGTGTCAATGCCTCAAAACTGGTTTTTGGTGTCATCACTTGCCTTGATCTTAAAGCATTTCAAATTAAGCCATCACGATTTTCAGCTCCGCAGACGCTTAATGAAGCTTTTGTGACCACCTTAACTGTACGCTCCACGGCCTGAGTATGACACGAAAAAGCATCATACCTGGGAAGGATCATCGATAAAGGAGCGAATTTACTCATCGGAAAAGCCACGTAGGACTGGTGGCTCATAGATAGTACAGTACAGTACAAGTGTTCCAACATCATATTCAGGTCACATAGGAAAGCAGTTAGCAGATTGTAAGGACCTGCCAGTCACAAAATTTAAACCCATTAAAGTGGACTTACCTGCTCTGGACTTCAGAAAACTCAGTAAAGACCAGCAATATCTTTACAAGATATGCCAAGCAATCAACTCAGGTGATTGCCCAGTGGAACTCTCCAAGCGAGATCCTGGTCCAATCAGTCATGCGAAGAAGTATCAAGCAGTTATTCATCCGGTCATTGCGCACAATGCTTTTTACGCTCACCCGAAAACATCTTGAGTGCAATGTTGGGAGATGAGCAGCGAGATGTTCGGGTTTTAGCCATATCTCGCATCTTAAAAGTAAGAAGTGAGGCTCTTGAGACACCTGCTCACGCTCACCCTCGCACATTTAATGTGCCCTCTATTAAATAGTAAATTCGCTCCTTTATCGACGAACCTTCCCAGATATCATTGTATGACGCTTTTCCGTGTCATACTCAGGCCGTGGAGCGTACAGTTAAGGTGGTCACAAAAGCTTCATTAAGCGTCTGCAGAGCTGAAAATCGTGATGGCTTAATTCAAAATGCTTTAAGATCAAGGCAAGTGATGCCATCGTTTGACACCAAAAACCAGTTTCGAGGCATTGACACTGATAGTGACACTTCTTAAACAAACACTTGTTTCTTCAAATGATTTGTCTAGTAGCCTTCACAAGTCTCAGTTTTGGTACTTACCAATACAATTGTCATTGTCTGTAGGCATTAGACCCATCATTGGTTGGTTGGTTGGGATGGGTTAGGGCGGAACTAGATGTGCAGCCACCTTCCCGTGGTGAGTTCTGAGTCGGTTTCTTCTTTATTCCTATAGGAACCGGGCGAAGAGCTGCACTCTCCAGTACTGACAAATGTCGCATTTGGGTGAAAAACAGCGAAATTTTTAAGACTTTTTGAGGGGGCGGAGCACCCCCCAAAGTACCCAAAACCTCTCATTATGTCTCAGACTAGGCTTAATCTAGTATTTAGTGACTTTAGATTGCACATTTATCAAAATATACAGCGGAAAGTCCATCCGAACTTTATTACACAAAACCTCAATTTTAGTCAAATTCTCGAAACTTGGAGGCTCGTTCGGGGATAGCAAAATTTATCCGATCGAGCCCAAATTTTTTGTACGTGGTACTACCATGAGCTCACAACTTTTCCATATAGTGCCAAATTCAAATTTTCGATTTTTTCGATACACCCTAGTGCAGTGGTCGGCAACCTATGACCCGCGGATCACCTAGTGACCCACTGGGAAAATTTTAGTGACCCAGTAAACAATTCTTAATTACGACGATCGGCAGGTATTCTTGCCAACGAATTAAAGTGGGTGCTTTCGATTTGGTGAAACAGCCGTCGGCAGCCGGCTGTCCTCTTCGAGACGAGCCGAACAAATGAAAAGCAATATGCGTAGTTTGACTTGAACGAGATAGATCTGAAAGCCTGATGAAATGGAGGACAATGTGTTGGACCTGCAATATTTCAATTTCCTTGAAATTGAAAATCTGGATATGGAGTTAATTGACTTCAAAAACTCAGCAATGTGGACAGACAAATTCAAGGCTTTAAGAAGACAACTTGAAGCCACTGATGAAAATCACTTAAGCATGATAGCTACATGTTGGGCATCACTTCCTTCCAAGTTTTCTTCGATAAAGAAAGTTGGTTTTGCTTTACTATCAGCTTTTGGGTCCAGCTACTCATGTGAACAGGTATTTTCCCAAACGAAATTCATTCTCAATTCATCGCGAAAAAGGTTAACTAACGAAAATTCAGAATCATGTGTTCTTTTAAAAACAACGAATTATCACCCAAATATCTCAAACCTTACAGGGATAATGAAACAGCATCAAGGAAGCCATTAAAATGATTAAATGTTCTTAATTAAATAGGGGTTCATTTTATTTACATGGTGTTTACTTTTCTGCTAACATTTTATGATTTCTTTCAAGTTGTAAATATAGATTTGATGATAATAAATTTGTAATTCTATATTTAAGGTATATTGGATTATCCCATCTGTATAATGTTTTTATTTTCTGTATTCTAAGATAATGCGTAATCTAAAATAGAAGTGATGTGACCCACCAGCAAAAATTTTTGTGAAAAAAAATTGAAAAATGACCCACTTGAAAAAAACGTTGCCGACCACTGCCCTGTGTATATCGAGAACAGTAGTGGTCCTAGGACACTCCATTGTGGAACACCAGCTGCAATCTTCTTAGTCGAGCTTATGGCACCATTCCATTTTACCGTGAATGGCCTGTCATTAATATAAGATTTTAGTAATTTCACCTTCCAGCAGGGAAATTTAGCTACTAGTAATTTGTGCAGTAGGCCTAAATGCCATACTTTGTCGAAAGCCTTGCTTATATCAAATGCTACTCCAACGGAAACATTGTTCCTTTTGAAGGCGTCCGTGATAAAATGGAGTGGAGTGTCCCGCTTTAAAGCCAAATTGGTTCTGGGGGATTACACCGTGCTTTTCCGCGTGTGTCAATATTATTGGATAAAGCATTTTTTCACATACCTTCCCAAGGCAGGAAAGGAGGGATATCGGTCGGAAGTCAGAGGCCTTCAAGACCCTCCCTCCTGTCTTGGGTATACATATAACTTCCGCGTGCTTCCAGCCAGTTGGATAGTGCCCTGTTCTTACGATTGCATGGAGAATCAAGATTAGGTATTCTCCCGCGGAGATTGGCAGACGTTTGATTAATTCATAGGGGATTTTATCCTTTCCTGTTGATTTCCCTTTTGGTAGTTGTTTTATAACTTCTGCCAATTCTTTGATGGAGAACATCGGAGTGGCTTGGTCTTCGTTTTCTGTTTCACTTAGCATGGACTCTATGTCTTCTAGATTAATGTCCGGAGTTTGTGGGTTTGCTTCATTGGTTGCGAGTGACGGAGTCCAACTCCCATCGGGTGTGGTGAATCCACTCACGGACCATGGATCATAGACTACACTTTGAAGATACCAAGCGGCTAGCCTAATCCAATGGCTACTGGGATAGGATGGTTAAAGAGGCAATTGAGGTCCGGCTCAACCCAGAAAATCTCAACAGGGAAATGGGTTTCCCACTGAGCAAAGCTTGGGATCCTGTGATCTCCCGGATTGGCAACTCACCTCCACCAATAAGCTTGGAGCAACGGGCGAGAAGACAGTATAAAAATCCAGACTGAACCCCATATCGGCCTCAGTATCCCTGAAGATGGCGTCGAAGTCAGACGCCAAAACGTTGGTCCTGAATGACGACATGACCCAGGCAGTAACCCGAGAAAAATTTCTCATATTAATTCGCCGGGAAAACTTCAAATCCTTCTAATTTTTTTATGTGCAAAAATGATGTTTTTAAATATATAGAATAAATAATAATAGATGATATTGCTTTTTTAATGCTAGTGAGTTTCATGACAATATCCCAGGAATCAGCATGCGACGTCCGTCAGTAAGTTGTTTCTTTGCGGCGACGCAGTCACTTTTACCGGAATGCCACAGTAAGGGTGATCGGATTATAGATTCTCCTATTGTTGTTTCATCTTGTGTGCAGCTCATTGTATTGTGGTTTTTGTAGTGATAAACTTTTATCCCACCCCTTGTTAGAATGGCAGAGAAACGTAAGAAAATTGTTCTTCCTATTATAAAAAAACTCAAATTAATTGTGAGACTTGAAAAGGAGAATCTGTGAATAAATTGACAGATGAATATGGTATTGGCATACAATTCGTGATATTAAGAAAAACAAAACTAAGTTGATGGAGTTTGCTGCAGTTTCTGACAGTGGTGCTTGTCCCTCAAAACGTAATAGTATGAAAAAATGAACCTACGAGAAAGTAGATGCAGCCTTACTTCTGTGGTTTAATCAAAAGCACGCTGATGGAACTCCTGTCTCTGGTCCCATGTGTGCACAGCAAGCAAGGTATTTCCATGAATCACTTGGGCTAGAAGGGAACTTTAATGCTTCATCTGGGTGGTTTGCTCGATTCAAACAGCGATACGGTATATGCAAAATTGCCATTCAAGGAGTGATAACGTGGCAGCTGCTGATTCCTTTCGATTAGAATTTCAAAAATTTGTGAAGAAAGAGATGTTGACACCTGCCCAGATATTTAATGCTGATGAGACAGGTTTGTATTGGAAAGGCCTCCCAACATCAACCTTGGCATTTCAGAAAGAAATTCCTGCTCGTGGCCATAAATTACACAAACAGCGAATCACAGTGTTATGCTGTGGAAATACGGCAGGCAATCACAAGTTGAAACTTACTGTGATAGGCAAGGCAAAAAAACCTCACTCATTTAAATGCGCAACTTTACCTGTCAATTACTACAACCAGAAGGGTGCATGGATGGACAGAAATATATTCACCGATTGGTTCCACAAGAATTTTGTGCTTGATGTTCGTTCTTTTTTAAGCAACGAAGGACTACCACCAAAAGCAGTGTTGTTATTAGATAATGCTCCCTCGCATCCAAATGCAACTGTTTTAACTTCTGATGATGATCTTATCTGCACAAAATTCATGCCTCCAGATGTCACGGCATTAATACAGCCCATCGATCAAGGAGTGATTGTGTCAATGAAGCGACAATATCGGGCTGGTCTTCTAGAGACTCTAGCTAAAGAGGATGAAAAGTTACTGGAATTTTGGAACAAAATGTCGCTTCTAGATACAGTGCATGGTATTTCTCAAGCATGGGCCTCTGTGATGCCTGTGACCCTCGTTCGGTTTTGGAACAAAATTCTTCCTGATCTTGAAGAGAACTTGCATGGTATTTCTGAAGAGGAAGTAAATATTACAAACTACAATTTGATTAAACTACTGCAGGGAATAAATGGTTTTGAGGTGGGGACTGCGAGAATCTCAGTGAATGGTATGATTATGATAAGTTTGAATCTGGATTCCTGCAAGAGAAAGGAAAAGAAGAGGATGGCGGAGAAAAAGAATGCAGTGATGAAAGTGAAGGAACTGAAATTGAACGCATCAAAAATAGTACGGCTCTTCAGTGTGTCGAAACTTTGTTAGATTATATGATTTTGATTACTGCAACGAACAATCATAAAAGAAAGTGTAAAGAAGTCCTCAAAACAAACTAAAGATACAAACTTTTTGAAAGGACCATTATAAAAGCCTTCTTTTCTAACCTTTTTGTTACCATTGTAATGAGAATTTAAGCATATATTTGGAAATAAATCACTTTTTGCATTATCCATGTTTTTCACTTATTTGTGCATCCTCCAAAGTATGTAAATATCACGGGAAGCAGCATGCGATTTTCATCAATCAGTTGTTTCTTGGTGGCCAGCAGCACAGTCACTTGTTTTCTAACCTTTTTGTTAGCGAGAATTGAAGCACGTATTTATAAAAAAACCATTTTCGCATTATCCATGTTTTTCGATTATGCATGCTTCCTCTTACATTCATTAGGCCGAATAATCGAGAGTTTACTGTATATATATACTAGTAGAAGGTACTGCAAGCATTTCATCTCACCTTGAAACAACATTAATTTTTCAGACAGATATTTCATCATTACAAATATTCTATTAATTCGAAAGATTTCACCTCTGCAGCGATTTTCGTTTTTCCCACATGTAAAAATAATAGTTTAAAACAATCCCCAAATGTTGCAATTTTAAACATTTTACACTTTCTCCATTATGGGGTACTATTGATATACATTTCAGCCAAATTTTAAAGTTGTAGCACTTCTAGAAGTAAAGTAATATTTTTCTAATTGTTTAAAATTTAAACATTTTTAACGGTTGCCGCAATATATATATGGAGAGATTGAAATTTTTATTTGTGCAAATGCACTGTTCTGTAAATAATTTGAAAATTGCAGCTTCCTAGCTAATCCCGTAGTACCTAAAAAATTATTAAACTTTAATGTTCAAATGGGGTTAAAACAACCCCTAAAATTTACAATTTTAAAATTTTCGATTTTTATAGTTGGTTATGAGAAAAGTTCTATATTCTTGCAAAATTTCAGCTTCCTAAACTTATTAGATTAATCTACACACTGGATTGTGTTTTCCCATGCTAACTTATGGGAGATATTCCGGTGTCTCTGGAGTCGAACCCAAGACACTGTAAGCAAAAGTGACAATAATTCCTAATAGATATTGCGGCCATATAGCAACACTAAAAATTTCATCTTTCTACCTTACCGGCAGGTGCCCATAATTAATTTACAAAAATGGCGCAATGCTTTTCTTATGGGAAAAAATGCAACTTTCGGAATTTCTGGAGTCGAACTCATGTCACTTAGGTAAGAAGTCTCATTTTATCTGCAAGTTTCGCCGTCAAATCTACAAAAACTGAAACTTTCAGCTCTTTAGCTCTTGTAGTTTGGGCTGGACATTAGTATCCTCCTGTTATATGTTATATATATATCCTCCTCTGTAAGAGTCGTCGATATATAATGATATAATGATATATATATATTATTATTATATATGGAAATAAATACAGAAAAATCCAAGGTCATTCGAATATCGGGTAAAGAAGAGAATCTGAACATAACTATTGGGGGAAAGCCATTAGAACAAGTTTCAGAATATAAATACCTTGGAAGTATCATAACACGAGAGGCAAAATGTACGGATAAGATCAAAACTAGAATAGGAAAAGCAAAAGCGGTTTTCAGGAGAAAGAAACAACTACTTACAGGGAATGTAAGGGAAGATATCCGCAAGAAGTTGATAAAATGCTATGTATGGAGTATAGCATTGTATGGGGCAGAAACATGGACGCTAAGGAAAAATGACATCAAATACTTGGAAAGCTTTGAAATGTGGACTTGGAGGAGAATGCTGAAGATAAAATGGACAGATAGGATGAAAAACGATGAAGTCCTACGAAGAATAGGAGAGAAGCGAATGATTATACAGACTATCAGAAAGAGGAAGGCTAACTGGGTTGGACATTACCTGAGGAGAGAGAGTATGACTAAAGACATGTTAGAAGGAAAACTAGATGGGAAAAGGGAAAGAGGTAGGAAAAGGTTTCAGCTGATAGACGATTTGAAAGGGAAAGAGAGTTATCAAGATATAAAGAGGACAGCAGAAAATAGGAGTATATGGAGAACCAGGTTTAACCAAGAATAATCACGGACCTGTCTACGGACAGACTACCTATGATGATGATATATATACACTAGTAATCGATGCTTGGAGCACCATGGAGTTGAACCAAGGACACCTACATAAGATGTCTCATATTATCCGAAGGCCTACTCATGACATCTACAAACTCTGAAAATTTCAGCACAATATTCCTCTTAGTATTGTCTGCGCACCCAAATATGTTTTTCCTTTGCTTTTAAATGTCAGGGTCTGAGAGTGATGTCATGACACTAAGCAATTTTTCAGTTCATGGCACTAAGCTCTCATTCAGTTTTATTAAAATGTAAGATCAATTCCCATGGAAAAGCATTGTCTCGTAGTCATGACAGAAATATTGGGCCATTGTTATAAATTGTATAAAATCCTGTTTTTATGCAGTAAAAATCAAACAATTGGACTAATTCGGCACGAATTCGTTCTACTTTCAAGAAAAATAATCTTTGTTCTTTTTCCCGTCTTCTAATTCATGTCCGGAGTTTGTACCTTAATTACAAGAAATTTAAAAATGCAATTATAAAAAGGCTTTTATGGATTTAAATGGTTTTCTAATGGGACTTGAAAATGAATGTTTAGGGGTGTAAAAGACCCCATTGTAAGGGGAAATTTTGGAATTTTCGATTATTCCTGATGGTTTTGGACCAACACCAAGGTTCCCTCCAAATTTCAGCTCTTTGGAATATCTAGAAGTACCTTAGGTTCTATATTATATATATATATATCCTCCATAAGAAGCAGCTATTTATAATATATCTATAATAAATAGCTGTTTCTTACAGAGGATATATTATATATGAAAAGTATAAAAAACAATTTTTTGAAGTAATTTCTTAAATATTTGCTTGTTGCCATAATTATATCATCAAACTCAGCATCAGATGGATTATTCAACCGATACTGCTGTAAAATATCAAAATTTTGGAAGTGCGGACATGACACGAATTCCAGTTTTTCCCCCAGGTTTTTAGCTCTAAAAACGTGGGTGCGGGTATTAAACGAGTTAATACGGTGTATGACAATTATTTTTAAATAATTATTTATTATGAACTTATTGGTGTACTACAGCTTCAAGAAAGTAATTCATTATGATGGAAAATCACACTTTTCTAATAACATTTGCGATGAAAAACGTATTATAAAATAAATGAGATATACAAAATATCATAAGTATTTCTGGTATATTCTTGGTAAAACATCAATATAGTGTATTACCTTGACAAGTTTCTAAAATTCTTTATGATTACGAAGATCTTTGATGATGATTGGCCAGCGCAAAAGTAAACAAAAATGGAATACGAGTGTTATTACGTTTCAGCGGTGCCACCGCAGCTTCAGACATGGAACTATAGCATAGGTATCAACAGCAAAATAACATCAGAATAACAAATGACTAACGATAGCTAAAGTTAACGTTGTTGTGAAACTAATCTAACCCAATCTCAAGCAAAAACCCATCCAAAGCGAACCCAGCACTGCACATCTCAACAATAACGTTAACAACTTTAAAACTTTAATGTCACTGCAAAAGACTGTGGAATTGCAGCAAACCAATGTAAAAATCAATAAAAGTGAATGAGTGAAATATAAATAAAGTTAATAAACATATAACAACAACTTGTCTTTAGAGTGGAATGTCTATCTCTGAACAGAGAGTAAAGTACGAATGAAGGTAAGTGAGAAAAATGCTGGGACCATAATAAAGGACCATAACATTTAGGAGCATTATTTTTAAAAAATTCGAAAATTAAAATTTTAGTCCCGAGATGCCAACTGCACTATATAAAAAAATGCGCTAAACGAGGCACATCCCTGTATAACAAAACAAAGCAGCATATCCTATCAAATATTCACCATATTCCTTGAGTATGATGAATATTTGTATTAGTTATCAGCGAAAAGTCAAAATGTACTGTATTTTTAAGTATAAGTGCCAATAGTTTACATCTGTTAACAAAGTTGGTAGGTATAGACACATCCCTAGTGAAGTTTCTGATATAATCTCCATGATGGTTTAGTCACTTGTTGGATTGGTTGGTCCAAGTTTCAAAGTCACGGTGATAGAATGTGTCCTGCTACTTTAACCATAGCTTGACCTCATCTTGGATAGCGTCATCCAATTGGAAGCATCACCTTCTGTGGTACTTCTTTAAACGTCAGTAAAGGTGGAAGTCCGGAATACAGGAGGAAGGCGAAGAAGAGTCATTCAGTTTCATGTGTGCAAGAGGCCCATCATGGTTCTCACAGTGTGTTCATTGTTATGCAACAGAGGCACTCCTTGTGATTGCAGACCAGACCTCTTGCAGCATATGGCATTCCTTGACCAGGTCAGCGTGGCCTGATAAATGTTCCAAAAGACTGTCACCTTGAACTTTTTGCAAGCAGGTGATCCTGGATACTTTCATGCCACTGATTAGTCCTCAATTATCAATCAGGGAAATGGAAGAACAACATATTGATTCACATATAAAAATTTTTAACTTTGACCGGCTTTGTTACAAGGTAACATCCTCAGGATGTAATTTTGGAATTGTTCCGCAAAGTTACACTTAAGACTATAAATTTCATTAGTCTAAGACTCAGAACAGCAGTGGAAAACCCACATCTCGTCTCCGGTGATGATTTGAGCCGAAAAGTGCCCCCCCTCTTCAGCATATCATTGTAGATGAGTGAGCAATGCAGCCATGTGTGCTGTCTTGTGGTCGTCGGACATTTCTTTTGATACCCATCTGCTGCAGATTTTCTGGAAGACCAGACATAATGTCCCATACAACTCCATTTGAAGGATCAAACTCCTGCCCCAAACTGGAAAAGAGTCACATGTCTGTTTGCCCATACTGAATTTTTGATGTGTTCAACAATCGGGGCTGATATGGAAGAACGGCCACTCCTGCCTCCATTCAACAGAGTCATCTGGCCATTTGGAAACTCATGAGACCACTTCCTTACATGTTGCACCAACATTATCATACATTCACTCCTTTCCTCCAATGATATTTGCTCCACAATTCCTTTCTTTATTCTCCCCAAACTCACCCTCCCCAACCCACTCATTGTACCTATTATTATAAACTGCTGCCAGCTTTGAATTTATTCACCTGACGATGTTGCATTGCAATGAAACCTAGGTCATTTTAAATAAATTTATGTGGAATTACAACAAGTCTCTTTATTTTACATTATGAAGAAATTCCACCAAGTGACGCCTGAAACCATTAACTATATCAAGTGCGCTAGTAATGCTTTAAAGGCAAGCCTGTATCGGAAATTGTCCATCAAATACCGGATAGCCTCACTGAACATCTTTTTCAACAGCCAGTTTCTGGTGCCAAGCAAAGGATAGCTCGCAAAATAGAAAAACTTTTTGCAATAAACCGTTCTTCCCAGAGCTCAATCAAGGAACCCCATAGTATGCCAGAACTCCTTGCATTAAATTCTATCAGACGTTCACTATCTCTTAATGACCCCATAGTGCCAAAAGTGGACAAAGGAAATTCAGTCGTCATCATGAAGAAAGACAGTTACATTGATAACTGTGAAGATTTCATCAAGACAAATAATGTGATTTTATTATCCAGTGATAACACCCCTATTTACCAGAAAGAGTGCAAAGCATCCATTGTCTCCGGCTCAGTGTTGTTTAAACCCAGTGAAGTGTTTCAAGTGTTCCAAATGAACCCCCAAGTGCCCAGATTCTTTGGACTTCCATAGATCCACAAACCTAACATCCCCATTAGGCCTGTGGTTTCAAATGTTTCAGCCCCGAATCACCTCCTAGCACACAAATTAAATACAATCTTCAGGCAACATTCAAAGTTCTCCCCAAAACACAATGCCAAAAATTCTTGTGAAATAGCAAATACCTTATTACAAAAAGTTCTCCCTCCAAAGTGCCCCCTAGTATCATTTGATGTGTGTAATCTTTTCACTAGTGCACAGTGGGCTAAAATCGAAAAAAGCTGGCCAAAACTCAAAATACTTTCTAAATGATCCAAAGCAACACTATAACAATGAAATAAAGTAATAATGATATGGATGACTGAAAAAAATAATAATAATTTGAAAAAAATTATATTTGGAATAAAAAACTAATTTTAATATTTTTCACTATTACAATTAGACGCATTCACTGGAGAGAGTTTGTATAAAATGACGGAGAAACGAACAATTACTCTCACATCAATTCCAGTAATTAATGAAGTCGATGATGGGTTCTGAAAGAAATGACGTGCTGTGTTTCCGTCATTTGTCGTCCCACTTCCTCCTGGCTTTGGAATATCCACCAATAATCCAATTTCTGTCCGGAATTTTTCCTGGATGACTTTCTTTTTTTCTAAAAAACTGTCTTTGTCCATCTTTCCTCGAACTTGCCATTTCTTGAAGTCGAGACGACAGGATACATGGAAGAGACATTCGAAAAATCTTATCCATGCATGAAGATTGGACAATCCAAAAGTGAAAGTTGATTTGTCTACGTCAAGTTTAGATACATTATCAATATCATTCATCTCCTATGGAAGTGCACCGCATATGTAACATTTATGTCCCAATTTTTCTGTCACTGTACTGCACACTTTTCCATATACCATTGTGAAACATAATTTGTGACATCATTATTTTTTTCCGGCACTAGTTGTGGCAGTTGAGGGTACTATGGAGTTGATTTGCTTCTCCACATAGTTCTTCTCTTCTTTTATGAGAGTAGCTGACTCTTTCTTGCATTGAAAGCAAATAGGACGGCAAAACCGAGTTGAAGAAGGTCTGGGATTCTGCCAAACCACGGATTTTTCGCATGTATTCAGATCTTCATAATACAGTCGTAAAGGAATGAGTGAAGTCACAAACAGGTCACTGTCACTAAAAACAGCATTTGAAAATTTCTGGATGTAAACAGATTGCTACCATTAAATCCCCACTTCGAAAACAGAATTAAATTAGGTTCATTCTGATCACAGAAGGTTGAAGTACATAAAACGTGATCCTGCAATGTAACCAGTCGCTCTGCGGTGTGGTTGAGTAATGCCTGGAGTTTTACTTCTGCATAAGTTTCAGTCCCACTCATCGATCTTTTTCCTGGGCAGCACCTATTTTCGCCGCTTGTGTCCTGCTGTTATGAGGGATCAATATTTGCATTCCTCTCTTTGGCCTCACTTCGGATCGAGACATATTGTGCCTTAGACAGCTTAGCTTCAATGAACAAAGAGAGCGCCTCATCTTCGCTGTAGATTTTTATGCGCTCCGTAGATTTCGCAGACTTCCAAGCTTTACTGATCTTCATTGGCCTCGTAGAGACAGTATCTACTATTTCTTTCACTAGCCTTGCTGCTTCATCTTTACCTGTAGCCCGAAGACTCATTTGGGCAGCATAGGATAGTTCAAGAGCAGTCCTGGACTGCCTCAGTGTCTCAGTTTTTCTCCTCTTTGTTTGGGAACTGCTTTCATCAAAAGATGTACTAGGGCACCCAATAGAATCACTGTATCTTTCATGTTCTGGTAGGGATATTATTTGATCTAACCATTGCGAGTTTTCACTCTCAAATCTATCTTTCTTTCGAAAACATGCCTTCCATTTCTGACTTAGGTCACTGTTAAAGCACGTCACAATTTTCATGACTTGCCGTTGGTAACGCTTTTTCTCTTCCTGAATTTCCAGCTTCGTAAAAATATAATTACAGAGATAAACACAAGCCTTGCCACCAATTTTCACATCATTATCTAGTAAGCTCTCGAACAGATCATGCGGAGTTGGTGGAAAAGCCATCAGAGCGCACAGCAAAAGGAAATCAAAATTAGTCGAAGAGGAGATGATATATCCAGCTGTTTCCACCAATTTCAACGTAGTTACTACTTTGTTTGTGGAACTCTCCACTACCACACCTGTGGCAGTGGAATCGACCATCCTGCAATGTGTTGACATTTTTTCACCCTGTGACCACCCCCAGCAAGGATGAACATTTTTTTATGACCTGCCACTTGCCTAGGCACGTGGGCATCCAAGAGGTAGTGCAATAAAGAGTGAAGCCTCTCGAAACACAACTTCTTAGGTCCCCTCCCCTTTTTGGCCCCCCATCGTCAACCCCCAATTGCTGCTCGCCTCCTGGCTGCCATTCATGCCCTGGTCCGATGGTTGTAGTCTTCACTTAGTCGAGGAATATCATTAAATAGTGCAAAAACATGCAAAATCGTACTTCAAAACCTCAATGTATATGAACTAACGAAACGATAGAGCCTAAGCACGCAGTCGGGACAAGCCCAGACAGTTTTTAAAACTCTAACGGTAATGTTCGGTCTTTCAATTTTTTTTAAATTTGCATTGCCATGTGAAAGAAATTTTTAAAAAGAAAATATTGCTAAAAACTAAAAACTTTTATGCAAATCATAAACTAGACCTTTTCAGCTATCAGATAAAAGTATTTTTTAATACAACTGGATCACCAATACTTTAAACACGCTATGAAACTTGCGAAAATCGCTAGGACAAAAAAATCTTTTAAAGTGCAAGAAAAAATACTCAATGTTGAAGTCATTATAAACGAAGACCAAGATCAGGCAGAAAGATTAAACATGGGTTAAATGATAGAATAAACTTCTAGTTTTTAACATGGGCCATTTTCAGTATTAATTTTGATGTTTGAAAAAATGACTTTTGGCCAACTTTTTTTTTATTTTAGCCCACTGTGCAGTGTTCCCACCAAAGAAGCTTTGGAGTTAACTGACATTACCCTCAAGAAAGGTGTTCCCGCTCCAATAATCAATGAATTCAGTTCCCTAATTAAAGTGTGAGTTTCCCAAAACTATTTCAAGTTTAATGGAAGTTTTTATAATAACCAATTAGATGGCCTAGCTCTCCTTTGTCGCCACTACTTGCAGAAATTTACATGGACAATTCTGAAAGTAATTCATTCTCTTCAGAGAATCCTATTGTCAAAAACGTCTTCTGTTGGTTTCGTTATGTCGATGATATTTTTGTGTGTGGTCTGGGTCATCGGGGCAACTGGATATCTTGGTAAATTTCTTGAATTCTTTTAATAAAGCAATAAAATTCACATGTGAAACAGAAATCAATGGGTCCCTAAACTTTCTAGACATCACCCTACCAAAGGCAAATAGAAATTTAGATTTTGCCATTTTCAGGAAAGACATGTACGCCGACCAAATTATTCACTTCAATTCCAGACACCATTTCTCACAAAAAATTGCCATATTTCATTCCATGCTTCATAAGCTATTGAACATTACTTTGTCAGATTTCAACTTCAGGAAAGAACTTCAAATTATTAAACAAATAGCAGTCAACAACGGCTACCCTAAAAAATTAATTGACAGATTATACGAGGTGCTACCCAAAAGTTCCAGGAATTTGTGCACTAAAAAAAATTACTTACGCTAAGTCCTAATTTCCACCGTCCCCTTCAAAGTAGTCCCCTTGGGCTTTTATACATCGTTCCTAGCGCTTTTTCCATGATGCGAAGCATCCTTGGAAGTCCACAGGTGTGAGCGTGTTAAGCACCTCTTGCGATTCTGCCCGGATCTCCTCAATCGTGTCAAAATGTCACTCTTTCAGCCGGTGTTTTATTTTGGGGAACAGGAAAAAGTTGCAGGGGGCGAGGTCAGGAGAGTAGTGGGGGATGACTGTCATGTTTTTGGAAGCCAGGAACTGCCTAATAACGAGTGACATGTGGGCGGGCGCATTGTCATGGTGGAGCACTCAGTCATTGTTGCACCACTTGTCTGGGCGTTTGTGTCAGACGTTCTCCCTTAGCCGCTTAAAAACATCCCAGTAAAACTTTCCATTGACAGTTTGACCGGGTGGGCGGAATTCTTTGTGGACGATCCCGTCGACGTCAAAAAAAATGATCAGTATGGACTTGACATTGCTGCAAACTTGATGCGCTTTTTTCGGCCGCGGTAAATTTGGTGACTTCCACTGTGATGACTGCTGCTTTGTCTCAGGGTCATAACCATGAACCCAAGATTCATCACCAGTTAATGACTTTGGAGATGAAGTTGGTGTCATCTCTAACTTCATTTTGAAGATCCCTGCAGACAGCAACGCTATGGTCTTTCTGGTCATTGCTCCGGAGTATTGGAACAAATTTTGCAGCAATGCGTCTCATGTTCAAATCCTCCGACAAAATGCGTTGACACGTCTCGTATGACAGTCTGTCAATGTCACAAACGTCATGGATTGTTGGCTTTTGGTCTGCCAGGATAGCCTCACGCACTTTTGCGACGTTTTCCGGAGTTGTGCTTGTCGACGGTCGACTAGAACGCTCATTGTCATAGACAGACGTCTGTCCGTCCTGAAACGTTTGTACCAAAGGAACGTTTTGCTTTGGCATAAAGCATCATCAACAAATGCTTGTTTAAGCATTCTGTGTGTTTCTGCTGCCGTTTTACTGAGTTTGAAGCAGAATTTGATGCAAATTCTTTGCTCCTTAACATCAGCCATTTCAGTTCGAAACGAATTTGCAGAACCACTCAAATACGACGTTACAAAAACGCACAGAACTTGCAATCACGTACACTCAGCTAGCCGTCACGTTGCACACTTATTTACAAAGGATACTGCCAGCACTACCTAGCAGCGAGTGGCTGTACTACAAGCGGTTCGCGTGCACTATTCAAATTTCCGGAACTTTTGGGTAGCACCTTGTACGAAAGGAAACGATCGCAACTAGCCATGAAACAAATATACAGTACATCCCTGTTGATAATTTGAAACCACAATGGTGAAGACTATCATTTCTTGGTAATATATCCCTTAAAATTAACAGATTAATTCCCAAAAAAAAATTAGAGCCGCTTTTTACAATAGATTGAACTTAAAAAACCTTTTATGCTGTATAAAAGACAAAATTAAAAATTTGGAAAAAAGGGGAGTTTACAAATTATATTGTGGAGATTGTACTGCTGTTTATATAGGACAAACGGGATGAAAAATCAAAGAAAGAATCAAAGAACATCATTCCTGCTTCATAAACAGTAAAACAACCTCTCTCTTCACCAAACATCTATTAGAACATGGACACAACAGCAACTTTATTCCCAAAATCCTACATTATGAAAGAAAGGGACCAAGACTTGATATTCTGGAACAATTTGAAATTATACAATGTGTGGGTTCAAAAAACTGTGAAATTTTAAATGATATTTTGTATCCTTTTCATTCTCCACTTCTCGACCTCCCACTAATCTAATTATTCCTACCAATTATCCCCATTGTCTTCTCATTATCCAACGTATTGGACATCACTACGCTCAACCGTTTTCTCTCCCTCCCCTTCCCACGAACATACGTTCACTCCTTTCCTCCAATGCTGTTCTCTCCCCAGTTCCTTTCTTTATTCTCCCCAACTCACCCTCCCCCACCCACTCATTGTGCCTATTACTATAAATTGCTGCCGGCTTTTAATTTATTCACCTGACAATGTTGCATTTCAATGAAACCTAGGTTGTTGTAAATAAATTTATGTGGAATTACAACAAGTCTCTTTATTTTACCTTCAGTAGTCGTCATTTTAAAAATAATGCCGCACAGTCACACAAAGCAATATCACCACCTGCATGCTCATGAAACAACCTACAAATGATGCTCCAAGTTACAGCGCTAAATGGTATGATGTTTTGCATCAATAAAATAGGTAACCTAAATTTTCCCTTTTCTTTTTTATATAAACTTGTAATTAAATAATAGTGCAATTTATGAAAATAGTTTTTCTTTTTAATTTCTTAAGTTATTTATAGATTAAACTTCCTAAGGCTGGATTAACTGCTAAGAATTATAGGTTGCAGCAACCTTGATTGTGTGTGTGTGTACATTTTTACGTGTATGAAATCTGAAACGCCAGGGTTTTTGATAAAAATAAATCAACAATACATAATACATAACACAATATCATCCCTGAATTAAATACCACAGAGGAGATTTAATTTCCTAATGATAAAAGTTAATTTGGGAAAAGGTTGAACATTGCTCAACCTAGGCCAAATTGTAACCATAATGAGCTCTGATTGGTTGTTGCCATAATTGACAATGTTGAGGAGTGAATCGAGCCCACACAGGCAGATAATGATAACTCTTTCACAACTCAGAATTCTGACATTTGTATTGATATTATCAATCTTATATAAATAATATTTTTCTCAAATGTATATTTTGGCAATGATATAAACAAATCGAGAAAAACTAAGTCACTTCCACAAATTTATTTTGCACGACTGGTGTCACTACGATCGTAGCATCATCAGAAGTAACAGTTCTTTCTTTATCTTGATGAGTAAATTCCACAGGGTTGAGCCTGACCTCATTATTGATATTGATATATACAAAATTCATAACAAAAATGATAACATAACTTAGAATACTGATATTTGTATTGATATTATCTATCTTATATAAATAATATTTTTCTCAAATGTTTATTTTGAAAATGATATATACAAAATTCAATACAAAAACAAATATTTTTTACATCCCTGGTAAGTCGTTTTATCACAATGGTAAGCACAGATGATGTATTCAAGTTGTCTTTTAAAAAATTTGGGTAATTAATTTTAGTCAGTGTGTGTGGTGGCACAAATGACACTCACTTGGACTTGAAATTTACTAAATAAGAAGAAGAATAATCTTCTTTCACAGCTTAATTGACAGTCACGTTCTTTGTCTCCTTAAAAAATTTTGTATACTATATTTTACACTCCCAATCAGTAAATAATTAATCTTTAATTAATGGATCTTAAGCTCTGACTGTATATAATTTTTTATGTTTTACTTCACTCAACTACACTGGTGCAGTCATAAAGTAATATAGGGTACTAATTTACCTGGTGAGCTCAATTTAGGCAAAAGTGTGCCTTGAAGTCATGCTAACTGCACTTTTCATCTTAAAACCATAAAAAAATGGGTCTTGCAGTTTAAAACCCAATGCCAAAGCTTATTTTCTGAGGTTTTAAATTAAGATAACTCAGCTGGAAGTTTGTTTGAGAATTCAACTCATACCTTAAATCTAAGCAATTAAAAATGAAATGTCTCAAGCACAATTCCCATGTATTTGTATAAGAAAAAGACTCTGGCCTGAAATCACCTCCATTAACTTGAAAAAAAATTCGGGCAAAATGGGATGATAGTCACTGAATGTTTTGACTAAAGGTTAAAAAATCATACATCTAGCAATTTCTGAGATAGTAATTGCTTGTAGATACCCAAGGCTCAAAAATTATACAAGTGAATTATTAGAAAGTTTAATATGCATTTGTGTTAAGCATATATATATTATATAGGACTTTGATGAGAATTAGCAGTTTTTGAGGGAACAAAGAAACAGTGAAGCTATAAATAGGGCATCATTAAATTGGCATGCATAAAACTCTTTAGATATCCTGGAAAGTAGGCAACAAAGAAATGAATGGCAGGATTAAAATGCAAAGCATACAAGGACATCCAGTGTCCTTAGTATTTAATATTTTATATCCAAATAAAATTTAATTTATAATTCAGTTGCAATGCTTAATTATTGGACTGAAGCTATTTGTGAAAAACTCGAATAAGATATACAGTCAGTCCTCGACTTACGACGCTCCAGACTTATGACATTCACAAATTCAGGAACGTGCACTGGACTTAAGCTGCTGTTCCAAACTTACGACATAGCCTGTCGGCCTGGCTGAAACGACATTTGGTGCTTCAAGGTTGATTCAAGCTACAATATATATGGCAGGCAACAACACGCCACACAAAACGTTCCATATTGTAATTTAACACGATTTCACATGAGAACCAGTCAAATCAGTCTCCTTAAATCCCATCTACACGAGTTATTAGATTTCGGACAATGAAAGACATTCAGAGTGATTCCGAGCATGATTAAAACCAGAGGTAGAAGTGAAAGAAGTAGCATTGGTAAAACATATTTTAAGCACATAGGGTAATTTATATTTCAACAGCTTAAGGGCTTAATCCCTTAGAAAACGGCGATTATGAAATTGTTATTTTTTGTGGCATTTCTGAACTTATGAGTCATTTAGTCTGTTACAACGCTAGTACTTTGGGGAGAACTGCATATTGTTTGCATTATTTTTTAAAAACTTCATCTGTGCCCTTAAAAATGGTTGATAAGAAAAAATCAAGTGCTGGAGATATTTCAGGTTCTATGAAATGTAGAACCATAACAATGGATATGAAGATGGATGTAATTAAGCGTTCTGAAAAAGGTGAGACACCTGCCAGCATGGGTTGGGCCTTGGAAATTCCTTCAGTAACTTTTTCGACTTTATACTTTTCGATGATATATTTCCAAGTCATTATTGCATTCCTATTGGAATAAAAGGATTTTTCTAGTCTTTATAAGTTGTATTTACATCTATTTTTGCCCGAGTACAATATTCTGGGTCATTTTACAAAAATGAATTATCTGGCCGCTGTGACAGGAACATAACCAAAATTTTTAACATTGCTCTTATGGGAAAACGTGCTTCCTCTTACAACACTTTGACTTAAGATGCGACTTTCGGGAACCAATTGTGCCATAAGTGTGAGGACTGCCTGTATTAGTATATTATATTTTGGAATGAAGTATGTAAACAAATGAACATAAATAATTTATTCTGGCCATAAATATCAATTCGCCTCATTTTGAGAATTCATAGCAAATTTTTGCTTTTTTATTAATGCTTATAATTTATATTTCGAGAAATATGGCTTGATGTAAATACCTGTGTGTTTTACATGACTACTTCAAGAAAAAGGAATCATACTTTCAGTTTCTATATCCTACTAGTTCATTTGAGAAATTAATTCTGATCACTCCCACAAATCCAGCACTCATTATGAAATTATAGAATTGCAATTACTAATTTTTTATAACAAGTATTTTTTAATATATGAGTGTTTGCAACAGATTGGGTTGCAATTAGCCTATATTTAAAAAGAGGAAAGTGATTAATAAAATAACAGTGTTAGAGGCATATAAACGTGCATAAATTAATATTAAATTTTCAACAATACATTTAAAATCAAAAACAATAAAAAATTAGGAAAAGCAAAAACTACACTGGAAAGGCAACTTTTTGTTGACATGCATGTAAATAGCCTTTAAAGTGCTTAAGTGTTATGAAGACACTGTATTAGAAAAAAACAAATCTTTCATCCTAATAGTTACCCCAATATTAGTCCAAAAGCACCCATCAGAGAATGATACATTACCTTGTGCCACCATTTCCCAGATGCAAGACGCTATAACAAAACAAACCGCATGAGAAAGGAGTCTAATTTCTAATAAACAAGGGTGCTTTCGATTAAATATAAATCTTTTTAATATCCATGTAACAAAATGTTATCTTCATTTACTTTGCTTTATTGATATGATACAAGTAAAATAAAACAGCCTGGAGCAAAGGTACTGGCTGAATCAACATTAACTACAAATTTCCCAAACCTTATATAACCTTTCAAAGTGCAATAAAATAAATACTTGACAATTCATTGTTACCGACACCAGCTGCAAAATGAAAAAAATACATTGAGAATATCAAAAAAACTTCTAAATTAAGAAATGGGAAGGAAGCAATAGATGGGCAAAGGAATATGTGGTAAAACTGAGTTTGTCACTAATGCTACACATTACAAACATCTATAATATAAGCATAAAGTTATATTCATACTATTCAGTTATATACCACAAGATATTTCTAGTAATATATACTACTTGAGAACACTCGGAAACAAGTGAACAGTACTCATACAGCATAAAATTGCCAAATATTTCTTACCAGTTAATTTTATGAGAAAGATTTTAATAACCTCCTGAAATTTCCATGGCAAAATTATTTACAATACATTAAACTGATTTTTTTCCCAGATAAGCATTTTCAAATCAATATCAGCCAAAGTGACTATGTAGTGGGTTTCAGTCAATCCAGTCATTTTAGGGTATTTCTATCTCTGATATATCTCAGAAAATAATAAAACTGTTCCAACAATTGGCTAAAACAATTATGGTGATATTCCAAAATAATACACTCTGTAAATTCTAAAATTCTCACCAAACAGAGGAATAAATCGTAAATCTTATTAAAAGGATATAAAATGTCAAACCTAAATCAAACAATATAGCATCAATTCACAACGTACTAATTGCCTTCTAAGTTCTAAACTAAGTATTACTTGCTACTACTTAGCGAAAAACTTTAGCCCATTAAGTATTTCAGGCTATTCCATAAAACTGCATCAGATACAGCAATATATTTGACGAAGCTATGTACTATTGTACCAACGCTAATAAAATTATTATTATTATTATAACAAACATAAGAGTTGTGATGTTTTTATTTACCATATATGCCAGTTTATAAGATGCATCTAGATTTAAAAAGTTATTCGTGAGTTAAAAACATTTAGCACAAGAAAACAGCTAAGTAAAATGTTTATTCAGCATAGAACTTCATGTAGTTTCAATATGCATATGGAACTCCAAATTAATGAATAAATATGACAAACACCAATGAATCGCTTATAATATGCTGTGACATTTACTGCCAATACATATAGGGAATCAGTCAGCACACAAGCAGTAAGCTTTATATCTAAGGTACAGTGCTCTGCTTGGAAATTACAATGTAAAAATTTTGAGGTTGGGTAAAAACTCATAACTTGATGCAAAAAACACATTATAATATTATCAATAACAAACTTGGCTATAAAGTGACCACCCTTTTTCTTTACCATGGTGTCTTTCTAATTGAAAAAGTATCACGAGTTTTGTAAAAACAATTTTAGTACTCACAAGTTCTTCATTTTCATTTCCTCCTATTTGTGAGATGTCAGTTTCTTCAGAATATAATATTATTTGTATATAGTCAAGTTAAATCATTTTTACCTGGAAAATGATTTTGTATTGTGCAACATATCAAGGGCAATGGTCAGAGATTTTCCTTCATACGGCAAGATTTCGTATACCTAGCCTGCTCATACACACCACTGTACCTAGTACCCTTAAGCCTATAAGACATAGGCCAACTTTTGGTGATGTCTTTTATACAAAAGAACATGAATCTTATTAGCTGGCAAACATGGAAATAGGAATTTGAACATTGCAAAGTGATTACAATTTAAGTTTTCAGCAATACTCGTACTCAAAGAGAAATATTTCAGTTGCAAAATATGATATTCCTGTTTTTTTTGTCATAAAACAAGAACTCCTTGGGGTGAATTCAATTTAACATGTTCATAATGGGGTGATGCATTGTGTCCACTGGTAGGTTGCCTTAAACAGTGGACACACAACATTAGCTATTTTGATTTTTCACAGGGGATTGCTGTGTACACTAATTTAACATTCTGAGAATAATAACTTGACCATTTGCAGATTTAACCTGCAGCATCATGCTGTTGTTGCCAAAACATAAGCAGCTGAGTTTTAACATTAGTGAAATTGACACTTGGGATGAAGGCAACTCCCGTGAATGACAATGGTCTACTGTATGAACTTTTTGCACTCATATGAGTGGCAGTAGCCTCGGATGAAGATAACAAAATCACAGGGCTTATACGTATGGTAAAAGTCCACCAAAATGAGAGAGCCCAAAATATGCCTGCTATCACGAGTACTCATAACTGAAAGCAACTCAATCATTGTAAATTTTTTAACTTTTACAAAACATTCTTGTGATCTCAGAACAATGCTTTAAGTGGTAAATAAAGAAAATAACGATTCTCCCAATTTAGGTAATACATGTAGAGTCCGTTTCAAAGCTTACGGCGGTTGCGCAGTAGACGAAATTGAGTCAGGACGAGTCCATTAGTGATACGTCACAACCGCGGTGGTGAGGGTAAATTCCATGTGGGATAAAAATCTGAGGCGATCATGTTATTGTACCAACCTCTGCGCTTTATACTGTTATTGTTGTTATCATTATTTTTCATCGTTGTTTTGATTATTTTTTCTTCGAGTCTTTATTATATCATTTTTGTTTCTTCGTTTTCGTTTTGTTTAACTCATTTATTGCTAACGTGAGTACCCCTCCATCAGCCTCCAAGCTGGGGAATAAGAAAGTCATTCACAGCCAGGCATGGGAGATCATTCATAACGTGATCAAGTTCATGAAGAAGGAAGCTGCTGAATGAATTAGTATCCCTCTTACAAGGATATATGAGCGAGTAGAAGCAGCCACCGGCATTTCAATTCGCAACTTACAGCGAATCTTGAAGGAAGGAGAAGAGATTGCTAAGGCTGCAGAGCCTCCCTCTTGTCTCTGAAGAAGCAAAAACTGCTGTTATCTTCAAAATAAATGGTGGACAACTTTGATGTCCTGGTGATTCGAAGAATCGTGCATCAATTCTATTCTCAGGAAAGAAAACATCCGACTCTTGGTGCTGTGCTCCCGGTGATCAAAGCAAACACAGGCTTCAAAGGGGGATGGCCGTGTGGTTAGAGCATTGGCCTTCTACGTAGCGGCCTCTGGTTCGGATCCAATGAAAGTTGGATTTTTCAATCTGGGATCCTCCCTTCCCCTACTTGTGTAGCGCTCCGTCCTTCGGAAGAGATGTTAAACAGCTGGCCCCCTTGGTGCTCTTAGTCAAGAGTAGGCTAATGGGGGCACCGGGTTTCCCTCCTCCCTTGTGAGTATGTTCATTGTGCAAGGAGTTATGGCTATAATAATCCAAAAGGTTGATTAGCTGTAAAATACAAACCAACAACAACAACAGGCTTCAAAGGCAAAGTTGGTTCAATTAGAATTCTTCTTTAAAAAATTGGATCCAGGTAAGTGTATTGATGACTTGTTAATTATTACTTTAGAGATTTTGTAATAACAACAGATCTCACAGTAATATCATCCCAGGTGGAGGAAAACTGCATCAAATAAGCGCATTTTACGAGAAAGGAGTGATATCCGTTTGAAGCAGATTGCATATTTAAGAGCAATAAGGAGATATAGGGAGGAAGAATGGTCAATTGTTTATACTGACGAAAGTTAAATCTATACGTTGCACTTGCTCCATATCAATGTTCAAGTGGGGTTGATATGGGATTAAAAGTGCCTGTATCTTAGGGCCAGCGACTCATTATTTTTCATGCAGGTATGAGTTATTTATTATATTAATGTACATGTGAATGGACATATATGATTTCCATTGACTACAGAGAGAATATACGTTCATTTTTCTCTAAGGTGAAGAATTTGGATTTTTGCCAGTCACTCCTATTTTTAAAATGGTCCCAAAAACAGAAGATTACTATGGAAACATGAATAGTGCATGAGAAATGGGTAAAAAATCAGTTACTTCCCAATTTACCCCAGAACTTCATCACTGTGATGGACAATGCGTCCTACCACAATGTGGGGCTTGACTGCCCGCCATGCAGCAGTTCCAGGAAAGATATAATGAAGGCATGGCTGGATATAAGAGGATTACAATACTCAATGGCTGATACTAAACTCGAGTTGTACAAGAAAATTTAAAAAAATTGAAGCCAGCTCATAAAACTTTTGCAGGGGATAGAGTTTTAGCCGAGCATGGATATTTGACACTTAGTCTGCCTCCGTATCATCCTGAATTCAACCCCATCAAAAATATTTGGAGTATATTAAAGAATTGGGTAGGGTCAAGAAACAAAAGTTTTAAACTCCCTAAATGAGGTGAAGACATTAGTGGAAGAAAAGTGTGCAGATATCGGGGAAGGAGATTGGCAGAACATATGCAAACGTAAAAAAAAACTGAAATGAATATATAAAAAATGAAATGATAATTGATGATATTGTGAACGAGGTGATCATAACTTCGGATTCAGAATCCAGAGATTCAAATTCATCTGAATAAAGAATATTGATGAAAATGTATCTTAATGTGAATGTAATAAAAATTTTCTGTGAAATATTCACTTTTCTTTTGGCAAACACTTCCTCTGTCGTAGTAGGCTTGCCATTAAATTGCAGCTTACATATGAATAAGAACATATTCTGTTCCAAAATGGTATTCTTATGACCTGTTGTAGATAAATGACTGAATATTACTTAGTATTACTTTTTTAGGTTGGCGACACTGGCAAGCGGCAACATCATGCAGCTCACTTTCCACTTGAGCTTCCCCCTCCCTCACCATTCCCCTCCATGTCACATAACAGTTTGCGCATCTCACTGCCGTAAGCTTTTAAAACTACTATACCTCAACCTACTTCAAAATATTGTTCTCTTTTCATCATTAATTTTCACTTCATTAATAGAATAAGTAACAGCCAAATCAATCACACTTGAATCAAAGTAAAACTTTTCCAGAATGACAAAACATCACTACTTTTCCACCATGGTCAAGGCTAGATCAATAATGGCCAAAACCACTACAGGCAATCATCAGAAACTCTTATACAGTCAGAAGAACTTGATTTAGCGCTCTGTCCCTAAATAGTGCCACCCCTGCATACTGCCCATTAATCGTAGCGAACAGAACTTCCACCTTATGATTACATAGAGCGAACATATACCTTGATTTACTGCCACCCCTGCTTTAACACCAATATCAATAATTGGACAAACAGTGGCACGAAATCAGGGTTTGACTGTATATAATTTCCCAAGTGTATATCCATCTGATCCCACTCTGTATCTCAAGAACTGTATGTTGTAGAGAAATGCAGTAAATGCCATTTATCTCTACTAACTAGGAGATCCCAAGTAAAACTATTTTTATTTTCATCCGCCATAAAAATTTTGAACCATAAATATGCCTCTTGGTAATAGCAATCCCAAAAGATTGTTTTCAGATTAGCAAGGGTAAATGCAAAGCATGTAGCACTGAGGTCCCTGGAGCAAGCAGAGGGCAGGGTTGTCACACGTGGTGTGGACCCTAGTCTATCTAAATTTCCCACCTAAAACTTCGTAGTCAAATACAAAGCTATACAAGTATTATGTTTGTTTTCTTTGATTTATCTCTTTCAGGACACCTGTTGGGGCTGGCTGATACTAACTTGGCTAGCCCGTGCTAACCTGAGAAAACATTCCCTTTCTGAAACAGGAAAATTACTTTGCTACGGTAGCTCAGTGTGCAGCCATTTGTACCACTTATGTTATGTGTCCACTGAAGTTTTTGCATCCAAACTCTTAGGATCACAGGACAAAAGTCTATTTTATGAATGTTTAGTTGTATTTGTGGTTGTTTGTACCTCTTGATTTACGTGTTTTTGGAATAACACGATTTTACCTCTTAATGTCATCATACATGCAAGGCACTGACCCTATAAACAAGTGTTGTGTTGTTCTGGAAAGATTCGTTCCAAAGGAGCGAATCCAGCGCTGGAATCAGCTGGTACGAACCCACAGTCTTGAAAAACCTCATTCCTCGGAGGATTTCGTTCCGGACTCAATGGTTCCTCTGGCTCCACCCGGATTTGGAAATTTCATTCCTTGGATTCGCAATTATTTCTCTTAAACTAAAAGCCATTGGCCCGAAATTTCGAAAAGGTATTCTTATGATGACCTAAACTCTCCACTGGTAGAAGATGAACTGAATCTGTGAGTTACAATCTGTAGCCTCTCCTTGTCAGAGAATTTCATTCCGGAGTTGGATGAACGAAATTGGACATGTGCAGAAGTGTATTTCATACTGGAGTGATGTGTCTCTGTTCTTTTTGCAGCGCAACAAAATGTTTTCTATTGTTTATTGGGATTGCAAGATTTGACTTCTGGACTTCGAAATGATTGTGAATAAAGGGATATTATGGGTGCATGGGATATTAATAGACGAGAAACAACCACACAACAACATAATTCATAATAATTTTATAATACTTGATTGTTTCGGAAGAAAAATATATATTCAAAGATTCTTACCATTCTTCCACAAAAATTCTTTAATTTCTTAATTTTAATAATATAATAATTTATTAAGAATTAATTTTCATTCTAAAATTTTTTAAATTCTTCCACCAATGGTCCTTAACATTTGAAAGATGAGAGAGAAATATAGGTTGGATTTTTTCAAGTTCATTCGAAAATTTCAGGGGGTTCTGACCCCAAGATCCACCCTCACCGTACATCCATGTCGTGTAGTATCGCCATTAACAAATTTTTTATTAATAAAATTATTATGAACAAAATGAGCAGTTGAAAAATCATAACAACAAACAATTTTTCAACATTCATCACAGGAAATCCTACATTTAATCAAGTTCATACATGTGCCAATGGAACGAAAGGAATGAATCCTTCGTATCGTTCCAACTGTGGAATGATACGAAAAGGAATAAATCAACAAAAAGAACGACAATGCCCATCACTACTATAAATGTCACATGCTATTGTCATAGGTGATCTGCACGGACCCTGTACGTTTGGCTTAATTTTGCTTTTGCCTGATCAAATATTATAGTATCTGTTTTTTGTTTATATATTCTAAGAGTAAGGTTTGGCATTTATTTTTATGTTAAATTTTGGATATTCAATATCTTTATATAACCTTATTATTTCGGTACATATTTCTTGTTGCTGCATAAAATTTTGAAATTTTAGCCTTCCAAATCTCTCTAATCAACGATGAGACAAACTTCATTTTAAGTCAGAAGGATCATCTGTAAGTGATTTGAAAGTGTGGGCGAGATTTTTGAGAATTTCACGTCACTTTTGTTTGTTTGAGGACAATATAATGAGATTGTGAGAGAGAAACACTTATCTGACATCACTGCACAAACAAACTGTCTTGACCAAAATCGTGATCAGAGTGCATAGGAAGCACTTGGATCGCACAAAAAATATTCTCTTGCTGCTCTGAAGAAGTTAGCCTGAGGGAAGTATTTACGCTGTACGAAGGCAGCTGTTGTATGCTTTTTTCTGTGATAACTTTTGTTTAATTTCTAAGAGGTTAAAAGAGTCTAAGTTATCATGGCGTCAACCAAAAGAAAAAAAAAGCCTGGTGATGAAAAATAGACAGAAATCTTACTTGAAAGTGATTCGGAAGAAAGTGTCAGTTGAGACGGTTATAGTGAGAATCATATTGAAGATTGTGCTAAAATTACTAAGGTAAAAACCTGTATTTTTGGTATTTTTTCGTTGAGTAGGCAAATACGAAACCTCCTCTCTCTGTTGTCTTTACGCACTTCTAGCATCTTCGTTTATCTTTATTTGAATGTATTTTTTCCAATAAACTTACGAGGAAATGTAGAAATCTGTGATAAATGAGTATATATTAAGTGATCAGTAAATCTGGAATAAAGACATGTGAGACAGCGCTTCTGTGAATGCTAAAAATGATCCATCAAACCGTTTCACCTAAAAGAAATACCTAAAAAAATATAAAATATAGTATAAATACTCATAGTTTTACACAAATTATAAAAAAATTCAGATGAATCCAATGAATAGGTAACAAGTTATGCATTATTTTATAAGTTTACTCCGGATTGGCTAATTCATTCAAATCTCTTCCGACCTCTGGGATGGCTTTGATTTAAATGCCCTCTGCACTTGAGGGGTATACCTTTTTTACTTTCTCCATACGTAGCATAGGGGAAAGTATTGTTTTCATGAAAAAAATAGACTTTGAGATTTCAATGGAAATACACATTTTGAGGTCCCCTGAACATGTTTTGACCATTTTTTCGACGATGTCTGTGTGTATGTGATAGCTTTTTTGTAGGTGCTCAAACTTGAAAACTATTAATCAGATCAACACAAAATTTTATATTTAACATTTTTATAAAAGTCACAAGAACTGATTAGTTTTTGGTAAAAATCGATCAACCGGAAGTGGGTGTTTACTCTTGTCACTTATCCGTTATTTTGAAATATTTGTTTTAATATTTGACAAATGTAACAATGTACTGCAATAAAGGTTATAGGAAATTTAATTTTGAAACATTTTCCTATATAATGCATTGTTTAAGAGATATCATATATTTTTAGCTCACACCACCATGCCACGACAACTATTGTTAACAATTGATGTTTAGTTACGTCTTAGTAAGGCTCCTTTTTCTTTTCTTAATTGTTGGAGCTTTGTGGCTATATCCAATATCAGAAGGCTATGGTTTGAGTTTATTTATGTTCTTTGTAAAGTCTAAAATTTTCTCTCAGTTTCTTAAAATGTTTATTATTATCTATCCTATTTGGAATTTTTAGAAATATTACAGATATGGAGAAAGTCATGTGGTGGCCACATCAGATTTTTTTATTTACGCTTATGTTATTTTGGAATAACGCGGTTCGAGTCGCTTGCCATACTTTCAGTGGGGGCTGACAGCATTGTACAAATCTCAGAGGAAGAGGGCAGTGTCAGTCTCAGACTGCCAGTTTCTCCCTTGTCTGTATCCATCCATCTTTCTCATTTCCTGTGCAACTGTTGTGGTAGCAAGAGTGAAACCTCTCTCTTTTCATTATTAATGTGTTCTTTTATTCTTTTGTGAACGTTTTGCCCACATTACGTCTGGAAAATGCCCATCTACATCACAGGGTGCTACCAACTCAAGAAACAGCGAAAGCCAATCACTATTGGTGTGAAAATGGATGTAATAAGCTGCATTGAGAAAGGAGAGCACATAGCTGACATCGCACATGTTCTTGGCCTTAGCGAGAGTACCATCCGAACAATACCTGACAATTCCTCAAAAATTAAGGAAAGTGCTAAGTCTGGAACTTCAATGAGTGCCATGAAGACATCGTATGCAAGAAGTACTATAATGGAGAAGATGGAGATGATGCTGAGTACGTGGATCAAGGATCAAAACCAGCAGAATGTGCCTGTCACCATGCTCTTGGCTCAAGCAAAAGCTCGTTCAATCTACAAACATTTAGCGATGGATGAGAAGGATGTCAAGGTATTCAATGTGAGTTCATGTTGGTTCGCCAACTTTAGGAAAAGATACAATTTCCACAACATTAAAATGACTGGTGAGGCAGCCTCTGTTGACATCAATGCTGCAGAGAACTTTACTGCATCATCGAGAAAGGCTGTTATTCCCCAAAGCAAATCTTCAACCTTGATGAGACAGCACTTTACTGGAAAAGGATGCCATCCAGAACATATATTTCTCAAGAGGAGAAATCGGCACCGGGATTTAAGGCTGCCAAAGATCGTTTTACGGTTTTGCTGGGCGGTAATGCCGAAGGAGATTGCAAGGTGAAGCCAGTGGTGGTGTATCACTCAGCGAATCCCCATGCTCTTAAAGGTTATATTAAACAACATTTACCAGTTCATTTCTACTCCAATGCCAAGGGATGGATAATGGGCAGCATTTTCTGTGATTATTTCGTATCCAAGTTTGAATATGAGCTTTGCAAATACTGCACGATGGAGAATGTTGACTTCAAGATTCTCCTTCTCGTTGATAACGTTCCTGGTCATCCACCATCAATTCAAGAACTTTGTGATAACATAAAAGTAGTTTTTCTACCTCCCAAAACAACGTCTATTATCCAGCCAATGGACCAGGGTGCAATTGCCACTTTTAAGGTTTATTATCTGAAGAAAACATTTGATATGCTTGTGAAGGCTACTGAAGACAATAAAATGACAGTGAAAGAATTCTGGAAAAGTTTCACAATTAGAGACTCCATCATGCTTGTTGGCGAGGCCTGGAAGGCTGTTACAATTTTTTGCATGAGTGTCATATGGAAGAAACTTTGCCCTTATCTAGTGCATGACTTCAAGAGGTTCAGCATCAATGAGGATGTCGCTAAAATGCAGAAAAGTGTTGTGGAATTGGAAAAGCAAGTAGGCTTTCATGAGGTGGATTTAGATAATGTGGTAGAATTGTTATACTCGCACAAAGAGGAACTTTCTACCGAGGATTTACTTTAACTCGAGAAGGAACATCAGGAGGAGGAGGAGGAAGAAGAGAGAACAGTAGAGGTTGAGGTAGTGCGTACACTCACGAGCAAAAGATTGGCAGAGGCATTTCGCCTGGTCGAGGAATGCCTTGCTATCTTTGATGAAGATGATCCCAACAGTGAATGAAGTGCAAAAGTGTCAAGAAATGTTTTAGCAGTCACACAGTGATATGCTGAAATTTTAAAAGAAAAAAAATGAAAGCCTCTCAAACATTGTTGCTTTCCTACATCAAGAAAACAGAAAGCGTAAAACCGTCTGAACCTCAACCCTCTACCTCTGGTATCTCAAAAGCCCAACAGTTGCCCTAAGTGAAAAGGCATCTTCATCTCTCTCTTCTCCACCATCACCCACCGAGTCATCTGACCCAGATGACCCCATCCCCCAGTAACCCCTCTCCTACACCACCACCACCAGCAAGCCATCCCAGCCAGCGTTCAACGTGTTAGCAAAACTTTTCATTTAAAAATTCATTTGTTATTTAAGATTGGCTTTTTGACCCCTCAAGCCCAGAAGAAATTTAAAAAGTGTGAAAAAATTGAAGTTTGTAAATAATATCTTTTAACCTTAAATGCCAGATTTAAATGTCGCTTAGTAGACACGCTATCAGATTTAATTTTGGCCATTTAAAGTTTTCTTGCATTCAATCAGAAAATATCTCCTTTCTTGAACTATTAGTGATAAAACATTCAAATAAAAAGCATTATTTAATCAATCATTTGATAAATAACAGGATTGCGTCTTTTATAGTAAAAGAAAACAAAATGCAAATATGGTGTAGTTCTATAATATAACAATGATAAATTCAATAAAAAATATTAGTAATCATATTTATAGTTCATCTATTCATTCATTACAATACCAATTTCATTCTGCATTACACTTAGAAATCCTACTTTGTGTGGTATTCTTCAAAACAGGAAAATACAGATTGACATTGCATATTTTTCATTTTGCCACTGCCTGTATGTTCTCTGAGAACACAGCATCAAAGGCGATTTTTCTTTACGGGCCAATGTTTATTTTATTTCTCCTCTAACTGACCCAATGGAGCCCCGCTTGCACTTGGATTTCCCTTTTGGGAAGTTTTCAAGGGAATAGCTGACGCCTCTTCTTCAATAAGTTCCCTCCCAAGAGGAAGGCGAAACTGCTGATGCGTCATTTGCCTTCTCCCTGACCTCAGTAAAATTCTGCACTGTGATCATGAGGAGGTGAAAGAAGAGCTTCTTCATACACTTCCAACATCTTGGGCCGTGGAGAGGTCAGAGTTGGAAAGGGGCTTGGCTAATGCTCTCACCCTATTTTCTGTTTTCTCTCGATGTGAGGTGTCGCAAGATATAAGCCATATGGCTCCACCACGAAAAAAGAGGAGAAAAATTGTGCTCTCCTTTGAAAAGATACACAGTTCCTACATTGCATTTCAAACACCAAGGAAAGGTTCCTCACCGCATTGAAAAGCGATTTTTAGATGGAGAAACAACATCATATCGTAGCAAAATTGAAAATTCCATCGCAAAATTAAACGTAGATTATTTATTTTAAAAACGGCAAAAAATACAGGACAAGCACAGATAGGAAGTCCAAAGCTTCCTCTTTCAAAATATATAAAGGTAATTCAGATTACAGAAGTCTCTTCCATCAAAAGATAAAGGAGATAAGGGTTGATGCACGACGTATTAGTACGTCTGGCAGCCGATTGGACAGTTTTCGCAGGACGTAATATTACGTCTGATGGCATTTACGGGTTGACTTTATTATTGTTAGTAACAAATAAGCACAGTTTGACAAAACAAAGTAGAGGAAATAGATGTATGGATGTGTTTTTAGGCAGTGTTTCCCCTAACCCCTACCATTTCCTTAATTCCTTATAGGAAAATTGTTTGATTCTCAGGAATGCAACTACCGTGTAAATTGTGAGGTTACTGTATATGAAATTAGTTTTCCATTCAAAATTTATAACTTTACAGGCATCCCTCACTTAGTGCTCTTAACATTTTACCATCGGGCATATTTTCGTGCGGTCTCTTATCTGTAGCAAGCATTTGTTTATTACATGCACTGTAATGTATAATTATACTTAAAATATTGTAATTTCCCAAGTACTAAATATTTTCAATTCAAATTTGAAATGGGCACTGATTACAATCTATATTATAGCATAGTTTCATCAAATTTAAATTTATTTACAGTTATGGTTAGTACAAAAGTAAAATTTGTGAGTATAAAAGTACAATTCGTATATATTATTTTTGTTGCATAATTTTATTGAAAATGTAATCCTAATGCAGTCATAATTACACATAAAAACGTTTTGTAAGCCTCTATCATAGTAATTGGTCACAGTATGGTAACACTGAAAAAGATACAAATGAGAGACTATGCATGACGAACTAACGCTTGAAGCATTTCCTTTATCATATCTCACAGTCCAGCTATAATAGTTACACCGATTTGTAAGGTGGCAGTAGCCTATAATGCCTACAAGGATACCCAAATAAATAGTACGTGTGCTGCCTTCAACAGGGCAGCTGTGAAACATGTAGTGATGCGTTTCATTACGCATGGGCAAAATACGTATTAATACGTGTCCCGACTACAACGGTCGGGTGGTGAAACACGTAGTACTACGTTTCCCGAAGACAAAGTGTTAATTGGTTTCTGAAAAACAGAGCACTAACTGATATCACATTGAGAGAATCTTTCTCATAAAAACTAATGTAAATAGATTTAATCTATACTTCCAAACTACATTCAATGCTGATGAATTCCCATTATGAGGTATATTTTCAAGCTTAAATCAGAAAAACAATTAGAACATATAATGATGTGCTTTCTATGAACATATAAATATATACAGCATTTTATCTTATTGTCTATCCTGCTAATTTCAAGAATCCACAAACATCAACTTGCCGTTCTCCACCTTCAATTTGTTGAATTACTTCACTGAAAGTGACATAGTTTTTCTATGGTTTCTTTCAATAACATTCTTAGCACATATATTTTCATGCTTTTGATTCATTGCAAATAATACGAGGGTTCAAAGAAATAGAAAATAACTCCACCAACACGCTAAACATGCAACTAATACCACATCAGACAGATGATTAAACGAGTTGTTTCTTGCTGGTATTTTTTCTTGCTTATTAAGAAAGAGTGGCCAACATGCAGATTGAACTAGCTGTGCCTTTGTTGCTGTCATCCCCAATGTGTTTGGATGTACAACTATAATAATATATTTTTAGAAGTGAATTGGCGTCAGAATGACCCTAAATGAAAATACCATTTGTGCAAGGATATCATTGTCAAATAATTCGTAACCAAGTGGAAGTTAATAGAGAAGCTAATAAGTGCTACATGTGAAATATATGGATAAGAAAATAAATGATGGTAACTTGTCACAGCAAAATCGGATAAATAAGATCTATTAATCCTGATACCATCAAAATCTATTGTAGATTAGCTGCCAATGTAATACCACCAAAAAACTTTAGAAGAGATTACATTTTTTGTTACTGGATAGTATAATGATATTTAATTTAATCGTAACTTACCTATATACACTAATTCGGCAAAATAAATGTTACAAGAAAGTTATGTGCTTGTAATACATAAGCAAAACAATGTGTCAATGATTCAGCGCTTAGCGAGAGGGCTATAGTGAACCTGCATCAAGTGAAGCACACTACAGTGGTCCCTCGGTTTATGATGCCCTCAATTAATGATATTTTGATTAATGATCCGCCTCCCATAGGGTGTCATTGTTTCTATTAACGATAAATTTTCGATTAATGATATGTTTACGATATCACGCGGTCACCGATTTCGGACAATCGGAACACTCCTAAGTGAACTCAGCAGACCTCAGCCAATCAGCAACGCCCTATTATAAGTATTTGGAGCTCAGCTGGCTTGCTTTTCAACGTTTGATATTCATTGCTTATCGAAGCAGCTCTCTTACTTGGTGTTTTTTGACTTAGAAGTTAAATAAGATCAATAACAATGGCTCCTAAAGTGAATGTGAAGAAAGACAAGAAAGCGAGGAACACAATTAGTGTGCAAATTAAGCAGGAAATTATTGAAAAACACAAAAGAGATGTAAAAACAAGTGCTCTGGATAGTGAATATGGTCTGCCTCAATCCACCATTTCCACGATTATTCAAGAGAAGAACAAATTTAAAGCAAACAGTGTAAAGGATATTCCATTTATTCATTATTTATCCATGTTTCTAATATTATTAATGCTTTACTATGTTCTTATAATGTTTATTTATTAACCTTTAAACACCAGATTTAAATGTCCCTATGGCGAATCTTGCTGCCAGGCTTATTTTTGGCCAATTAAATTTTTCTTGCTTTCGATCAAATAAAATCTTGTATTTCCTAAACTATAAGAGATAAATTAGTCAAACAAAAAGTAATATTTAGCAAAATTGTTTGGGTAATAACAGGTGTATGTCCTATATACTAAAAGAAAAGAAAACCCAAATTCTGAGTAAATCTATAATATAAAGTATACAAAATCATAATAAAACATAACTAACACTACTTTTTCATATATTTTACAACTTTTAAAGTGTTGTTTTGGTGTGGTACTCCTCAAAGCACAAAAATATAGAGCCGTACATCACATATTTTGCACTCACTGCTGTTCTAGTATATTTTCCCCTCTCGGAGCATACATGCCGGCAAAGGCGATTTCGCTTTACGGACCAGTGTTTGTTTTCTTTGTCCTCCAAGTGACACAATTGTGTGCTGCTCGGTCTTCCACTTGGTGAAGTAACAGCGGGAAGAGCTGACGCCCCTTTTTGGATCAGATTTCACACAAGAGTGAGACGAAACTCTCGATGCATCATCTGCCTACCAGATGACATCAGGAGAACATAACTATTGAGGACCATGACGTTGAGGAGATGGAAGAAGAGCTTCTTCATTCACTTCCAGCTATGGCAGCTGAACTCGTAGCTAGTCGCCATCCTATTCCCCTTGTCCATGTAAAATGAGAAGGGTAGGGCTGCTGCACTCTCCCTTATCTCTGTTTACAGTTGGTGAGAGGTCTTCCCCACCCCCAGTGGTGGATCGGCAGAATAGTTGCCTAAATGATTCTTGAGAGCATGGCTCAAGGACGAACCCTTAAAATTTCATGGCTCTATGACAAAAACGACATATGTAAGTGACTTCCAAACAAAGTGTTCCCGTACGGGTACGGCCGACAGTGAGCTGGTCACATTTTGCATTCCCGTACGGGTATGCTTGCCATTTAAAGGTTAAAAATCATGCGTTTAAATATTATAAAATATGTTTTTGGATGAAAAAGGCTAACTTCCGATCATCTTGGAATGAATTAGGCCTTTAACATGTATTTCCTATACAGCAACCTCTTGATTTACGATATAGTTAGGTTCCTGAAAAACGTTCGTAAATCAAAAATAAAATTACCATAAGAAATAATTGAATAGATATGGGTTAGGGGAAGTCATATCATAAGACACCCAGCACAATATATATATATATATATATATATATATATATATATATATATACACAGTTGATCCTCCATTTAACAGACTAATTGGGAAGATAGGGTGTCCGTTATTGCCGAAAGTCCATTAAAAGTCCATTAAATCCGAAAGTTCATCATATGACGAAGCAAAATGCACCTAAATGGCCACATCTTATAATGTCAAATGCAGTACATTAGGAACACTGTTAAACAAGAATAATACGTTTATCTAATGTGGTAAAACTGTTACTTCGAATTCGAAGAACATGTATAATTACGACTTTGAAATTTCCGTGCACGTCATCCACAGTCTCCCACTCTCGCCGCTTCACTTCCGACCGATGTAGTTTTTTCTATTTACGTAAATATTTTATAAACATCACCATGTTTTCTATCAACCTAAAAGTGCAAAAAACTAATAGATTGGAACAGTTGGCAGTCTGAAGATTTGGAACATAAATATAAAAATCCAAAATATCCCGGAAAGTTTTTTTTTTATTTTCTCCTTTCTCAGCACAACCACTGCATTCAACTAGTGATTATACTTGAAATTTAAATTAGCAAGCCTTTTGTTTCATTTGACATACCACTCCACAATGTTTCAGTCTTGTAAGTTACTAACGCACAGGCATCAAAAACATCGCCGCAGTAAGTACAAAGTCCTGTGGGAAATCCTGTGGTACCGAGAATCGAACCAATGTATCCCTAAGTGCAGCATAACAAATGAATTCATATTTTCATTGCCTCACTCTGCCTCCTTTTAATTTCATCGCTCGGTGCTCGACACCCTCGCCAAACATACTTTCCTCTAGAAGTTTCGTCGACGGTCCGGGTGGGAAGTTCAAAAGTGGCAAAAATGTTATGGCAAAAACTGAAAAGTATAGAAAACAATCAGAAAGGAACCAAATGTCAGGCAATAATGCTCATTGCAAATGGACTGCCCTCAGCATTAACATATGGTGAGTGGTCTAAAATCGCAGACAAAGCGGTGATAGAGAGAGGATTCTCAGCGACCGGACGGCCATCGGCCATGAGTCCATTAAATCAAGGGTTTACTGTATATCATTTATACACCTTATATTCATGTATGCATATTCATTTTGTTATTGTATAAACACAAAATAAAGAAATAAGCAATAAATATTTATTTTTAACTTAACGAAGGTACATAGATATTGCACCAACACATTATGTTCTGGCTGAAATGACTTAAGGGTGATGGAGGTAGTGGAGATTACATAAGGGGGAGGGGATCATCTGGATCAGATGATGAGGAGGCTGGTGATCGTAATGCTGAGGAGGTGGAGGGCTTTTATTTCTCGCTAGTCAGCTGAGGTGAACAATTTTCAGATGTCACTGGCTTATGTTCAGGTATTACCGATTCACCTTTCTTAAAATATGAAAACAATGACATTTGCTTTTTATTCATCTTTTTTTCTTTTAAGATTTCAGAATAGCATGTCAATGTAGCAAGAACATTTCTTTTTACTTTTGTGCTTCTTTCTGAGTTTGGATCATCTTCATCCAGAATAGCCAAACCTTCATCAAAGAGTCGAAATGCTTTGGATAATCTTCTGCTAGTGAGGCTGTGCACTTCAGTCTCGGCTGTTACATCCTCCTGCTGTTTGTTCTCAAGTTGAATTAAATCTTCATTCGTTAAAGCTTCCTTATGTGCTGCTAATGACTCAGCTACATCATCTAAATCTACGTCTTCCAAGCCCACTTTCTTTGCCAATTTCACAATTTTTTTTAATAACATCATCATCAACTCTGAACCCTTTGAAGTCATAGATGAAATTCGGACACTATTTTCACCAAACACCATTCATATACGAACGAGAAATTTCAGTCCATGCTTCGCCAATGAGCATTATTGCATCTCGGATATTAAAGTTTTTCCAAAATTCTTTAACACTTATATTTTTCTCCTCCATTGCATCCACCATAAGATCGAAAGTTTTCTTTAGATAATATGGTTTCAATGTAGTGATTACCTCGTTCGGAGATAAAAACAACTTTGATATGCTCTTTTAAATCTTGAATTGAATGAGGATGTCCAGGGGCATTATCCACTAGAATTAATATTTTAAATGGAAAGTTTTCTTTTTCACAATAATGTTGCAGTCCACCTTCAAGTTTAGACACAAGATAATCATAAAAAATTGTAACAGTTATCCATCCCTTGGCATTAGAATAAAAATGGACAGGTAATAGGTGCTTCACGTAACCTTTTAAAGCATGGGGATTAGCTGAATGATAAACCAATACAGGTGTCAATTTGCAGTCTCCCTCAGCATTACCACCAACCAGGAGTGTAAATCTGTATTTTGAAGCCTTAAAGCCAGGTGCAGTTTTATCTTCTTTTGAAATATAGGTTCGAGATGGCATCCTTTTCCAGTTTATAGCAGTTTCAAGGTTAAAAACCTGCTTTGATGAATAGCTGCCTTCTTCAATCAGAGCATTCAGTGCTTCAATGAATTTTTTAGCCGCAATTTCATCAGCTGATGCAACCTCTCCAGTCACTTTTATGTTAGGGAAATTGTATCTTTTCTTAAAATTAGCAAACCAACCTGAACTGGCATGAAATGGTTTGGAATATTCTCTTCCTTTGTTAATTCATCATATAAAGAATGTGCCTTTGCTTGCACCAAAAGCATGCTTATAGACATATGACGCTAATTCTGATCTTCTATCTAAGTGCTCAGCATTTTCTTCATTCTTTCCATTATGTTACTTCTTGAATAAGATGTTCTTACAGCACTTATTTCTGTTCCAGATTTTGCACTTTGCTTAGTCTTTATCACAAATTGTGACAATAGTAATTTTAGCCAACCCAAACACTTGACATAGATCTGTGATTCGTTCACCTTTTCCGAGACAATTTATCACATCTAATTTCAATTGAAGCCTTTCATTGGGGTTGCAGCAGGATATAAAGATTCACGTTTTTCACTCATTTTGAAGATAAACCAGATAACACTGTGGAATAATACAATACAGAATGTAGAATAACATAATGAAATACAGTTCCGAATTACGTGCATAATGTAAACAACTGCAGCAACCATGCAGACGGAAAGGTAGTGCGTGCACTGTCGGCAACATTGCCAGTTTGTTAAATCAAAAATTACTGTACATATTTTAAAGATTGGATTTAATTATCTTAATGATTTGGGTATATTAAAGCAAAAATACGTAAATCAAACGTACGTAAAACAAGAGGTTGCTGTATTCGATTAACCCATTAGGGACGGAATTAAATGCCAGAAAATAGCCAATTTGTTACCTTTTTGGGAAAAGTATGACAGAAAAAGAATGTTAACTCTAATCTTCTTGAAACTTTCACTGGCCCATACTAAGAGTCTATATTAACTATTAAAATACTTACCGAGGCTTTTTATTCCTTAATTATTGGAGATTCTGATGGAAATCTCTGAAGCAAGTGTCAATGCACAGCCCTTTTTCACAAACAGAACATACAAAAATTATCCTCTTCCTAATTCCTTTTCCCCGGCATACCACACATTCTTTATGCAAAAGTTTATTCATATCATTTCTTTTCACTTGATCTGGATAGTGGCACTCTCCAAAATTATGTGAAGGAGGAACTGCAGCTCTACGTCCACGCGCCTTTCTGCTTATGTAGCCTCCAATGAGGTCTCCGATTATATTCAAATAGAACTTTTTAAGGGGAAAAGTTGGCTTATTGGTAGCTTGTTTGTAGTAGATATAAGAATTTATTATCGTTCTATTTATTAAATCAAACATCAGTCTATGCCACCACTTTTTTGAAGGAATGTGCAAACTGTAGTAGCTACATAATTGATCGTTTCGATCTAATCCTCCCATGAATTGATTGTATAACCTCACAATCTCAGGACAGCACACTTCCACCTTCGACCCATCCTTCTCATTCCTTTTCACAGACTGCATTGGGTATGTGGGTGAATCGTAACCTGATGACAAAAAGAATATAGACCTTTTGTCTCGCCAGCCTAAGGAAACGAGTGGGGAGGAGGAGAGCCACTCACAGTCCCCTTGGTTACTTTGCTTCCAGTCCTTTGTGTTTGCTACCAATTCTTTGGGATAATTGACACGGTTGGTGTTTGCAGTTCCTATGACTCTCAAACCTTTTTTGGAGAGTTCCATAAATAGATCTGGCGACGTAAAAAATCTATCGCAAATAAGGGTGCAGCCTGACCCAAAGAGAGGCTCTGCAAGTTGCATCATGACATTTCCACCCAAACCCAAATTATTCTTTTGAATTGTCCCTTTCCCTGTATATAATTCTAAATGAAAAACAAATCCCGATGTTCCATCTGCTCTTCCCCACCACTTGAATCCCCTTTTGATGGGTTTCATTGGCATATACTGTTTCATTGAAGAGCGACCAGTAAATTTCACCATCGCTTCATCTACTGCCTGATACTCAGAAAAGTTATAATATTTTTTATAATTGCTATTTAAACTATCCAGAATAGGACTAATTTTGTAGAGTTTATCAAAATCTAAGCTATCTTGTAGAGGCTGCCGTGAATTATCATTTACGTGAAAATTCCGCAAAATTGACAAAAATCGATTCCTTGCCATGATTTCTGATACACCTGGTACATTCAATGCCCTATCTGTGGACCAATAGTCTTTCAGACTTGGAAGATCATGAAATCCCATTGTAAAAAGAACACCTAACCAAGCTTTCAACTCATCTAATGTAAGATCTTCCCAAATATTTCCACCTCCGTCCGCAGTTGACATTTTTTGCGAGGCATACAAATTAGTCTGCTTGACGCAATGGTCCAACATATCGCCCGTAAAAAATAACATAAAATAATCTAAAGGTGAAGAATTTTCTGGTAAGTAAGTATTAGGACCAGGTGTAAACTGAGAGAGACTAGTGCCTAAATTTATCAAACCTCTTCTGGACCAAGTCAATCTGCTTCTGTTAGCCTGTTCAACTGTCTCTTCAATTTCACCATCGGATTCATCGTCTAAAGTTATAGGTGAAATATTTTTACATGGTTCAGGAATTTCTTCCTCTTGAATATCACTATCACTATCGATAGAGGATATATCACTTTTTACTCCATCATCTGGTATAGAAAACAATAAATCCAGTTTGTGATCGTCACACCGTTTTCTCTTGGTCGCCATTGTCAAATTAAAAAAGGGCTACATTTAAAAACAAGTAAAATTGTAACCGCTTAAGAAAAACACGTGCAACTTCACAGGATGAAACTTAAAACTGTCCGTAAGCTGCTAGCAAAAAGAAGGAACTACAGGTAATAAACACGCACCACACAAGAGGGCAGAAGAGGACGGTACCCTAACACCACCGTGGTGGTGCTCCGTCCCTAATCGGTTAATGATACTTTCAATTAACGATGGTTTTCGTGGAACCAATTAATATCATTGACCAAGGGACTACTGTATAATGAGGGGTGTCTGTAATAGGATTGGGATTGGTTGGGTTTTTCATCTTATTTTTTATTTTTGCTCACTTATTGCAACAAATTTGCATAACAAGTTACAATGGTGTTGAAATTACATATTATGCATGTTTGCATAAAGCTGAAACTAAATTTTGACATTTTAGAAGGAGAAAAATTCTGTACTTGAGCAGGAATCGAACCCGGTTCTCTCCACTTGCCGGATAGGTGCTTTAATCAACTAAGTGAGATGACTTCAAATAAGTTATTTCATGTCATCTCACTTTCTTGGGATAAAGTAAGGGTTTTTTTCTGTGATGTCTCTATGAGGGACAAAGGGACACAGGGACAAAGGGACAGAAGTAGCATTTTATTATTGTTAGATTAGGATAAATAAACTCAGCAGCACCAAATGGATGGTTATTTTATTTTCTTATCACTTATTTGCAAACTAGTGCCCATAAATTTTAATATATTTTAAAATTTAATTCTATTTTATGAAACGTCTAAACTTTTATGCTTTGCTCGTTTTCCATTTCTCTCTAACCCACACGTCTTCCTCCTGCAGTCTTACTCGTATTTTGTCTGGTTCCCTCCCCATGCTTTCCCTTCCCCTAGCCATTTCCTCTATCTTTCTTCTCATTCCTCCATCCTCTGTTTCATATTTCAAACTTTTTCATATTTCTTGTTCTTGCTGTAAATAAGGACAATTTTGGTCATTATAGTTTTCAAAGCTAGCATAAAAATAATGTTCTGAAAAAGCAATGAATCGTGCATTTTACCGTACTTTCCAGAATGGAAAATAGGCTTATTGTTTCGTTGTTCAGTCTTTCTGTCCCACTATTAACTTTTGAACCAATTAACTGGTTTTCATGACCACTGGGGATGACCTGTCATGGAAAATGTTTTCTGATATTTGAAGGCGCGAGTTCATTCCAGAAATTTTCCTCTCATTCAGTTTACATAAGAAATGCAAAATCCTCCATGCAGTGCCTTTATCTTTATGTCTTAAAAGAAGGGAATCGTACTATTGGCGTGGGATTTGTACTATTTTCTACGAAAAAAATAAAGATTTCAATTTTTATCATAGAATTTTGCTTATCGAACGTAATTATAAAAATTCCTCATAAGCAAGTGCAAGAAGAAAATGTAAATTTTAACTTATACTTCTATTCAAATGAAGAGGTATTAAAAAGTAATATATAAAGTATATTACACATGATGTTGAGATATGGTGTTTGCGACATAATAATAAACATCTTTTAGTTATAGCAGGAGTGAGAGACACAGTTCCGTTGCTTAAATGCGGTGAGTTAACTTGAGATCACAAGCATGCTTGTGAAAGCAAAAAGAGATTGCGTTGGGATTCACGATTTACTGTGAGGTTGCGGCGGTATGCAGCAATATCCTTTATCCTCATTTTATTAAATTTTATGTATTTTCCAACCTTAAAAATTTTTATTCATAACTATTGAGCATAAGTCTTACCAAAATGTTAAACCCTCTAAATAGCAGATGCTGTTCTTATGCCAACTTTGCATAAAAATCTCGATCACTATGGCAGAAGATAAAATGTATTGCTTTAAAACCTATTTTTAATTCCAAGCATTTATTTTTTGAAAGTACTCATAGATTAACAACTTACAAAAAGAAACATATGATCAAAATGGGTAATTAAGTTAAAAGGTATCAATGCTTATTATGACTCTCAATAAAGAAGATTTAAATAATATATTATGCCCCCCTTCCTCCCTCCTCTGTACCCCTCAACAACTTTTTTCCTTTTTTCTTTGCATATTCCTAATTGATATAATAATTCCCAGTTGACGGATACCTATATTGCTTATATTTTGTTATAATAAATTATGCCACTCCTTCCACCCCCTTACCATCTTTTTTCTTTTTTCTCAGCAAATTCTTAGTTGTTATAAAAATTCCTCGTTGATGGATACCTATATTGCTTATATTTTGTTATAATAAATTACCCCCCCCCATCCTCCCCCCTCTGTCCCCCTTACCATCTTTTTCTTTTTTCTCCGCAAATTCTTAATTGTTATAAAAATTCCTAGTTGATGGATAACAATATTGTGCATATCTCTATTAATAAAAGTCTTACTATGTGCCTAATGCTGAAATCAACAATGGCACTTTATAAAACGTTTTCAACAAACTTTTCAATCAGGTGGAAGGTTGAAATTTTGCAGGAATGTTTAATTTAGATATAAAAATTAAATGACAAAAAAAAAACAAAAAAAGATCCAAGTTCGACTCCAGAGGGATTTCCATTTCTCGTAAGAAAACATGTAAAAAGCGACTTTTTAAAGTGACAGCTTTTATTCTTTTGGAAATTAAAATTAGAAACAATTGATGTAAGATCTTCAAATTTAAACCATGTTTTAGGAAAATTAATGAAATTTCTTATTCTATTCGTCTTTTTCTGCCTACTTTTCGAAATCTCTCATATTAAACATTTAAATAATGGATTTTGGGAAAATATCGGCTTTTAAACGGGATGTTGCCTTGCTGACCACGTCATTGTTCAACTTCAAGAATCAATTGTTGTTTCAACTCGCATACAAAAAATATATACGAGTGCATAGATTGTCTTAAATTATCGTAGGATTTTTCGCGAAATTACGTAAACCTAAAGGGATGGATTTAGTTTGGATTCTTTTAATTATCTAAACAACACGACTATACAGGGTGCCCGGCGACTTTATGTCATAACTTCGGGATCTTATTCCTTAAGTGATTTTGAGTAAAAAATGTCTTACGAACATGGGCCCAATTATAATTTGTTGCGGAGCTACGGGCAATTGAAATTATCTCGTACTTTGATTTGTACAACTTAATTGCTGGAAAAATGCATTGTTTAAATAATTATTCGTATAAATTGTTAATTGTTGAAAAATGTATTATTTAAATAATCATTCACTTACATTGATACTCAATCCATTGTTACAACAATAAGAAGCATGATGCTTGCACAACAGACGTGGACGTAATTTGGAAGCTCCCAGACAGCATGTCAGTAGAACATAAGCTAGTGTTCAGTGTAGTTTGCTGTGGCACGTGTAGTATCATTAACTTTCAATAATTCCGTTTACATTTTCAAATGAAGAGTATGCAGATATGTACTTCATGTACGGTTTTTGCGATGGAAACTCCGTTGCTGCTGCCAATGACGATTTCTACAAAGAAGAACACCAGATCGACGTACTTTTATTCAAGTTCACCAACATTTACGAGAAAATGGCTCATTTCCGTGTGTGTCTTTGAGAGCTGAACATCCAGTACAAGTCAATATGGATGAGGAGGAAAACATTATTCAAATGGTTCAGCAAAGTCCGCGTCTTAGTACACGAGGAATGTCCGCCCGCCTCAACGTTCCGCGAATGAGAGTCTGGCAAACATTACACGATGAGGGAATTTATCCATACCATATCTGGCAAGTTCAGCATCTTCAACCCGAGGATATGGCTAGGCGGTTGGAATTCTGCCGTTGGTTAAATGCACACTCCCGCCTGAACCGTTACATCTTGTTCACGGAAGAGGCACAGTTTACTCGTGATGGAATAAACAACACGAGAAACTACCATTTATGGGTTCGCAAAAATCCTCACAGAACAGTTGAAAGGAACTTCCAACTCTGTTTTTCTGTGAATGTGTGGTGTGGTGTCATTGGGAACCAGCTGGTTGAACCGTACTTCTTCCCGCGACGTCTGACAGGTGCCATTTATGCTGATTTTTTGGAAAATGAAATGCTGGGTCTCTTAGAAGTAATTTCTCTGCAAACATGACTTCAGATGTACTACCTGCATGATGGGGCACCAACCCCCCCCCATTTTAGTAAGAATGCTACGCTGTATCTTAACAAGAAGCTCCCTAGCAGATGGATCGGTCGTGGCGGTGTGCAGGACTTACCACCGAGGTCTCCGGATCTCACTCTATTGGATTTCCATGTGTGGAGCAAACTAAAAACATTGTGTATGAAGCCAAAGTGATCACGAGGGAATAACTTATTCAGCGAATTTTTGATGCTGCGAGGCACGTTAATAATGCTGCAGTTCTTCGTGCTGTTTTATGATCCCTTCTCAAACTGGTTAGATTGTGCATCCAAGCCGAAGGCGGCCATTTTGAACAATTGTTGAGAAATCTAAATTATGTGCAATGTCACTTCAGCTTTTCATAAAAGAAGAGGAACATAAGGTTTTAAGCTAAAATTGACATTTGGTGAGGACCTCTTTTCGACGAGACCCCCAGCTTGAGCCTCATGCCCCTGTGCATAAATTCGTCTCTGAACAAGTGCCAAAATTTGAGGCCCAGGCCAAATGGCCCCCCTCTCATACAGCCTGGTTAATACTGAAGATGGAAGAAGAATGAATCAATAATTAAATAACAAGATTAGGAGAGAAACCACAGAAGTAAAAGTTTTGGTAGAAAAGTCAATGCAGAGGAATTGCAGGGACAAGGGAGAATATATTTTTTGTATGGATAAGTGAAGGAGGTAATGGGAAACAAGAAGGGAAACAAGAAGGAAAACACAACGGCCACTATTGCAGACAAAAACAGAAAACCATTATTTGAGCCACAGGATGTAAAAAGATGGAAGAAGTTATATGCAAAAAAATGTAAGCCACAATCTATTGAGATCATGAGGGAGAAAGATGCAGAATGAGAAAGTGTTGGCACGGGAATATTGTAAAGTAAGATTAAAAAGGCTCTTAGGCAGTGCTCAAAAGATCCAACTAAAACCTTGACAAAATCCACTTGCCAATAATTTATTTTATGGTAGGTTAAACAAAAATCTCTTTGCCATTGTCCTTCTTTAAATAATCTGTGTCAAGTGAATGAGCATATTTCTGGAGCCCTGCTATCAGGGATATGAAGCCAAGAAAGCAGTAGCAATTAATGGCTTTCTCAAAGAAATGTTTAAGTGATGGTAAATGTAGAATCATAGCTTTTAATTTGTCGCTAAGACAACACTTCCCTAGATAGGCTCAAGATCGATTAATGGCACAGTACTTAAGTTGCCCGTAAGTATAGTAGGGGTAGGCATTAAGTGAAATTACTATTAGATAGAAATTTTGGAAAAGCTGAAAGTGATAAAAGGTGACAAAGGTGTGAGATAAAAAAATAGAAACTCCTAAACAACAGTCAACTCTATCACTATACCTGAAATATTGTGATACAATTTAAAAACAAGCAATAAGTGGGAAGAAAATTCTTGGCACAAAAAGTACTGACTCAAAGAGTGAAATGTTGGAAAAGGTTTCTTTGAAGCAGGGCAGACAGTATTCAATTAGCCAGAAAGAAAACCAAGAATGCTGCACTGAAGTTAGGCACAGATTTTAAATGTTCAAATGGGTGGTTGAAAAGATTCCAGCAATGGGACAATATTGTCTCATAACGTGTAAGCAGGGAGGCATCTTCAGCAGAAATCAAGGCTGCACAAATGTGGCAACAAAATTTGAAATTCCTAACATTCCTTCTCTAGTTTGTATATTGAGTGCCATAGCCTAACTTATGAGGGTTGAATGAAAAGTAGTGGGAACACCACTGTTGAATGTGCAGAACGGTTGCAAATCGACCGTTCGCACACAGTGCTGCTAGGAGACCATGCCTCGGATGCACCCAGTAAGTTTCATGCCTGTAAAGCAGTATAGCGCACGTGAACAAGCCGGGAAAGTCGATGTCTCATGACAGAGCATCCTAAGACCTGTTCACAGCATTTCTGGATCAAAATAGAGGTTGCACATGGTCATAGTGTGAAGGACTGTTGGTGTGGTCTGGAAGAAGCATGTGGGGATGATGCGTTGCCCTACCAAACTGTCGCAAGGTGGTTGAAAGCATTTCGCCAGGGTCAGGACACTACGCAGGATAATCAACATGCAGGACGACCCACCATCCCGGACGAGCAGGTGCAGCTTGTAAAGTCACTCCTATAAGTGGACAGGTGATGGACGATGTGCCAATTGGCTGTGGAAGTTGGCATAAGCCAATTCACAGTTTGTCACATCGTTAGACATCATTGGAATGTGTAAAATTGCATCGTGTTGGGTCCCACACCACCTTACCAAGGAGCAAAAGTGGTACAGGTACGTTGTTGTTAACCTCCATCTTGAATGGTACCACAACAAAGGGGATGCATTCCTGTGCTGTATCGTAGCTCTTGACGAAACCTGTTCACAGGCTTACGAGCCTAAACTGAAATGGCAGTCGAACAAATGTCACTATGCAGGTTCTCCACGTCCAAAGAAACTTCGCCAGGAACCCAGTAGAGTCAAAGTGATGCTGATTGTGGCTTACGATAGCGATGGTGTAATTGGAGTACTACCGAGTATTTCTGGAGCATCATCTGCATCCAGCAGTGCAATGAAAGCAAGCACTTTCATCACTGGTGCTCCTGCATGACAATGCATGCTGCCATGTGGCAAGACTGGTGAAGGACCTTTTAGCACAGTGGCAATGGGAAACTTGAGAACATCCTCCCTACTCCCTAGACATGAGTCCATGTGATTTTGATCTGTTCCCGAAGATGAAGGAATCCCTCCAAGGCAAGCAGTTTCACAGTCTGGAGGAGGCAATGGTGGTAATAGGGAGGTCTCTTGCGACTATCAACAGGAATCGATCTGCTGATGGCATCTGTCACCTCCCACAGATTTGGGACAAGGTTGATCACATGGTAGGTGACTATATTGAAGGCATGTGATGTCAGTTTTCATTGAAATAAAACTTGTCTTGATATACAACACATATTGCCACTACTTTTTATTCAACCCTCGTAGATATGACAAACTATGAACTACTCGGTGGCTGTGGAGGGGAAAAGCTTAAGGGGAAGTGAAACAATTGAGCGGAGCTCTGTGGGACAGGTGGGGACAGGCAAGTCATTTTAATTGGTGGGAACTTATGTGAAGTAAGATACGCGATTGAAAAGTATGTGTTACAAATTGGGGAATAGAGACATTTTGAAAGACGAAAATTAAAGTAATTGGTTATCCGTCAACATTTATTTGCACTACATGCAATGCAACATCGAAAGCGTTCAATACATTACAATGGAAGCAACTAAGCCCCTATTCTGTGTTACATATTAGTTATACAATGAGTATACAAATCAGTGAATACTGAAAACAATACACAAACTACTACACAACTGAAACAAATGCTCCTCACTTTCTTCACTTTCAGTGTCTGAATCGACATTAATAATTATCTCATTGATGTTCTCCATAATATTTTCTGCTTCAATAAATTCTCTCTCTACTCTCTGTGCACGTTCACAAATGTTCTTCCACTCATTCACACCAATTTCTAAACACTTCTCCTCCACTAACTTTTTCAATTCATCCAATTTAAAAGTTATATTTCTTGAACCCACCCAATTTTTTAAAATTCCCCACATTTGGGACTTTTCTGCGGTTTTGTCTTCCGTGGACTTTTAAATATCACTTCAGTGCCTTTTGCCTGTCCTTCTCCTTCCTTCGAAATACGAATTAAACTTCAACGCGAAACACCAGTTGCTGTCATTACCTGCTCATGAACACTTTTAATAGGAATAGTGATCCCTTCGGCTGCTTCTTTCTTCATAAACATCAAAACATTACGAATGATTTCTCGTGCTGGACTATGGATCACTTTTTATTTCCTAACTTGGAAGTCGATGGAACAGTATCCATGATAATAAGATTAAAAATCACAGCTAACAGTACAAAATAACAAAGGAAAACAAATCAAAGAGTAACAGTGAATAACAAATACATGATAACAAAACAGCAATCAGAACAATGATAATAAGCAATGAAAAAATGTGAAAACAAAACAGCAATCAGCTCGTACAACAAAAAATGAGAAGCAATAACGGGAATGAAAACAAAAAGCAATAACTACAAAGCAAATGAACAATATCATGAAATAACGAGAGGATAATAATGAAACAACTGAAGTTCAGTGGAGTGAAGCAGGAAGATCGGCAGTGAAGGCACTAGGCGACAGTCTCAAACGAGAATGATTGATTGTCCCATTCGTATACTTTCACCCCTGCGTAGCTCGCTTTCAAGAATGGACTCTTCCATGCCGAATTCATGTTTGTGCGCAGATGCCATAAGCTTTCAATACATCTGTAACTGCTGACATGCCTATAAACCAACCTAGGCACATAATTCTAAGGTTTAGATGGTTCACATAGAATCTGGTGTTCATAATTGTATTACACTCTGCTGAGAAAATTAGAGCTTTCTTCGGTTTTATTATTACTGAATGCCACAACACGGACATCATCAACATCACTGAATATAAAACCATAGCCAATCTATCACCAGCATCATAGCAATTTCATCTCATCATCATATGTTTAACTTCTCAATTTTAGTTCTCTCCATGAATTCCAACCCAAGTCATCTTGTTTCAATCGTTTTCAAAGTTATTATCAAAACTTAACAATGTATTTTCATTTATGTAATGTTTGACATGGATGCCAGCAATACCGTAAACATGCAACTCATGCAGCATAAAGTCTTGTGCTGTATTTTAATACTGAACTTACAAAAGAATAATTAAATTTTTGGAGTGCAATGCCTTATAAACTAAAAGTAAAAAAAAACTTTTAATCAGGTATCAATAAGAATCAATAGGAAAAAAGCTATTTTAGCCATATTAAGAAGTTTGCCCTAAAATTTGACCTAGTATTTTGATCATGATCACAAAAACCTAGCTTGAAAATTGCATTACCAACAACCTCTAAAAACACTTAAAATGTGTAATATGTTGGCTGATACTTACACTTATTGTCACGGATTTGCTGCTGCTAATACTCGAGCTGACTCCATAACTCTTTTTCTTCTCTCCGGATGTTTGCAATTCATTTTGATTTCCAAAAGCACAACACAGCATTGCAGCAGTTTGTAGGTCATGCTGGCTTGCATAATAAGCAATCCTAAAAAGGTAGAAGAATAAATTAACTTTATTTTTAAAAAATAATTACCATAATTTTTGGGCTGCAAGACCTGATTTTCTCCAGAAAAATGATTCCCAAAATCAGCCTGCATCTTATAAACTGAAGGTAAGATGATTACCGTATTCAGTATTACACTCATGAATCCACTGATCTACAAATGGAATAATTGAAAATCACTTGTCACAAAATCATTAAATTATACCTTACTATTGTGTTCACAGTACAGCAGAATCCTGATTTAAGGTTTCTAAGGTTTTCCCGCATTTAAGGTTGTTTTTTTGTGGCCCCGACCAAAGCTCCATATAAATAATGTATTATATTACCCGATTTTGTGAATTGCCCGCATTTAAGGGACAAAATTCTCGTCTATAGACGGACTTGGCCTCGATTTAAGTTGCATTTACATTATGCAACGCAATAATATATTATTTAGTGGAGTTGTAATGCAATAAAACACACTATTCATCAATGATGCAACATATACCGGCATTGTTACATTAAATGAACTCAAATAATTAATATTTTGTCATGTCGTGTTTTCTCAATCCACCTTTAGTCCTTAAGTCATCTGTTACTAGTGATTGTGCTCGAGAATTTTCATCTCAAGAATTCTCGAGAAATTCCCTTTTTTTTCAAATTCTCATTTCTCGAGAAATTTTTTTCTCCAAAATTTGAGAATCTTGAGTCTCGAAAAAATTTTCTAGAGATTCTTGAAAAAGTTTTTCGTTTTAAACCATGAAGCATTTTACATTTTTCAGCCAATTTTCCATAGGATGTCTGTTTGTGTTACCTCTTTTGTGATAAGTTTATAATGACGTAGCAGTACAATCTCTAGCAGTTTATATATTTTCACAGTCTCACAGCTTTGTTTGTTTTGCGGTCAGATTCTTCACTTATCTGGCACCATTATCGGCATTGTTATTACGTTGTTCATACACATTGATTCTTTGTGTCTGTTGTAAACAGAATATAGCTCACCATTTGGTCACGTCCACTCATTCTATTCGATGCATTTTTGTGAAAATGGGCGGCGAGATATCACCCATCTCTTCCAATCAAAAAACTCAAATCGTTTGTTTTCACCCTCCTCGGGATGCTCGCCTTCCATGAATTTAACAATAGGAACCTTTGATTCTTCTTAAGATGTCTATTTTCCCCGATAACACTCTCTCTCAATTCAGACGTAGTCATTATCTGAGGGGCATGGTTGAAAATTTTAATCAAAGAGCTATGAGGTCACGACCAATGTTTTGCTTACAGATAGTGTAAATAGACTTGCTATGAACAAGTGGCTCATATTTCATACAGACAATGAGATTTCAGGCTCTTTGACCAGGGATGAGACATAAGAAGCCAGTACGGTGTGGATTTTCACATACAGTGAAACTTGTGAAAGGCGGAATCTGTATAAGGCAGAAACCTACCAAAGCCAAGAATCTAGAATACGTACTGCATGATGATACCATACTTCATAGGAATGCCCCTCTGTAACGCGGAACCTGCGAGACGAAGATGGAAAGGATTTCTTCCAGTAAATTTTGTATCAAAAAGTGTAACTTGAAACTGTGAAAGGTGGAAGGAAAAATCACGAAAGTTTGAGGTTTCCTGGTCTGGATGTCAGTTTGTTTGTCATTTTATTCGTCACGTACGGTACAATGTATGCCTCTATTGTTTGAAGGCATTTTCCCATCTGGCAAGCTGAGAAAACCCGGAGTAATAGGTTTTAGTAGGAGGTGGAGGAGGACTGACCACCGCTCTGGGTTGTGTCATTTCGTGCCCTCTCAAGACTCAAAAATTCTTCCCCTTGCATTGCATTGCCCATAAAAGGTTTAGTATTTACGAGGGTGAAGGGGGAAAGGAAAGAAATTCTTCCGGGAACTTGGTCCCTACAAACGTGGTGTCCCTACACATGGGATTCAGCCATTATGCTTCTCAATCAGTTGGGATTCCTGCTTCCATGTGATTTTTGGCCCAAAGAGTTAGGCCAAACAGTTTATTGTCTCGTATCTTTGTGCTACATTAAGGCTGGTTCACACTGGAGGCACGCTCGCAGTTGGGACATTTTAGACCAAATATAAAAATCCTATTTTCAATGGGGTTTCTATGGGGAAGTCCCAAGTGCATTCAAACTTGTAGGGGAAGATGCAGTCAGCCCTTTGTATGAACCCCTTGAGTCGCTCGAGGAGGCAACTTTTGTTTTAAGCCCCTTTGAATCCTAGCCTCTTCGGTTACTATCAGCAATCCTCGGTAACATCCGAAGTGAGCTTGAATCTTTCTGCTAGTTAGAGGCCCCCATAAACTATGTAATGCTGTAGGTGGGGGTCGGAATGTGACCATGCTGCGACCTACAAGTGTGAATGGTCTTCACAAAAATAGTCCTGTCCCTAATAGCGCCCTCAATGCGACCGTCATGCGACTGTCCCTCCAGTGTGAACCAGCCTTTAGTGCACGGTTCTTTGGGGAAAACCAAAATGCTAGAGCCAATGCATTTTGTGGTGAGAAAAATTGGAATCGGAGAAATGTTTTCAGTCTACAGTTGAAACCATAAGTGTTTGCATTGGTGTGATTAAGTCCTTGAGTAGTATGATCATTCACGTATTTTTTTAAATCCTAAGTGACTGTTTTGTTGTCTCAAGAGCTATCTTGTGTGGTTTGGCCATCTAACTCTTTCCTAGCAGCGCATTAGTTTCAGAAAGACAAAAATCATCTGTAAGTATTCTTTAAATTTATTTGGGGATTCTATGGGGAAAAGAATTCAATAAAAAGTTTTCTCATTTTTTTACCAATTGTACATGGGGAAATATTATTATCATTAGAAAATGTCAAGAATTTTATTTGTAACAATAGTAGCAGTTATTACCTCAACATTATATAATTCTAGGTATATTTCTATTTTTCCTATAATACTTAAATTATATTCTTACCTACATCGTATGGAATATAAATTAAAGTTTCTAATAACCGACGAATGAATTTAATTCAGAATATCGAAACAATAACTTTCATTTTAGGATTTACACAACTTCTATTCATGTTTTCTGAAATGAAAAAATAGAATAAAATTCATCGTCAGAAGATTTTTCAATGAGACAGGCAAGGGGCAATAAGGCCCATTGCTTTCTCATTTGTCCTATACAATCAGCGGTGGAGCTATGTTCCGTGGGACCCTGCCCACAGTCCTTTTTTGGGGGGCCTATTCTTTCACTAGGTAAAAAGAGGAGTGGCAACAACGCATCACACACAATATATTATTAACAGTCACAGCTCTGTTTTAATCGGCAGAGAAACAATCAAAAGTTATAATAATTGTGTTTTATTGAATTCCACAGAGTTGAATAAAGGTCCACAAAGTCGAAATAAGTATTTGTTAATTTTGAACTAGGGGCCACCTCAGCCACACGGGGCCCTACTTCTGCGCATACCAATAAATCCGTCTTTGTATGCAATCAACTTTTAAAACGAAAATATATTTCACTTTTGTACGAGAAACATTAAAATTAATTTTAAAATATTTTAGTATCCTTACTTCCCAATACTACTTTTCAAGAAAAAGATATTTAATAAAAATTCCCACACGACAATTTTTTCGTTCTTGAGAATTCTCGAGAAGTCAAGATAAATTCTCAAATTCTCAAGAAAAAAATATCGCAAAAAAAGAGAAATCTCGAGAACAGAAAAAAGTTGAGAAATCAAAATTACTATCTGTTATGTACGTTATGAAAGTAACGTCATTACGTGAACATGGATTTGTTTTGCTAAAATTTGTTGACCGATTCCAATTTTGGTTAAAATCAGACCATAATAACGATCACTTTGCATAAAGACTTACATGTATTTTACAAGCATCTCGTTAAATACTCATCTGAGTGAACAAAAGTTCAATAAAATAATTAAATACATTTTTTATCAAATTTATTTATCAGTGCTATCAAACCAATGGGAAGGAGTAGACAAAATATAATGTCAGAAAGTGATTTTGGCATTGCTTTTAGTATTTTAAACCTGATAATGCTCGGTTAATTTGTTTTCCAGTTTTTCTCTATCATTGATAAACTATGAATTAAAAATGGAATTTATTGTATTAGAATTCCTTGGAATGACTAACACATACTGAAACATTTCCTGCCAATATAAGCAATAAATTCAGGACCATTAGTTCTGGTTTAGACTTCTTGTTTATCAGTGCTATCAAACTAGCTTTAAAACACAAGATATGCTTCTTATTCTGCAGATTCTCCAATACTGACGAGTTTATTGTCATAGTGCCAGCATCACCTGCATACAGACACAAAGTAACTAACTCTGATAGATTGTAGCACTGAAAATTTAAAGACGACAATTGTAAAAACAAATTTATTGAAAGACTTTGCACAAATTCCACTATGAAAATAAAAACGAGTGCCTAGGTTTTGACTCACTGAGTCATCATCAGGTTCTGAGCCTTAAGTTGCAATACAATGAATAAAAGGAATAGAAAGGAGGTGGAAGGGGGTTGAAGCCAAAAGTGACTGATTAATCTAATTGATTATGGAATAATAAGAGCAAGGAGATAAAACAGCTAGGAGCTAATTAGTTATAAAATGAAGAGGGGATTGGGAAGAGATGTCCGTTGACTAAGTTACCCTGTGAAGTGGGAATGTTTAATAATTCCCAACTGTTCTAAGGCATTGAGTCGTATTCCTTTATTCTCCAGGTTTGGCAAATATAAGTTCGGGCATGGACATAAAAGGCCCTGACCATGGACCCTGACTTTAAGGGTGCCCCAAAATGCTCAAGGTGTAATCATACAATCAGTTTGATTTCGACAAATTTTTCATGAGATACTCAGATTGACACCTTTCATTTTTAAGATATCGTATTTCTTGGCATGTAAGATGCACTTCGGTATTTTAGAAGATTTTTCAGGAAAAAAGTATTTTCATTCACCAAGGCCACGTCGTGTATCATTTTCAGCCATGATTAAGTCTGTATTCGGCAACATATACAGAAAATATTCTGGCGTGATAACAGATTAATATAACGTTTTAGATAATCTTCATTCATAAAATAAATAGGGATGATCTAAAACTTAAATAATTGCTTCGAGACTTGTATAGCTAATGCGCCCCACATGAACTTGGCAGTCGTATTAATTAAAGCTGTCGGAGTGCACCGCACACGTCACATGTATAGATACCTTTTACTGATAGTACTTACTTAAACTTAAGTTCAAGATGATACAACAACAACAACAACAAACCTTGATGCTTTCCCTTGCGGGGTAAGCCATGCCATATGTCTGTCTATTACCAACCCATCACCACATGCTTCCTCCACACACTTCTATCCTTGCACACTTCTTTTGCTTCACTTACACTCATACACTGAGTCACACATTTCCTTTTATTCCTCATACTTTTCACATCCCTTTTTCTCAGTCTCACCAACCACATCCAACCAAGTCTTGCGGGGTCTGCCTCTCCCTCTCTCGCCATTCACTCTTCCTTCATATATTTGTTTGGTGATTCTACTCTCCTCCATTCTTTCTACATGCCCGAACCACCTCAACAGACCTCTCTCATACAGATCTGTCACACTAGCTTTCATACCACATTTGTTCATCACCCAATTATTCCTTACTTTGTCCCTCCTAGATTTTCCAAAAACTCTTCTCATGTATCCCATCCCAACCGCATTCAAACTACTTTTATGCTTCTCCTGACACACCCATGTTTCACTGCCATACAGCAAGGTAGGCATTAAAAAACTCTTGCATACAGACATTTTTGCTTCTTTTGACAACCATTCATTCTTTGCAATCGACCACACACTCCCTGCCACCTTTCTACCAGCATTCACTCTCCTTTTGATTTCCCCATCTACTCTACCATTTTTACTAAACATTCTACCAAGGTATACAAATTCATCCACTACCTCAATCGTTCCACCATTTATGCTAAATTGACAGTCGTTCACCTCATTCTCCCGATCAAACACAACTGCCTTGATTTTGGCCACATTTATCCTTAAGTTTATTCTCACAGTCGTATCATGCAGGTTATCTAACATTCTCTGCAATTCTCCTGGGTTCTCAGCCATTAACACAGCATCATCGGCATACAAAAGTACACAAACATTCTCTCCATCAACCTTAACACCCACCACATCCATACATGCCTGTCTCACACATTTATTCATGAACACATTAAATAACCAAGGGGACATGACACATCCTTGTCGTACACCTTGCTCAACTCTAAACCAATCACTCATCATGCCATTCACACTTACACATGCCCTACTTCCAGTATACACTACCTTTATAGCATTCAGCAACCAAACATTCACTCCATACTCGCTCAGAACATTCCACAATTCATTACGATTCACTCTGTCATATGCTTTCTCTAAATCAACTAATGCACAGTACACTTTCTTTCTTACATCCATGCACTTCTCAACCACTTGCTGTAGGGCAAATATTTGGTCGGTGCAACCCCTTCCAGGCATGAAGCCACATTGCACTCCACACAATTTATCCATAGTTACCTTTTGTACTCTTTCAATCAAAACCTTCCCATATACCTTTACAGGTATACTCAGCAAACTAATCGCTCTATAATTCTTACATTCAGTCCTATCTCCCTTACCTGTGTAGAATGGTACAATTACACCATCCTTCCATTCAGCAGGCACTCTCGAACTCCTTGCACACAGATTGCACAGATCCCGCATCCAACACATAAGCAAATCACCTCCATACTTCAACATCTCTCTCGTTATGTCATCCACACCTGCAGCTTTTCCATTTTTCAACATATTCACTGCTTTGACTACCTCGTTCTTACTAATCCCCTCATATTCATTAATATTCACTCCAACAGATTCACTCGGATTTTTAGACCCATTCACAACATTTCCATACAACTATTCAAAATACTTTTGCCAACACTCCCTTACATCACTCTCATTCCACACCATATCACCATTCTTTCCTTGAATTCCGCTCACACCCTTACTTACTCCTTGCCTTGCTCTCTTCACCCATTTCCAGAACAACTTCTTATTCCCCTCAAACTAATTCTGCATTTTCTCAGCTTCATTCATCCACAATTGTTCTTTACTCTCTTTCACAATATTTTTTGCAGCTCTCCTTTTCTCTTTATACATTTCATACACTGCCTTTCGCTCATTTTCATTCTTAGCAGCAATCATTCTCACATATGCCTCCTTTTTCTCATTCACAGCCACTTTAACTCTCTCATTCCACCATGCATCACCTCTCATTCTTCCAACAACTGCAGTCCCACACACCTTAGTAGCACACTGCAAGATGATACCTTTCAATCTGTTCCAAGCCTTCTCCACATTCTCTTCTCTCATTTCCTCCTTCCATTCACTCTCTTCGGCCATTAGCCTTTCTTTTAGCACACTTTCATATTCCCACCTATTCATTTGCTCTTGCAATCTTTCCACTTTTACTCTAGTTACCTTCTCCCCTTTCCTCTTTCTCACAATCCATTTTCTCCCATGATCTACTCTAGAGATCACTAAATAGTGGTCTGATCCACATTCTGCACCTCTCACAACTCTCGTATCATTCACAAGCTCCGTCAACCGTTCATCATACACAACAAAATCTATCACACTCTTCACTTCCCCTCTTGTCCACGTATACAAGTGGATTGACTTGTGCTTGAACCACGTGTTCGAGACAATCCCAATTCCATACATACATTCACCAAGCTTTCACCATTATCATTCACTCTTGGGTTACCAAATGCTCCAAGAACCCTTTCCGTGCCTTCTTGTTTTACTCCTACCCATCCATTCATATCTCTAAGCATAATTACTCTTTCTCCTGGTTCACACTCACTCAAAATATCTCTCAATTCTTCCCAAAATTTATTTTTATCATATTCATTCTCACTGTCAACCGGAGCATAACATGTAACAAGCATAATCCTGTGCACACCCACTTTCATCTGCACCCACAACAGCCTTGGTGACACTAATTCATGCTTTCTCACATGCATCTTAGCCCTTTCATTCAGTATCAATCCCACACCTTGACTACCGTGCATGCATTCATCTACTCCAGACCAAAAGGCCAAACTACCGTTATTCATTTCTATCTCTTCCCTCCCTTTACGCTTAGTTTCACTCACACACATAACATCTATCCTCCTTTTATCCATTTCATTCATCAATTCACTCTCTTTCCCACACACACCTCTTACATTCCATGTTGCAATCTTCCATAATGAGTCATCATCAGATGGGCCAACCTGCTTCGACCTGCATCATGGTTTTGGTCGCCCGAGGCATTCTTATAGCACATTGTAGTAATGTTAAAAATAGGGTAAGCAAGGTTACCAGCCTATACTGCACCCGTGCCACATGCAGTATTCCCTACTAACGGTAAGGGAACAATACCGGTCAGTTTTGGGACAATTTAGCCATCATGCTACAAGCGAAACCAACACCCAGTATTACCCCAGGTATGCTTACGCTATTCTACACAAGCTAGGATCTCTACTCTAGAGACTACCTTGTGAGCCAACATTCCCTTGCCCGTGTCCTACCAACTAGGAGGTACGTGCAGTTTACTGACACACTTTGGAAACGTTCAAGATGATATTTTAATATAATGGGATAAATAATAAATGGAATGCATATGTAATAACGATACATATGCTCAACTAGTCCTTTTTCTTCTGCAACTCTTTTTGCCTCATACATAATGATTTTGATTGATACAGCAATACCAAACTTCCTCTGTTCTACTATCCATCACTTCCTCCTCTAGTTATGGCTATTTGAGACCAACCTTACAAAGACTATGTTTCTCTTTTCCCATCAGCTTCAGTTCTTCCTCATTATCTCCATTCACGAATCATTTTTTTCTGTGGGTGGTGGACCGAAATGATGTGCTGCTACTTGGTATCTGTGCGTTTTTTGCATATTGAATAGCCTGAAGCTTATAACTAATAGTGTAGGCATATCTTTTCACTTTTGTAGCCATTGCGTTCTCAATACATATAACATTATTTATCTTATAAAATATTTATGGCATCTACATGAATTCTACTGTTTCATGGCATTAATCGCACTATTCAACGGGCTCATTAGGACCTATGTAAAACATCGCAAACATGCCGAAATTGTAATTACTGTGAGCGGACATGTATTAAAGCATAATAATGAAAATGTGTCCTCAGAATTCACGTTGCATAAAGTATTACTGTATATATTAACAAATTTTTCACTGTTAATTATTAATAATGTTTTTTAAATTGTTTTTGCTATGAATGACTGCCAATTATTCCATTTTGGGGATGAGTGTGCTTGTTAGTGTTAGTATTGAGAACAATAATAATCTTACCTTCAGCGTATAAGATGCAGGCTGATTTTGGAGGTCATTTTTCTGGAAAAAAGTGTGCCTTATATGCTGAGAAATAAGGTATATTATTTTCTCTTTACAGAGGTGCTCGCTGAATGATTTTATCTGGCCTGTCATGGATATAAGGACACAATCTTCTACTTCAATGAAACACAGTTTGTGAATGTAGAATCCATGAGCAGATGATTTCAATGAAAAAAAGAGGATCTCTTAACTTGAACTTTTGGACAAAATGAGATTGGATATCTTAATCAGAACCCTTCACTAAAAACTAATATGAAAAGTAAACATCCCATTTCGAGAAGAACTTATTATCATTTAGAGACAAAATATCTATTACAGTCACTGCTCACAGTTTCCAGTTATAATGATATAAGATAAACAGCCTCGGTCTAAGCAGGATGACACCAAAATTAACTTAGTATTTTTCCACATGACAACATTAGTAGATGAAATGCTATGCATAGTTCATCACATTAAATCCTATTGAGGTATTAGTTGTTTCTTAGTGCTCACATATTGCGGATTTGTTGTCTTTTGTAATTGTGATATTCCATGTGGGCATAACTTTCTTTCATAAGAACTTACAGGGTTAACTATTCCATCACCAGAACATCCTGTCATTTATATTTGGTTTACTTTCCATTCTACAGTTTTGTTTTTCTGATGAAATAAACAAAATTACAAAAGTTTTATTTTCTCATATACAGGATAGTTACCAAGTCTGAGATGGGTTTTAAATATTAATAACTTTTTTGCTCTTTAGAAAAATTAAAAAGTTATTAGTATTTAAAACCACTTCCGGACTTTGTGGCAATTCGGTAAACATAGAGAAAATACTGTGATACCAAAAAATATTGATTGCAATATTTTTAACCTTTTGCACTCGGGTGTCGAGTGTGACTCGACACGCCTAGCATCGGCACCAGCTCGTATGTCGAGCCACACTCGACACGGTGTTTCATCGTGAGGAGAAGGGGGATTTTTGTCCAATTTTTCCAATAACTTGTAATCATCAGTGTGGAAATACGAGTAAACAACAACTTAATTAAGCAACATGGATTATTTTATAAATGAATAATACCCTTCTATAATCTACCCATAAAAAACGTTTCCAGCCGATGCCACTGCCGCAGTAGCAGATGTTCGTCTTTATCTATTTAGTGAGGTGTAAGCGCATTTTTGCTTGCATTAGCTGCCATTCATTACTTGGAAATCATTTGTTTATTTCAGATAATGAATTACCAAATGGGGATCATGCGTCTGAAAGAGGAGTTGCGTCCAAAATAACAGTTCGTCAGAAAGAAAAGTTCGCTCGGTCAGCTGTCCCGTCTCGTATTGGCTTCTAGTATCAACCTCTTTTTTCATTTCGTTTTCTTCTTGTGGTCATCCAACCACCACTGACCCATCAAAGGCCCATTCTCTTTTTATCTCTTGCATAGTGAACATCTTGAGTAGGCGGGCCCCTTTACACGATGAGTCATATTCTTCCGAGCTTCCATGATCTTACCTTAGTAAACAATCGTCCCTCTATCACTCTCAGAAGTTTGCTTACGTTTCTAGAAGCATCTCTCAGATGTTTTCATGACAAAGGGTTCTCTTACAAACGACGCCTTCTCTGTAGTTGACTGAATGCTTTATCCGCAAGTAGTCGTATATTCAGAACGAATTGCATCTCCTTAGGATGGATAGATTTTCCAAAGATTTAGAAAGCAGTGACGATGAATTTTACATTGACAATGAAGAAACTATTGAAAAACATAATAGTGACGAAAGTGAGTGCTCTGATCACGCATAAGAGGATAATGAACCAATCGCTGGTCCGAGTGGAATTACGAAAAGGAAAACTTCCCTTGTTTCACCCAAAGATCAGAGTGAATGTACTGACGGTGACAGTGATGTTGAATTTGTAAAGACAAAACGAAAGATACGCTTCATCACGTATAATCCTAAAAAGCCAACAAAATGGGGTATTCGTTTATATGTCCTTTCAGATTCTAAATGCGGCTACGTACATTCATTTGTCCCTTATTATGGTGGAATAACATCCGAAACCCTGGTAAGACCTGATCTTCCTTTTACTACCAGAATAGTTTTAGAACTTCACGACAGATTGAAGAACTCAGTATCTGATTCTCAAGGCTATCATCTCTTTACTGATAGGTATTACACAAGTGTCACTCTTGAAAGGGAATTGCTCAAAGAAAAATCTCACTTGAAAGGGACAATAATGCCCAATAGGAAAGATAATCCAACAGTTATCAAACATCCAAAACTGAAGAAAGGGGAGATAATGGCGTACAGAGATGAAAATGTAATGCTTCTTGCATGGAAAGACAAGAGGAAAGTCACCATGCTTAGTACATGGGACACTTCAGAGACTGAAGCTGTGGAAAGAAGAGTGCGAGGCGGTGGCAAAGAAAGAGTTGCCAAACCCAAGGTCGTGACAAATTATACGAATTTTATGGAGGGAGTTGATATAGCTGATCACTACACCAGCACGTACTGTTTTATGAGGAAGACTCTAAAATGGTGGCGTAAATTGTTTTTCTGGGGGCTTGAGGTCAGTGTTGTGAATTCTTACATTTTGTACAAAGAATGCCAAAAAAGAAAAAATGAAAAACAGCTATCTCATGTACGATTTATTAGGAAACTTGTACGTGATCTAGTTGGAGATTTCCGGGGTGGTACACTAACTTCTAGGGGTAGACCATCATCCACAGAACAAGAGCAACGTTTAGATGGAAAGCTCCATATAATCATCCCTCACCCTAACAAAAAACATAAAGATTGTGTTGTTTGTTCTAATAGAAAAGTCCAAGGTGGAAGAAGAGAGACAATTTATATCTGTGAGACATGTGAATGTAATCCAGGTCTTTATGTGGGTGAATGTTTCAAAAAATATCACACCACAAAAAAATATAGGGATTAAAATTGCTGTATGAGTTGAAAAATAATTTTTAATGTAAAAAATGCAAATAAATAAGTTTATATGAAAATAAAATTGAGTTTTTCATCATAGTGCCGCCATTTATGAAATATGGGGGTATTTAAAAATTAAATTCCGAGTAGACTAATAGAATCAAGAAAAAAAAATCCGAGTGCAAAGGGTTAATGTTGGATAGGTATTGTGAACCTCATCAGGCATTGGAGAACCAGGAAGACGGTAAAAAGTTTGTATTACAGATAAATTTTTATTGCATTTATTCACATTTTATACTTTATTATGAAACTTATGGGACCCTCAACTTGTAAGCACATACTTGCTGATCCTAGCTTTCAAAATTCAACACATACAGTGGAACTTCCATAACTCGAATGTCTATAACTTGAAGTGAATTAATTTTATCAGTCAAAATCTCTATGGGAAAAACATATTTACATAAGTCGAATTTTCTATAACTCGAATATTATTTTGTTTCCCTTGAAGTTCGACTTATGGAAGTTCCACTGTACTTACAAAAATAACAAGGGAGAAATAATAAAGAAATGTCTTTCTATTGGCTCATTTGAAACAAAACTGAAAAATGGAAAGAAATTCAATTGTGCATGGTTACTATATTTCACCATCAAAAGGTTCACAATTCTGTTTCGCATGCAGGACGTTAGCAATTTATTCTCCAAATATTTTTCCTCTGTTTATAATAAACCTGTGTCTTTTTCATATAATTTTGACTATATCACAGGACCTCCTAACTTCTTTAGGTTTTACTAAAGAGGATATAGTTGCTTCATTAAATAATCTAAAATGTGGTTTCTTCTTCTGGGTCGGAACTTTAGCCCATATTAATTTTTAAAATTTGAATTTCGTTTATTTAATGAAAACTTTGTATTTGGACTATAATGATCTCATATACTGAGTTTTATAATTTTACCTCTATTTGTTCAAATTTTTTTGGATGGCAACTTAAGTTGCTGTTGGGCACATATGAAATCTTTTTCTGAATACATTTGTATGTAGTAGCTGAATTGCTACTACAGTAAAACCTCTATCTTACGAACCTCCCTATAACGAGAAACTCCGTATAACGAACTCGGATCTCGGTCCCGCCCCCAGAACATGTAAAATGCATAGCAGAAGCCTCCCTATAATGAACCTCCGTAACTATGAAACTCCCGTAGAGTGAAGGCTGAACCTGGTCCTGAAAATTTAATCCACCTCCGTATAACGAAATGTTGGCGAAAACAAAATCGTAAACATTGGCTGTCGCTGGATTATCTCGGTGCAAAAACAGCATTGCCCTAACACTGGATACCTATCTCGCCACTCCCGCTGAATCAACATCCCTAGTTGGGAATGGCCAAATGAGAGAATGGATCATGCTCGCTGATTACTCTTTAAGCTATCGCCATCATGAAGTGCAGTCATTGGATTATTGTTGTACTTAAAATGCTCATCTGAATCTATCGCCATCACTTAGGTGTAAAGTTCTTCCCGGCTGTTTTCACTCAAATGAATAACAATTGTCTTAACTGGGAGAATTAGAACGAGATGTATGGACGTGATGTCATAAGAAAAAATATGGGGCACGAATACATCGCTTCTGTGTAGTGGTATCTCAATATCGACTCTTTCTGAGCTGCTGCACTAACTATTTACGAAACTGCAGACTTATAGACTGCTCACAAATTTCGTGATACAAAGGGGAGGGTGGAGTCTGACAGTGTTACTTTGTGCTACAGTATATTTACAGACAGTTTGTATATTTATGGACAGTGTAAAAAAGAGCAAAAATTGGACGTGTCCGTAAAGATGCTAAGAAATTTACAGAGGTTTCAAGCAGTGGTAATCAACCTTTTTAGTCGGCGTACCCCTTAAAATATTTTTGATGAGATTCCTGTCCTCGGCTATATTTTAAAGTTAACAAACTCGGTTATTATTGGGTCGAGTCTACAAATATATACATACTTTCTAATGATATGATTTACGTATATTTTATCTGTGAGATAATTATTAGATGTTGCTTCATTATTTTTTTATATTAGATATCCTTAATATTGTATCTCTTTAAAAGATCTCGCATATACCCAGGGATATGCGTACTTTAGTTTGAAAACCAATGATTTAAAAAATATGTTTGTTATATGTTCTAATTTTGGTTATATTTTTAAAAGTAATGCAACCTTTCTTTTTCAAAGAGCACAAATTAAAAATATGAACATAATTCTCTGAATGAAAAATCAGGTAGTATTTGTGTTCCAAGAATTTTTACTGAACACATTCGAAATTTCCTATTTCCCTAAGTGCACTAAACTAACGTAAATGCCATTTCTGTTGCGATGTATGAATGACCAAAACCTCCCCTCAGTATGATCGCCTCACTGGTAGGGTTACATGAAGAGAGTGGAGGGCCTTCAGATAGCATCAGCTTTCGAGTTGAAAGAATCTTGGTTTATCATTGGTCAGAAAAGTCGCATATTTTTCCCTCCCACTTGTGCTCATGAAAAACGCCGAGCCCGCTCCTACCTCCACCCCCCCATTGCTTTGCGGGGATTTTCCGGGTATCTCGGTGAGCCAACATTTACTGCATCTACATAACATTTTTTCACTAGTGGGGCTGGTTGATGATTAACTGGTAACATTTTACCAGCCAGTCCTGTATGACATACATGTTTTGACTCAAAATATTTAATTTTGCCTTACCCTCTCATTTTCTCTACCCACACGGAATGAAAAATAGGATGTGTAATAATCATATTCGCTATTTTCTGATAATCAGGAGTTGCCAGATTAATTTTACACTAACAGCATTCATGTTCTGCCAGCAAGCTGGAAAGTACAATATCTCAACTAGTTTTACTATTTGATTGTTTTTATCAGTTGGGATTTTTAATACAGTGATGCTGCTTTCTATCATCATAACAGAAGCCACGATTGATTTTTTTTCCGTCATCACCATATGCATGTTTATTGCAGCGTTCCCATATGGGAACATCAGTCCTTTCAAGTGCTATGTTCACTTTTTTCGATATGATCAAAGAAATGTTATACACCATATTTTCTCGAATATAAAGCGATGTATTTTTCTAATAATTAAGTTTTAAAAGTAGCACTCGCATTATGTTCAAGTACTAGTGACTCGGGAACACCGTAAAATCGTAAGTTTCAAAAAACTTCGTGCAAATCACGCATGCGTTTATGAGATACAAGATACTCATAACATTGTAGACATATATAAGCATACACGTTATATTGTACTCAAAATGCAAATATTTATATTTGAAATACAGAGAAACTTAAAAAATTTGTTTTTTTTTGTTTTTTTTTTAGAAAAGGTCTGAAAACATTTATCATCGCGTTATATTAGGACAAATACGGTAATCAGTATTTTGTTAATAGCATTCACCTTTCCTGCGACATAGAATTGCTGGCGGTGAACTTTTCGGATACCATTTGGAAGAGATAAGGTGGGAAGAGACTCTCAGCTACTGCGTTGTTAGGAGTGGTAAGCTGAATATTTACAGAGAACTCGACTGCGTTATTTGAATGGAGTTGAAGTTCATGGGAACTATTCTAGCACTAAAAGCAGTGATTAAGAGTTAAACATTTGTGGTATAAATCGTTATTACGTCATCATGCGATAATGCATAAACTTATTGAAATAGAATTATGTAAAAAATAAGCTATATAACATGTACTATGGTGTAGATATTCCGAAATTTTCACGTAAATCTGATTATTAGGTAAAACGTTACGTTTATAAAGAACTACAACCAAATTGGCCATTTCAATTAAATTCAATATCTGCCGGATTTACGGTAGAGTGGTAATTAAATATAGCCCATTTCTGAGGGGTTAAGCCTGCCATACCCGCGCATGGCTAGTCTGTCCCTGTGTGTATGCAGCCCTCCATAACCTCTGTACAACGAATCTCCATACAACGAACATGCCCTTTTTTCAGTCCTTCCAATTTCGTTATACGGAGGTTTTACTGTACATATGATAACTAAATTTACACATATTAATGACATTAATCCTTCAGTGCCAACCTCGGTGCACCGTACCGACCTTGATTACTACACATGCCAATGACCTCGTTGTAGGGTACCGACCCATGCTATGCTTGTTTTAATTTACTCTTGTGAGAAGAGTTTTTGATTAATTTTCAAATGGTTTTTTAATTGTAAAAGACAAAGCTTTTCTCTTTAATATAACCTAAAGTATTTATTTTTTGTGAATGAAATAATTATGCAACATCAAATTTATCTTGACACGACGACGTGTACTCGACTCATTGACGTGAGCACAGATGAGGTTTTTTACAAGTTTCCTATGTTTTCATCCTCACATGCACTCAATTTTAATTTATTTTTTCTGCATCCAAGTTTCTTCCTAAAAGCAAATCCATCATTCTTTTATCAATTTTCATAACATTTCTAAGGAATAATAATAAGAAAAAAGAAGACTTGTGAATGTTGTTAGGAAAAAATTCTGCCAAGAATTAATGCTGAAAATGTGAATGAAGCGGCTCAAATCTCTAAAATAAGAGCAAAAGATACCATCCCAAAAACTTCATTAGTCTCTCCCTTTGTAAACTAGTAAGAAACTGACAGCAAAGGGACCTAATGACTCTGAGGTTCTTGAGTCTTTCATGCACTCTGACAGATAAGAGAGTAAGGGCCATGGGAAGATATGATGCTGATTATGAAGAGCTGATGGACAGAACCCAAAAAAACCAAGCGGGATCGCCCAGATCTATCAGTAGTGATCTTTCCAAGTGCATCTGAAAGATATTCCTATTATTTCGTTCAAAGAAATGTGCAAAGATACAGAAACACTCCAGTCTCTTGCCTCCATTTTGTGTACCACATCCCCACTGCACAGATGATAAAGCTTGAAGTTTCTTATAAGTTCTTTGTGAATACCTAGTGAATACCTTGGGTGAATTTTTAATCTCTATAGTTTTATGATCATATTCATAACGTTTGTAATCGATTCATAGTATTTCTCAAATAGTAGAGCCAAAGGGACTTGGACAGATTTAAACAATCCAGTTCATGACATGACATTTTCATAAACAAATTCAAAGAGACAGTTATGAATAACGACCGCAGACCTATCCCCTACTCACCTCTCTACTCGCTAACCGGTAAGAATTCCCCCACCCCTCTGCCCTCCTTTCACTTTTACCCGGAACATATAAATACCCAAGACCAAACGCAAACAAACCATACGACTTCAGCTACTGAAGATGAGAGCATAGCTCTCGAAATACGTATCTAGCGAGTTTCCCAGAGATTTCCAGAGTGATTGTGCATGTGTGTGTTCCTTTTCTTCTTTTTAGGCTAGTTTTTGACAACAGGTCCCTGTAGGCCATCATCGTCCAGCAAACTTGTAAGTATAATTTTAATTTTCCTTTATTTCTTATTGACGTGTGAGTGCTCTCTGGGTTAATTTACGGTTCAGGAGTTTTAAATTCTAATTCCAATCTGTACACCGTAGTCTCCAATTCCATTTTTAACACGAGAAGACGAGCTTTATTTTGACATCCCAGCCAGAAGATCAAGACACACCTCCCTGTTTGCTGTCCCATTCTTCCAAATTGATTCTTTTAAATTCTCCCCACTTGTACAGGTAGTCAGCAACTTTAATCATATTTGTGATGTGTTGGACAGAAGCACTGACATTTTTAATGACTCGATAGTCAAGTTTAAAACTAAGTTTTGACAAAGTCCACTTGGGAAGGCTCCACTTTGTGGAAAGATTCCACAATTTAAATGAAAAAGAAACTTGTATATTTCCACTAGTTAGTGGAAATATACAAGTTTTTTTTCATTTAAACTAAGTTTTGATGTTTGAGAAGGAGAAAAAATCCTGTACTTGACCTGGAATCGAACCCAGGTCTCCCCACTTGCCGAATAGATGCTTTAACCAACTAAGCTATCCAGCCAGCATGATTCTCCTTTTTTGAAATGTGGTATTTACGGTGAAGAAGGGCTGAGTAGTAAACCTCCAACACTAAACATCCTCACAGAGGCGCCATGGAAAAAACATTACTTTTCCCAAGAAAGTGAGATGATTTCAAATAACAAGAAATAAAGTTGATGAAATGACATATTATGTATGTATGCATAAAGTTGAAACTAAATTTTGACATTTGAGAAGGAGAAAAAATCCTGTACTGTACTCGTTAAATTTCCGATCAAGCACAGTAATTTTTCTCCTTCTCAAATGTCAAAATTTTGTTTCAGCTTTACACAAACATGCATGACACGTCATTTCATCAACTTTCTATCTTGTTTAAACTAAGGATTACCACTGTTGGTTATGGGCAACTTTGTTTATACTAGCAAAATTTTTTATAATGTTTTTATTCTATCTGCCACACACCCTTGCAGTGGCTTGCAGGGTAAACTGTAGATGTAGATGTAATACTACCTTACTTTTACTCTCTATTTATTCCATAATTTTTTTACTGATTTGGTTATTAAATTGCATGTAATTGGGATTTCCTTTATGTGATAAATAAACTACTACTACTAATAAAGAAAATTGATGAGGCTTTAAAGGCATTAGAAGATAATGACTAAAGTGTTGAAAGAAGTTCTACAATCTATAGAGGTGTTCATAGACAGCCAGGTACAAACTCCTTTATGAGGAGAAAATAAGTCTTTTGTTCAACTTTTCTTGAACAGTTTCTTCAAGAAAGTAGAGAAGAGCAAATCTTCTCCAGCATCAACTTCTTAAGCATCAGCATCTTGCAAACTCACCTACAAATAGCTCTGCCGAACCAAATAATTCCTCCCCAATTCTTTGGAATAGTAATCCATCAAAAGTTGTCTCAAAAAGCACTGAATGTAATGTACATGAATAATCCTGCATAATGAAATAAAACTTTTCATTGAAAAATATATTAATTTATTCTAATTGTGGAATTTTTTACCCATTTTCTCTGAGGAAAATTGATTTTTGATAAAGATTCAGGAGCTCATTAACAAATTTAACATTATTTCTTATTACGGAAAAAATCAATTCAACTTATGAACATTCAGCTTAGATTCTAAAGTTGGGGTCCACTTGCATAGATATTGAATGTTGTACTAACTGGAGTAGCTGGTGTTGCCCAGAACCATTTAAAGCCGCCGTCAAGCATAGTTCACATGGACAAAGGTCCTCAAACTATAAATTCACACTTGGAAGAAGAAGTAGAAGCGAAATCACTGCATCTTTTCTGAAGCAGCATGAATTAATGTTAGAGCCAAATTAAAAAATACAGATGATCTATGATTTGCTCAATACAAATAGCAAAACATATGAGACCAGAGGCTGATGTCTGATGATACACAAGGCATAAAATGATCTCTAATGTGTAAATGCCTTGTTTTGTTTATGGTGGGATACAAGGCATGAAGACAAGCATGATTATCACCACTGACAGATGCAGAGACTGGAGCCAACATAACTGCAAAATAGCCACACTGCATGATAGGTCATAATTTTATAGCTCATTCCATGAAACAACATGATTTGAAATGTCATTAAATTACATTATAAACAGAAATGTTATCCTAAACTAAACTAAATTCTAAAACAACTGCTGAAGACAGAAAATGACTTATGTACTCAAGTGAACAATGTAACCAAAGGTGGAAACATTGTCGGTACTTTTAGGCATACCTATCCTAATAGTCTTGGTAAAAAAGAGCTTAATTATTAAAATAAATTAAGGAAGAAGAAGAAAGTGATTTATACATTTGTTTAGATACGTTGCAACATACATTGACTCTATAAGAGGTCTGCCAAGTGGGTGGTGCGACCATGGAATGTCTTCTCCTTCCGAATCAACCAAATCTTCATCCAATGCAATGTGCTGCTGTTCCTCCTCGTCCTCCTGCAACCCTCCACCAATGCCCATCCATCCCCCTGCCACTGCAAGTGCTCGAGGGCCCCCTGACTGATTTGATTGACGAGGAGCTGAGAAACAACTGGCAGAGAGGCTTGCTAAGGTCCACAATTGAACTAGGTCTCGACGTCCTACTGAAGCAGCTACATTTGCATTAGTTTGGCACATGCCTGGTAAATCCTTTGAGTCAAACCTGTAGAAAAGATGGATTCACCACTTTAGTCTTTCATACACAAGATATACAATTCAAAATACAGTGAAACCTCATTGATTTGATTATATGGAATCAAGGCCAGAGCAGATAATTGAAATTCCAAATCATGAAGGAGTGTAAATGTAGGAATCTTTATATATTAATTCTCAAGAGTCCATCTGTCACGGTACATTTTGGACATTTCACAATGGAATTAAGAGTTGAAACTTTCACAATCATTAAACCCCCATGAGGAGGCCCCTAGAAAAATCAATCATCCCAGAAAAAGTCCTGGATTCAACTCCAGGAGACGATTATATTTTCCCATAAGTTTACACAGGATTTTTGATTTTTCAAGGTGCAAGATTGTTTTCTTTCATTCATTAAAATACATAAATATGGACCAATTTCTCCATGTTGCTTTATTCAATGGCTAAAACTATAAACTATCATATTCTTGCGATGTTTTGACATTACACAAAATAATTTGTCAGAAATATGCATTTCTTTTTGACATTTTATGGCTTTTTCGTACTCTTTCCGGGTGTTGCCAGGGTGACCTGCATTGTTGTCTCTGATTCAATCAGCGTCTATTAAACCTTCAAATGGATGAAAGAATTGCGTTATTCACTTCGCCCTTTTTATGAAGCATCGAATAAATAATTGCAGATAATTATTATTCAGTAAACTGCGTGTGGACTGAGGGCATTTTAAACGATTGACTAAAAGAAATTTTTTTCTTTTTTTCAATACTAGAATATTACCTTTTTTGTAAGTAAAATCATTATATTCTACATATTTAATGTTTATTATTAATGCAAATAGGCCTATGCATCAGTTTGCAATTTGATGATGAGGATAATATGGGGTATTATTAAGAAATGTAAAATAACATATTGTGAAGTACAAAAAATTTGTGTTGGTAACAAATCATGAGTAAAAAATGACTAATTAATTAATGAATTAATTATATATGAAAAACATTGCATATACTAAAGCTTTAATAACATAAAGCTGAAAATAATTGCTGTATATAATGTTTTTCTCTTTAAGATGACACAAACATGTTTTTTACAGACTTAGCAAAATGTTTGTAATTGAAATATAACAATGCAGATATTTTATCTTCAACAATAACAGATATTCGTAATTAGTATCCGTAATAGGCCTTGTAAGAAGTTAATAGCAGTCAGTGTCCGACATTTGAGGAAACGTGATTGTTTGTGAGTTCATATATAATGAAGTGTGCGATGATAATCAATTGAAATAAGGTAAGGTAGAATTTTAAATTCTTTTTCTTTTGAATATACCATGATATAAGACTAACATTGAGTAACTATGTGACATTGTGACGTCGACTTTTTAGTAGGCCCTGTAAGAAGTTAAAAGCAGTCATTGTGGACACTTGAAAGAATGTGATTGTTTGTGAGTTCCTCTATAATAATGTGTGCAATGATAATCATTGGAACTAAGGTAAGGTAGATTTTAAAATTTTTCCCCTTTGAATATACTGTGATATAAGACTAACATTAAGTAACTGTGTGACATTGTGACGACAGCATTACTCTAATACATTGCTTTAAAATCGCAGAAAATTAAAAAATGCCAAGGGGCAGACTATCTTTCTCTCTAATTTTTTAGCGCACAGGCTACTGATTGACTTGACAAAATTTTGCACGGGTACAACTAGAATGATGTGGTAAGATTAATACAAATTAACTGCAAGCATAGCTGCAACGGGCTGCTAGTAAATTATGATTTCTTTAAAAGTTGGCCTTTTTTTAGTAAGTTATTTTAACTTTACTGAAAAACTTTCATTCTAAAAAATTCAGACCTTAGTCAAATTAAAGAAAACAAAAAATACATACAGTGCACCATTCCCGTATTAAAGGTTCACTCGCATATACGGTTTTTTTCATAGTCCTGACTGAATATCCATATAAATAATACATTATATTCCCCAATTTAGGGTTTCTCGATTTAGGAGATTACCCCATTTAACCCTTCAAGCGTGACTTTAATCCATGACATTTAACCTCTATCTGCTGGATTTAAATGCCCGCCAGTAGTTTCTATCTGCCAGATTTATTTTGGAGTATTTAAAAAATATTTGTTTACATTCTGAAAAAATCACGTATCTAATAAACTATTCATGATAAAATGTTCAAATAAAAAGTATTCTATTGTTAACTGAAGATACTGTTCAATTAAGAGAAGGCCACCAATAAGACAAAAACAAAATCGTATATAGAAATGATCAAAACCTTTTTATGTTTCGATAACGAAATCTTGATTCATAAAAGAATTATCACGTGCTTGATAAATAAAGGAACATGGAATAAGACCAAATAAAGAAAGAATTCAAATATCTTGCTATTATTTTTTTAAAAACTGAACAATCGAAAAGGGAGCAATAAACAAAAATCAAACAAATGTTGGCGCTCTCCAGCTTTTAGTCACCATAAAATCTCTAATTTATTTGTTCCAGATTGGCTTTATTGGTTCCCTGTCTACCCCTCGGCGAACCCAAGGGTTTTACATAACTACAAAATAGTTATATAAAAATAAAGTAAGTAAGTAAAGTAAGCAAGCAATAGTCATCTGTCTTCAAAGTGAGCGGGTGTGTTTTCCTAGCACTCCTGTGGTGAAGGTAAAGCAAGTAAAATGGCCGTGAAATGTAAAGTTTGCAACAGGAAGCTAAGGAATGGTATCCAATGTGGAGTGTGCAGATTTTGGTACCATTTTAAATGTACTAACAGTAATATAGAGGAGTGTGTGAAAGACAACTGGAAATGCAGCGGGTGCAGTAAAAAGCAGAACAAGTGTGCCCTGGCGGAAAAGGAAGAAATTAAAGCAGGACTTCGGAAGGAGTTGGAGGGAGCAAAAGTAAAAATTAAGGAGCTACTGTGTGAAAACAAAGCCCTGAAATCAAAAGTCAGTGGTGCTAAGGTTGAAGCTAAAAGTAAGGAAATGCAGAAGGTTAAAAACCTCTCAAGTGTATACTTATGGGTGATTCCATGTTAAGATTTAGTGGGGACAAATGCAGGAGCGATGGTGCAACAGTCGAGTGTCTCCCTGGCCTCAAAGTGGAGCAGATGGAAAGGAGAATACAGAGAATGAAGGGTGATAGGGAAGAAAAAGTGGTATTATTACATGTGGGAACAAATGTTGTTAAAGGATCTAAAAGTGACGATCATGTGGTGGGCCTTGTGTGGGACATGTGCAGGACAAGTTTAAAAGGGCCAAAATCATAGTGAGTGGAATTGTAAGGAGAAAGGACATAATGAATAGATGGATAGACTACATAAATGAGGGAATTGAGTGGGTTTGTAGCAAAAAATATTTTTATTTTGTGGATCCAAACAGTTGGCTAGGAGAGAAGGATTTTGGTAGAAACAGACTGCATTTAAATAGGGGAGGGAGTCACAAACTTGGTAATTTATCATTAAATGTTATTAATAGACGTAAAATGTAGGGAAACTGAAGGACGTTTTAAGAGGTGAAAATTGTAGGACCAGCAGAGATAAGGAAATAAGTAAAAATACAGTTGCCCCATTATCCAAAAATTTCATAGAGAATGGTAAGTGTTTGAGAGTTCTTCAGGCTAATTGTCAGAATATCTACAATAAACTAGAAAATTTTTCATGTTTGATCGATGCACGCAATCCTGATATAGTTATTGGGACGGAGTCATGGCTAAAACAAGAAATTAATTCTAGTGAGATTTTTCTAATAAATTTCGTAGTCTATAGAAGGGATCACGATTCTAGGGGAGGAGGTATATTTTTTTGCGTAAAAATAATATTAAAAGCGCTCTTGAGTGGGTAAGAGAGAATTGCGAGATGATATGTGTCAAAGTAATAAACCCCAGTAATAAGAAAAATCTCGAGGTAATAGCAGCCTAGAGAAAACCAGGGGACAATTTTCGTTTGTTGGAAATAATGTTAGCATTGACATCACTAAATCCATACAAAAACACAGTCATTGCAGAGGACCTTAATTTACCCATGGCTAACTGGAAGGGTAACGCAGCAGGAGGGGGAAAAGGTCAAGAAATCATAAACAAGATAATTAGGGAGGGAGGCTTTACACAGGTAGTTGAAGAACCAACACGAGCAGGTAATACTCTGGATATTTTTCTTGTAAGGCCTTATGAATCACTAATTACCTCTAAAACTATGCCAGGAATAAGGGACCATGAGGCTGTAACATTAGAATTAGATTGGGCCGTGCCAAGAAGCACACCAAATAGTTACAAGGCAATCATTTGGCAATTTAGTAAAGGTGACAGCATAGGCTTCCAGAAATTTTTGAAAGAAAGGTTTGCACAGTGGGCAGGTAGAGGGCAAAGTGTGGAAGAAATGTGGCTAGAGTTCAAGATTATAATAAATGAAGGGATGGAGACATATACAGTAGAGGATCGTTTATCCAGAATTCTAAACAAACGGAAACATCCAAACAACGGAATTATTCTAAAAGAATTTTATCACGGTCCATTTTTTCAATAGCGCCAATTTAATACATAATTGAAGAATGATTTGCCATATTAGTTCTGAAAGCCACCACCACCGCTTGTTGCTTTCTAACCACGTGCGCGAGAGGTGTTAAAGGTGTGTTTACAAGGTGTTAAAACTTTTTTGTTTTAAGTGGTAAACAGCAGTTTTGCAAATATTTTATTCATCCCATCCCTCAACCGTAATAATGGAGAGAATACCCAAGAAGACGCATCCAGAAGACGTTGGGACTGGAACAAGTGCCGGCAAGAGAAAAAGACAGAATCTCACTATCCAGCAAAAAGTGGAGGTTTTGAGAAAAATAGATCGCGGCGTAAGTGTATCTCAACTTCGTCAGGAGTATGGTGTAGGACAATCTACAATATATGACATAAAGGCGCAGAAAGATACAATTTTCCAATTGGTCGTGGAATCAGATTCAATGGCCGGTATCTCAAAAAGGAAAACTGTACGTGGTCCCAAGAGTAGTGACCTATACAAAGTAGTGTATGAGTGGTTCCGCCAACGTAGGAGTGAAGGGATTCCTCCTATCTCAGGTCCTATGATAATGGAGAAGGCAAAATCTTACCACGAACACCTAAAAATCGAAGGAGAATGTGATTATTCTATGGGATGGTTGCAGAAATTCAAAAATCACCATGGTATACGGTATTTAAAAGTTTCTGGTGAAAAAATGTCAGCAAATTATGAAGCCGCGGAGGAATATGTTAATGATTTAGCAAAGTTGGTGGAAGTACATGGACTTAGCATGGAGCAAATATACAATATGGACAAGACGGGTTTGTTTTGGCGTTGTCTCCCACGGCATACTTTTGTTTGCATTGATGAAAAAGCAGCGTCGGGAGTAAAAGAGTCTAAGGAGAGACTTACTGTAATGATGTGTGCCAATTCTGCCGGCACACACAAGTGCAAGCTCATGGTAATAGGAAAAAGTGCAAAACCTAGAGTCTTCAAAGGCATAAAGATTTTCCCTGTGATTTACCGTGCAAACAAACGTGCTTGGATCACTCAAGACATTTTTGGTGAGTGGTTTAATGGTCATTTTTTACCTGAGGTAAGGGATCATTTCAAGAAGGTTGGCTTACCTGAAAATGCAAAAATATTATTATTGTTGGACAACTGCCCTGCTCACCCTCCAGTAGAAACTCTCATCAAGGAGAATGTTTTTGTGTCATATTTACCCCCATATTGTACGTCTCTCATCCAACCAATGGATCAAGGCATAATTAAAAATTTTAAATGCCATTATCAAAGTGAATTAATGAGAAAATTGAAAATTTTGAGGGGTCTTTCAGCTACGAACGGTTCAAAAAGGATGTAACACTGAAGGACGCGGTGTGGTGTATTTCACGTGCATGGGATAAAGTAACACCCTCAGTTTTAAAACGGTGTTGGCATAATATTTTGCCAGAATCAAAATTTAATAAAGATTCCAGAGAGACAGATGACTTTCTTGGATTTGATTCATCCGAACTTAATGATGATTTTGTAGAATTTGTGCAATATACGAATGGAATTAATGCTGTCCCAGACCTAACCGATAATGAAATTGAGGGATGGATTGAATGTGATAAAAATGCTCCTATTTGTCAAACTTTTACCGACAGTGAAATTATCGATGCTGTTATTGGTCCCACATTAAATGAGAGTGAAGACAGCGAAGACAATGATGTGTTAGTTGACGAGGAGAAGAAAATGACTATGTTCGAGGCTATTGTACGTTGTGATAATCATATCAAGTTCATGGAGCAAAGGTCCTTTACAACTGAGCAGGAGGTACTCCAGATGTACAGGCTGAAAGAAAAATTTGAAAAAGAAGGGCGTAGCAAGTGCAACCAGATAACACTGACAGATTTTTTTAAAAGAACTGTTTCATCATCCTCTCCTTCAGTTTCTGCAGATGCTGTTACCACAAATCCTACTGTTAAGTCATTCTCTATATCCCTATCTGCGGATCAACAAGGATTTCCAAAGTAAATAAAATTTCATTTTTTATTTCTATATGCTTCTTTTTGCGGTTTTTATGGAAATGAGTGGGCTTTGAAAATTGAGAATTTTCTTTCGAGAGTGTTAATAGTAGTGTTAATAATGATTATTATATATATGTAGTATAAAATAGTTATAATTTTATGTACGAACGAGTAGAACGATCATTATAAAATTGTTTTGGGGTGTTTATCGCATATTGATGAGCGAATTAGATTGGCTTACATCCAGATGATGTGGGAGTACGCAGTGAAATCTATTTGCATGATAGTAAAATAATATTAACCAGTTATGTATGTCTACTTCAAATTATGTAATTACGAATATTTTTGTCAACTTACATTGTAACATACATATTATTTTTTTCCGTTTTCAGATATACCCAACTACGTCTTCCATTGCTGCAAAATTGACGACTATATTTAATCGACGATTAATACATACATTCTCAAATTCATCGCATGAAAAGTTTGCATTAAATTAAAGATTTTCTAAAACATATACTCTTTTTAAACTTGTTTATTTCTTACCCTACTTTAGTCGCGTATTACGTATTATACATATTACGTGCTTAAACGTCTTTTTTTATGATTGTGCTCTTTTGTAGTTAAGCTATCTAAACAACGGAAATATCGTTTATCCGGAAGAGGCCAGGTCCCGGACATTCTGGATAAACGATCTTCTACTGTATTCCAAAAGTACGCATTAAAAATAATCCTGATTCCGAATATTATAATGATAAGGTTAGGAAATTAAAAAGAAAGGTAAGGAAAGCACACAAGCTTAGCCATAGTGGAGAAGACTACTTGATTATATATAGGGATTTAATTATGAAATTAGCAAGAGAGAAGAAAGCTGCCCACCCTGGTAGAGTGGTGGTTAGCATGTCTGGCTCCCAATGCTAGGGTCGCGGGTTCCAATCCTGCCGAGGGCATGGTCGTTTGTGTTTGTCTTTGTTAACGTTATTACGCTCATTGTAAAAGGTCGGTAACGGCTGTTTATGAGCTAGTAATAAATAAATAAATAAAAAATAAATAAATATTTAGCGAATATGTTAGATAAAGGTAATCCAAATAAGATCTATAAATATATTAGGAAGAAAAGAGGCGATAAAGAAAAAATAATAACGATTAAAAATAAAAAGGGAGAGATTATTGCAAACAAAGAAGATATAGCGGCCGAATTCAAAGACTGGTTTTCTAGTGTTTTTATAAGTAAAACTAAACAAAATTTATGCTATACATCAAATCTCGCCATTAATCTGCTGATAAATTCGGACAACATTGAATGTCAGAAATTGATGGAATAATAGAAACTATGCAGAAAGGCATAAGCTGTAATTTTTGGGAATAACTTTGAAACAGAAAAAATTCTGCTATGACCGGGAATCGAACCCGGGTCTTCCACTTGCCAGGCGGATATTCTACCACTGAACTACCTTAGCAGATAATCTTTCCTGTTTCTGTTTCAAAGTTATTCCCAAAAATTACAGCTTATGACTTTCTGCATAGTTTCTATTATTCCATCAATTTCTGGCTTTGGCAATCTCACCAATTGAGAGGGAGGGGTTTTCTTTGACGTTCTCTTGGAGGACGTCCGTTGGGGCTGGTTGATACTAGCTTCGCTAGCCCGGACTTAACTAAGAAAAACACCCACGTTCAGAAACAGGAAAGATTATCTGCTAAGGTAGTTCAGTGGTAGAATATCCGCCCGGCAAGTGGAAGACCCGGGTTCGATTCCCGGTCACAGCAGAATTTTTTCTGTTTCAAAGTTATTCCCAACATTGAATGTACTAAAATTGTAGATAGGGATATTTTAAATAAAATCCAAGGTTTGAGAAAAACAAATCAAGAGGTCCAGACAACATATCAAGTGATGTTTAGAAGTTAGGGAAAGACTCTGTCGTAGCTTATATGAGAATATTATTAATAACAACCTTAAACAACAACTACATGACCATAAGCATTGTCCAAATATTTGCTATTGTACCGTATTGACCCGAATATAGTGCGATGTTTTTTTGAAAGTTGCATTCGCACTATATTCGAGTACTTGTTGCATTCGTACTATATTCGAATTCTTGTATCTTTAAAAAATAACTGCATATCGGCGCGTTTCATGACACGTGTTTCAACGCATATTTCTATAATTGCTACATTGTAAGTGAATTGGACGTTCATGTTACGATGCTACATTGTACAGATATACTCGGTAGGGGTCTGAAGAGACTTGAAAATAGATCAAGGTCAAATTGCAGCAGCCACAGCACCGGCACAACTTCACGCAGGGTCGCGACACTCAACGTTAGAAAACGAGGACCGTCTAAATGGGGCGTAACATTACTCCCCTTTAGTACATAATTCATGAGTTTACAGCTAATTTAAATGTGCAAAATAGAGAAAATTAAATGTTTTTCGTCTTTTTCTAAAATTCCTTTCAAAATACTTGGGGTCGCACTATATTCGGGGTCGCATTATATTCGGGCTAATATGGTATAGTTTTCTTTATTTTAATTTGTTGTATTTTATTGTTATTTTAGTACTTATGACTTTTTTATTGTTGGTTTTTCACTTTAAATTGGCTATTATGCTGTATGTGAAATTATTGAATAATAATAATTACATAAGTACGGTAATAAAACCATGATAGAAAATTATAGGCCAGATAGTTTAACATTGGTCGTATGCAAGATCATGGAAAAGATTATTGCTATCTTAGGAAAAATTGGGAAGGAAGTAATCGGTTAGATGAGAATCAGCACGGTTTTAGGAAAGGTTACTCCTGTAAAACCCAACTACTTGGACTTTGTCAAGACATAGCAGATTCATTAGTCAATAGGGAGGAAATAAAGGGTGCCATAATAGATTTTCAAAAGCATTTGATACAATACCGCATGACAGACTAATTAGAAAAATGAATAATTTGAATATTGATAAAAGAGCCTTGAGCTGGATTGAAAATTTTCTAACTAATTGTACGCAAAGGATTATAATAGGAGAAAAACTTTCCCATGAAGCTGAAGTCACATCAGGAGTCCCCCAGGGTAGTGTTTAGGACCCTTGTTATTTTTAATTTATGTAAACAATTCACCTCAAGTAGTTAACTGCAAAATAAGGCTGTTTGCTGACGACTGCATAGTTTACCAGTGAATAAGGGGACCAAATGATCGTGTAGTGCTGCAAAAAAACCTAGATAAATTATCAGAATGGATAAAAACGAATGAAATGAACATAAATGTCAGGAAAAGCAAACATATTACATTTTTGTGAAGAAAGATAAATAAGAACCATAACTTTATCATGAATGGAGAAATTATACCATCAGTTGAAAAGTGCAAGTATTTAGGTGTTCACTTGTCGAAAGAGCTAAAATTTGACCAACATATTGAGAAAGTTACTGCAAAGGCATACAGGAACTTGCACTTCATAATGAGAAATCTTAAAGGATGCAATAAAGAAATCAAAGCGAGAGCCTACAAGTTGTTTGTACGACCAATAGTAGAATTTGCCACAAGCATATGGGATCCTTACGAGGTAGGACTAGTCAATAAAATTGAAAAGGCTGCAGCATAGGGCTTCTAGGTATGATTTAGGAAAATATAGGAAAGAAGATAGTGTAACCGATATGCTGAAAACGCTAGGTTGGGATACTTTAGAATGTAGACGGAAAATTAACAGACTAGGAGGAATATTTCAGGCAATAAAGATAGAACAGGCACTGGTTGATTTAAGCAAGAGACTAGATGATCCAGATTATATAGGTAGACAGGATCACAGATACAAAATTAAGCTAAGAAAACAGAAGAGTGATGTAAGGAAAAACTCATTTATTAATAGAGGGGTAAAGGAATGGAACAATTTACCTGAAGAGCTCTTTGATCACTTACCAAGAAATGTAAAATTATTTAAAAGAAAATTAAAAACTCTATTGTAAATAATGAAAGGATAACTTTGTAGCTTCCACAACTTTATAATAAAGTTATGGAAACTACAAAGTTATCCTTTCATTATGAGTAAATTCCACAAAGTTGAGCCTGACCTCATTAATTATATCTATTGTAAATAATGGTTTCCCTGCATTCAATGTATCAATGTGACGAAGAAGTTCGAGGAAGTAGTGGATTGCTTGTTATAGCGAAGTACGGCTGGGACTTAGAGGGCCCTTGTACCGGCATGGCGGACGTGAAGGTCTACCACGAACCCTGAAAAGTCTGACTCCAGAGGTTATTATTATTATTATTTTTGTGTTTGTACTTGTTTTACTTCTATATGTAATGGTTTTATTGTATAAAAATTTTAAAGGAATCGTTGCTGCAAGGGAAAATCCCTTCTTGCAGCGAAAATAAAGACAATATTACTGTAAATGTAATAATAATATTTATTATAATCCACCCTTATTCGATGGAAAAAGTTTTAACAATTTAGACAATGAAAAGATTCGGTATGTGTGCTCGAAATGTATTTTCAGTATAAAATGTAATATAATTCGAGATATAACGAATGAGGCTGCCTTCCGAATACTTTGTGTAAACACGTGTTAGTAGTAATTGTTTGGAATTTGATGCATGTTTGGTATTATGTATATTGAGTGACTCAGTTGTATATTTATTTACGTTGCCACCTGGTCAGCCGACCAACTTGCAACATATTTTATTAAATAAATAAATAATTACTCAAAAATAAACAGATGAACAGCTACTGAATTTTTGCATGCACGAGTCTACTCTTGCACTACTTCGTGGTCTGCAAATGAATGAAAGTAAACCCGGTTAAACGCAGATATGCAAAAGAAGAAGAAAATAATAAAGGGACCTTTGGGTAGGTCTTAGTCGTGGAGTTCAGTTTATTGTATCTCTTTGGGTTGCCAAAGAGGGTCTCACGTTAGAGGCCTATATTTTGAGACAGGCTCTCTCGAGTGCTTGTTTACCCTCCCCTCCACCAATCCGTAAGAACTTCGACCTTGGGAGAGGAGGAGGAAAAGAATGATGTCTAATCTTTCGTCTCCTCTTGCTATTTCAATTCCATGACAAAACAACATATGTGAGTGGCCTCGGAACTTAGCAGACTATGGGTGTGCCGTTCGGCAGGCTTACCCAGAAATTTTCCCGCACACTGGCATGACATTCAGCGTTTAAAGGTTAAACCTCAGTATGACTTTCTTTCGATGCTGCCAATCAGTTAAATCTATGAAGCAATTTCATTATTTGTTCTAAAATAAAAAAAAACAATATATTCATAATGATAAATTTTATATAATAAGATACAAATGCTTACATTTTTGTAGTACAGGTTGTTTCATTCTATGAATTTATTTTTATGTTCAATAATCGATCTGTGTGTAGCAGCACTCAAAACACGAATCTAAACACAAAGATGGCCCCTCAGGGCAGTTATTTTATGTCTTTCCTATTTACGTTCTTAGTACAAACCACACACTTTCTTCTAGTTACAGTGGAAACCGCTTAACACGAAATGTGGGGGACCAGCGCAAACATTTCGTCTTAACCGAATTTCGTGCTAAATGAATTTCATGATAACCTTTTTTGAGACTGATTTTAAATATTGATATAAGCTCGTAAATAAATCTTGACATCTTTATATATCAACGTTCCTTACAGAGGAGGAGGAGGAGGATATAACATACATATAGGAGGATACTAATGTTTAGGCACTTCCAGATGTGCTGGAGATCCAAAATTTTTTTCTTAGGTAGAATTTTGTGCAAAACCGACTAGAAAAAACGAAAATCATGAAAAAATGCACCAATGTGGCCATTAAAAATTTTCAATTGTTTAAACAAATTTTCAAGGTTTATGTATTTCCGTATGTCCTACGGAGCTGAAATTTTTTGTAGAGGTAGGATTTGTAAAAAAACGAAATAGGGATTATAGAAATTTTGATATTTTATTTTCTTTGGCAGTTAAAAATTATTAAAATTTAAACAAATTGGTAGATGCTTAGACACTATGCCGCAAGTTAGGAAGCTGAAAGTTTTAAATTGTTTAGAGGTTCGCCTATGTAAACGAATGAACATTTCAATTTATCCATAAATTGTTATTTTGGCCGTTAAAAATTATTTAAAATTAAACAATTAGATGTTATTTCACTTCTAATTGTGCTATAAATTTAAAATTTGGCAGAAATATGTGGCATTATTAACTCAATTTGGGAAAAGTATAATATTCCTAAAATTGCGAAAATTAGCATTAGTTTTACTCCATTATTGTTCCATAATGAAAAAACAAAAACCTGTCCAGAGGAAAAATCTTTAGAATTAAAGAAATATTTCTTATGATGAAATATCTGTCTGAAAAATGAATGATTTTTCAAGGTGAGATGAAATTGTTGCAGTATGCAAGCACCTTCTACTAGTAACAAATATGCGATGGAAACAGCACAGTAATTAGTTATAATAATGAATACCTTATAATTTATTCATTACATACATATATACATAAAAAATTATTTTATTTCAATAATTTCATAAAAACAATGTACAAATATTAAGTATCAAGGTCGCTCAAGTAGTTCAATTGTCTACTTCTTAACGAAAAATTCCGTAATCGCACAATTCACTTTCAGTAGATGTATTTACCCTAATTTCCGTAGTCGATTCAGTTTCATCCTGTCCAGAAAACCTATCTTCTGATGGTGAAGAGGAAAATCCAGCGTGGAGAAAACAATTTTCGATTGTTTTCGCTGTAACTGGCCTCCAAGCGGCATACAACAAATGCAAGGAATCCAAAAGAGTCACGAGCTTCATTTCCTCATTTGATTCAATACTAGATAAATATTTCTGGAGTAATAACTTCCGATAGTGGCATTTTAGATTTTTTATAATACCCTGGTCACATGGCTGCAATACGCTTGTTGTATTAGGCGGCAGAAAGATCCGTTTAATTGATTTCAGCTTTTCCACTTCTGGATGAGCAGGGCTGTTGTCGATAATTAAAGCTATTTTGCACTTCTGGTATGAAAAGCGCTTGTCCAATGCCCTAACCCAGTCTGTAAAAATGTTTCCCGTCATCCAAGCTTTTTTATTTGCGGTGTATTCCACGGGAAGCTTCTTTATATTCTTGAAGCAGCGAGGATTCAGAAATTTACCCACAACAAACATCGGGATTTTTTCAGAACCGTCTGTATTGCAAGCCACCATTACCTTATGCGCTCTTTAGATTTTTTTCCACCAGAGCACTGCTCATTTTTAAAAGCTAAAGTTTTTTCTGGGAGGCAGCGAAAAAAAATCTGGTTTCGTCAGCATTAAAAATGTCCTTAGGCACAAAGTCTGTTAATAATTTAGGCAAGATAGAAGTTACCCACTCTGATGTCATATCATGGGAGACGTCTCCCGACTCACCGGAAACACTCTTAACCCTTAATTAGTCGCGTGGGGTCAATATGACCCCAAGCAATGTTTTTTTCGTCAATATCTAAAGAAATGTATTGTCAATCTAACCCAAACTTGTTCTACCTTCGAAACTGACATTCTAGAAGAGAAATTTGCATTTTTGTTTATTTTTAAATTTGTTATTTTTGATATTTTTATATTTATATATATAGTATAAATATTGTAAATATTGAGAAAATTAAACTATTTTAAAGTGCTATTTTGGTGTGTATCCATTTGTTATGTATATATGAGGTTAAAAAAGTTGCTTTTATTTTGACATCTCTCTACCTGTTGCTTTTTTCTCTATTGGTCTAGAAGGGTTAAACGCAATACAGATTATTATTATCACATCAGAAATAAAAATAATTTTCCTGATAAGCAGTATTTCATTGTTTTAACACTAGTTCTCTTATGATACATTTCTACTTCACTAATTTTCACTATAGGTTGGTTACCCCTCTTCCTCCCATTTCCCCCCCCCCCCCTCTCCCCCTCCAATGTACCCTTTTCCCTCTTTTCGGTATTCTCCGGGTGTTTTCTTACTTCGGCCGCACACATGCAACTGTTTTCTTCCCATAGTTTTCTACCCGCAATAAAAGTCACAAACAAACGCATGTGGTCTCTCTAAAAGAAAGCTGTTTGCGGTTTATTACCTCTCACCCTTTTTAGCACGAGTTTCTCCCTTATTTTTCGGAATAAGCACGAACACGAATGAGATCGGCAATCTTCAAAGTTTTTGGATCTCCTACCGGTCGCATGACGGTCAGAGTTGGGACATTTTAGACCAAAATATGAAAATCCTATTTTCAATGGGGTTTCTATGGAGAAGTCCCAAGTACGTTCACACTTATAGGGGAGGACGCGGTTGGACCTCTGCACGAACCCCTTGGGTCGCTCGAGGAGGCAACTTTTGTCCCAAGCCCCATCGAGGGCAATCCTCGGTGACAGCAGAAATGAGCTTGAATCTTTCTGCTAGTTGGGGGCAGCCATAAACTACTTCATGCTGTAGGTGGGGGCCGGAAAGCGACCGTGCCGCGACCGATGTCTAACCCACAATTGTGAGTGATCTCCGCAAAAATAGTCCTATCCCTAATAAAGCCCTCAACGCTACCTTCATGCGACAATGCAACAAAAGGTGGCGTAGATACATGCGATCAGCTCTGCGCTGCTTATAATGTTGGCAGAAGAACGAAAAGATGGCCGTTAGCTGTGTTTTTTCATTTGCTGAACGTTTCTGCCATAAATGCCTTTATTGTTTATAAACAAAACGTTCAAAAGGAAATGACAAGGCGAAATTTCTTGAAATCATTATCAAAGGAATTAATAAAGGATCTACAGATTTTGATGTCTCAGAGTCAGTTAATATCTAGGCATCTCCGAAAGCGCATATGCACTCAACAGGGACTTACGGAGGAAGGTCCATCACCGGGATCGGGACTATCAAGAGGAAGATGCGAACATTGCCCAAGAAATATAGACAGTAAAGTGTCCACTAGATGTGGAAATTGTGGAGCTTTTACTTGCAAAGACCATATGGTAATGAAGTGCATTGAATGTGGGGAGAGGGAAAGTGATTAGAAAATACAAAAAAATATTTTAATTTATTTTAATCAATGTTTATTGTAAAAACTATTAATAAATAATTGTATTATAATGTAAGATTGATTTTATTTCCAGTAAAATATAAATAAATTAATATATTATTGCTTATCTTTAGAAATCATTTTGGGGTCATATTGACCCCACGCGACTAATTACGGAACTTTTTTTCACGCAACTAACTAAGGGTTAAAAATTATCCCATTCCTCACCTTGAACCGCTCCAACCATCCAGGACTAGACTTGAATTCAATTCCCAATTCTGATCCCAAAGCATTAGCCTTCGCTTCCAAATCCTCGTGCTTTGCCGTGCGCAGACGCTTCCGTTTCGGTTCAAACATGCTTCTCTCAAACACAGATGTTATTTTATCACGATTTTTTATAATTGTTGACAAAGTTGAAAAGGGAATTTCGAACTCTTTGCAGATGTCCGTTTTGGTTCTATCACCGTTATCAACTGCTTGTAGGAGCTGCATTTTCACTTTCAGCAGTATTGCTTTTTGCATACGCACTTTACTAGCCATTTTTATGTGGGTCTTTTATCTTTTATAAAAATATAAAATCACAACTGAGACCGATACCGAAAAAGAAAGAAGAACTTTGCTCACAGATTCGTTTCACATTTGCTAGCCGTTCCACACCGAAATTCAGAATAAACTGAGTAGAACTGTTCTGCATAGGGGACTAGAGACGAGAGCAAGGGAGGAGTTGAGCGTAATGAAAGACGGGGAAAGGGAAGGTACAGTATAGATAACAATCTGCACCTCCAAATCCTTCCTTTCATTCGAAGATGGTAGTTCCCAGAATTTAGTTTATTGCTGCCAAGGAAATCTCGGTAGCAACCCTCTCAACGGGGGAGCGTGAGTTTCTCTGAGGTCTACTAATGACCATGCCTATTGAAAGAGAGGGGGAAGGAGGAGGTACAGCTGTGGTTGTGAGATTATTCATACTTTTATGTTAAGAAATGAGTGGGTCGTTTCGTGTCATCCCAAGACAAGACAAGAGGGGGATTTATTTTCAGGGGACCGAAAAATTTTTTCGTGTTAACCGAAATTTCTTGTTAACCATTTCGTGTAAAACGAACTAATATACGTTAAAATATATAGGCACCGGTAGGGACCGAGCCTGCATTTCGTGTTAACCGATATTTCGTGTTATCTGTTTTCGTGTTAAGCGGTTTCCACTGTACTCTATTAGTTTTGGTTTTTGGAATTTCTTGTATGAAATGTTGTCCTGTCAAACATATACTTTGCATGTTGGAATCTGAGGGCCATCCTTTACATTGCTCTATATTTTGTCCATAATATTTACATATGATTTTACCTACAAGGTTTATTCTAAATGGTAAGTGGTCCTTTTCGTCACGAGCTAAATAATAAAGAATGTAGGGATTCATGACTGTTATATTTACAAAATGTTTGAATAGCTTTTTATACCACATCATAGTTTTTTTTCTTTCGAGTAGAAATGTCACTAGATGCTGGTCTTTTAGATCTACTACTCCCATAAATTCATTATATTCTAATACACATGTGGGTTTGTTAACATATTCACCTTTGCCTTTCCGACTAACAGTCTGCATCGTATCCGAGTGTTTAGTTGTTAGTACTGACACATCACATTTGTCTTTCCACTTCAATGCGACAATTTTCCCACACTGAGCTAACTACTTCCCATTTCTTCAATTTCCTTTTCAGTTGATTTTTACAGTTCCTACAGCATCTGTCATTCTTTTGACTAATCTTTGAAAAAGATCAGGACTGCTATAAAAATTGTCCATGTAGACACATCTACCCGAGTCCAATAACTTTTCACACCGAGTAAGAACAACTTTTGTTGACCAAGGGTCTGCTTCCTTAGTTATTTCATAGCCTACATAGGTTCCTGAACTACTATAAATTTTAAAATTCCACAAATAACCTGCTGGGTCACAAAGCTCAAACATTTTTATTCCAAACTGGGAAGCTTTCATAGGAATATACAGTAACAATTCATCAACACTGACTCCTTTACCTGGTATATACTTTTTCTGGAATTTAGTTCTTCAATACTCACTAATATATAATATTTTATACCATTTAGGGTTTCTATTTACAATGTATGTATCAGTATTATCTACAAAATGCAAAAATTTGTTCAACAACGAAAATCTTTCTTCATTCATAACATTGGGAGCAAAAGGAGTTTCAAACATATGTTTTCTGCTAAAATACATTCTCAAGTAGGTTTTCGAACAATTCCCATCAACATTACTAGAGCTAAGAGCACCTTAATTTCATTAGGAGTACATAGTTGGAACCCACTTATGACAGCGTGATATTTTCAGCTTCGCGATTATTTTTTCCTCGCAGGAGAGAAATTGTTCCGCATAACGATTTGTTTCAAATACCATGTGGGAAACTAGATCCTTGTCAAAAAACAACTCAAAGTATTGTAACGGATCAGCTGTATTTGAAACAGGCACTAACTCTTTTCCAACTAAATCACATGGAAAGGGCTGAGGAGGGTTAGCACTGTTGACATCATCCCAAATATCGGGAACACAAATTCTCTGTGAAATACATTGAGGTGACTTATTTTTTCCTCATCTTCTACTTCTTCCTTGCTAATGGTATCAATGGAATATCCTCAGAATCTAAATGAAAACTGCTTTCACTAATTTCATCTAAAATATCAAGCACTTCACTGTTCGCAAATGCATGTGAGGTAGAAGCAATGATGAGCTGCCCAAGAGATAGACTGAGGGGAAGACCCAAAGAAGAAATTTTTTTTTAAAAATCAAGATATAAACACAGACAAGGAACCATAGAAAGTAAGCAGAAGAGAAGAACTCATACACCATCTGCGATAGAGCTCATAAATCAGAGCCAAGGAGAAGAGCTCTTAATGGAAGTAGTGGACACCAACAGTGCATCTCACATGCTTGAGGCATGGAATTCAGCAGATGCAAATGGTATGTCGCACATGCAGGAAGGGTTAAGGAACGAAATTCCGGTTTCTAGGCTGACATACACCACAGTTACCAATTTGTTTGACAAGAAGTTGCAGATACAAATTTGTTCATGTGTCCAAATGTCTGTGATGAGAAGTTACAGGTAAGAATTTTCCATGATGACGTCAGGACACCGTATTAACGTCGTATGAAATCTTTCTGAACCATGGAATTTTGTTGTTTGTGCAATTAGTGATTTTGATCCATGCAAGTAAACAAAATAATTTTGTAAATAACTTTCATAAATAATGTTTCACATCATTAATGTTAATCCATCATAGTAACCAATTAAAATTAAAGTTACTACGTCTGTTCTCTTGATCAGCGGGTTCTCCCAGAAGTTACCGATTTTGTTTACAGTGTGAAGTTACTGTGCTGCTGTCCATCGCAGTAGTGTGCAGTAGTAATGCATTACTTTCATTTAGTTTATTCCAACACTGGTTCTGTGTGCCGCTATTTGCTTTCAGTGTGAATGCAGGAAGTTGCGGTGATGTCATCATGCATGACAAATTGTTTTTTGGTGGAAAGTTGGCCTTCCATGCAGTGGTACTAGGCTTAAATCCAGTGCAGGTCGGATTTTTCAACCTGGGATAGTAATGTCCTCTACTTGTGTGCTTTGAGGAGATTGTGCAAGTAGTCAGTGCTCCGTCCTTCGAAAGGGACATTAAGCAGTTGACCCCCTTGGTGCTATTCATAAAGAGTAGGCCAATGCTGGCACCAGGTTTCCCTCCTCCCTTGTGTATGTGTTCGGTGTGGATGGAGTAATGGCTATAATAATCCAAGAGGTTGATTAGCTAGAAATACAAACCAATCAACCATTCTGGAAAGTAGGCTATAAATAATTCAAGAAGGATTACATGTAGCTTTTTAAAATTTTCAAGACAGCTTTTATAAAATCACATTTTATAGACAGCTGTGCCTTCTTGACTGCATGTTTGTTCTATGCAAACTCAATATAATGCAATTCATCCTGGAGGCCAATTTTTAGTGCTTTTTGTCACTGCTGAAAAGCACTATTATCTTCGTGATGTCCGTCTGTCTGTATATCAGGTAAGAATTGGCAGAACTGATTTCAGCCAAATTTGGTACATAGAATATTCACATAAATTAATGACCAAAATGACATATTTGGACCGGATCGACAGCAGGGGGGCCACAATTGCAAAATATAGCTTTTCGGTAATTATGAATTTGGATTGAATTGGCAGAACCGATTTCAACGAAATTTTCTATGTAGTAGGCGTGCAACATAAAATAACAAAATCAATATGTTCAGTATAGATATAAAAAGCAGGACTGCCACAATACAAGGAATAAAAAAATTCTTTTTACACGTATTTGTGTTGAACTGTCCAAATCAATTTTAACCAAATTTAATACTTAGAATGTACACATATATACAAAACCATATTAGCATATTTAGACCTAATCAACCAAACAGGGGTGCCAAAATTACAAATTAAACATTCTGTAATTAAGGATATGGAAGGAATTGGCTGAACGGATTTCAATTAAATTTTGTATATAAGATTTGTACAACATACCATAATGAAATCAACATCTTTAAAATGGAGCTAAAGAGCAGGGTTACCACAGTAAAAAGTAAAATAATATTCCTTTTACTCATTTCTAGAGAACTGACACAATGGATTTTAACCAAATATAGTATATACTAGTAGTTGGTGCTTGCATACTGCAAGCATTTCATCTCACCTTGAAAAAACATTCATTTTTTAGACAGACATTTCATCATTACAAATATTCTTTTAATTCTAAAGATTTCAACTCCGCAGCGATTTTCGTTTTTCCCACATGTAAAAACAATAGTTTAAAAAATCCCCAAATGTTGCAATTTTAAAAATTTTATACTTTCTCCATTATGGGGTATTAATGCTACACATTTTAGAGAAATTTTAAAGTTGTAGCATTTCTAGAAGTAAAATAATATTTTTCTATTTGTTTAAATTTAAATAATTTTTAACGGTCGCCACAAATTATATATGGTAAAATTGAAATGTTTATTTGTGCAAATTTACTACTCTGTAAATAATTTGAAAATTTCAGCTTCCTAGCTCATCCCGTAGTACCTAAACAGTTATCCAATTGTTTAAACTTTAAGAATTTTTAACTGCCAAACAAATTAAAATATCAGAATTTCTATATTCTCTATTTCGTTTTTTTTACAAATCCTATCTACAAAAAAAATTTCAGCTCCGTAGGACATATGGAAATACATAAACCATTAAAATTTGTTTAAACAATTGCAAATTTGTAGCGGCCGCATTGTTGCACTTTTTCAAGATTTTCGTTTTTTCTAGTCGGTTTTGCACAAAATCCTACCTAAGAAAAAAATTAAAAAAATTTTGAATCTCCAGCACATCTGGAAGTGCCTAAACATTAGTATCCTCCTGTTATATCATTATATATCGACGACTCTTACAGAGGAGGATATAACATACATATAACAGGAGGATACTAATGTTTAGGCACTTCCAGATGTGCTGGAGATTCAAAATTTTTTTAATTTTTTTCTTAGGTAGGATTTTGTGCAAAACCGACTAGAAAAAACGAAAATATTGAAAAAGTGCAACAATGCGGCCGCTAAAAATTCGCAATTGTTTAAACAAATTTTCAAGGTTTATGTATTTCCGAATGTGCCACGGAGTTGAAATTTTTTTTATAAGTAGAATTCCTTAAAAAACGAAATAGGGATTATACAAATTTTGATATTTTAATTTGTTTGGCAGTTAAAAATTCTTAAAATTTAAACAAATAGATAACTGTGTAGGTACTACGGTATGAGCTAGGAAGCTGAAATTTTCAAATTATTTACAGAGTAGTAAATTTGCACAAATAAACATTTCAATTTTACCATATATGAATTGCGGCGGCCGTTAAAAATTATTTAAATTTAAACAATTAGAAAAATATTATTTTACTTCTAAAAGTGCTACAACTTAAAAATTTGGCTAAAATGTGTAGCATTAGTACCCCATAATGGAGAAAGTGTAAAATTTTAAAAATTGCAACATTTGGGGATTGTTTTAAAATATTATTTTTACATGTGGGAAAAACGAAAATCGCTGCGGAGGTGAAATATTTAGAATTAAAAATATATGTGTAATGATGAAAGATGAATAATGAATGTTTTTTTATGTTGAGATGAAATGCTTGCAGTATGCAAGCACCAACTACTAGTATGTTATATCCTCCTCCTCTGTAAGGAATGTCTATATAGAATGATGTTATATCCTCCCCTGTAAGAGTCGTCGATATATAATGATAAATAAATAACCAAAATATGATACTTCAATCGGGCCGGCTAAACAGGGCTACCACAATATCAAGGTATGAATTTTTCTGTAACCATGAATTTGGAGATATTGGCTGAACAGATTTCAAAGAAATTTTGTTTTGTAGGGTAAGTATAGAACGGGAAAATGAAATGAATATTCATTCATGTTTAGAATGGATCAAAAAAGCAGAGCTACCACTATATAAGGAAAAACAATTCCACAGACAGCATCTGGCACATCAGTTTTTTGTCTGTTGATCCTTGTGAGTCATTTGCGTATCTATTAAAAGGGTCGGATGTTGATGCTATAATTTTAACACACACGTCCTAATTTTAGTGTGACATATAGGCTATTGTCTTAATGATAATTATTGCTAATGCTGATACAGGGTGATCCAAACCACGAAACTTAAAATACAAAAACTTGAACACGAGCCACTTGCAAGAGAATTTGGAAATTCAGGATAGGTGCCTTGGCTTTGCGGAGTGTGAGAAATATTCTGTGAGAAATCTTGCAATTGCAATACATGAGCTCCACGTGGCTTAAATGCTGTTGACTTGGAGATCAAGTTGGTATATATATGAATTTAGATCTTGGCATACAGTTATTTTTATAAGCGATTGTAGAATGCAAGCGCTGACAATTAGTGTATATATATATATATGGATGTCAACAAGGTGTTGGGATGAGAAAACCCAGTGAACACTCACCAATCAGACGACTTCAGGTTGGCGAAAACCTCTATTCCCTACGTCTTCGCCCGACGAGGGCGGAGAATCTGCTCGGACAGAGATTCCCTGTCCGAGTACTGCTCCACCCTCGAACATGCCTTCTTACAGCGCGGATACCTGCCGGATCAGATCCGAGACAAAATCCGGCGGGCAGTCGCACCCGCCACCCCTAACTCCCACCCCAATACCCACACCACCACCGATTCCACCCTCCAACTCACCCTAACCACCCTGTATTTCCCTGGCATCCACGACATTCTGAAAAACATCCTGAAAGCCGCCCACCTTATCCTCTCATCCTCCCCTCACCAGATTCCATTTCCCAGACCACCGATGCTCTCCTTCTGCCGTCCCCCTAATCTGGCAAATATTCTATGGAAGAAAGAACCCCCAGCACACATGCCTTTACACCCTGCCGGATCTTACCCCTGCGGTAGACCCCGATGTCTAACATGCCCAATAAACCCTCCTGCAACTCCTTCTCCAGTCCCACAACCAACATCACCTACCCCATAACTTCCACCACCAACTGCACCACCCGGAATACCATTTACCTCCTGAGATGCACCCAATGTCCAGCCTTTTATGTTGGCCTCACCAGCAATCCCCTCAACATCCGCATGAACGGCCACCACAACAGCATCATTCTCAAACGACCGCTGCCGGTGGCCATTCATGCGAACAAACATAATTTAAAGTTTAACAACTGCTTCACAGTGAGAGTCATTCGCGCTTTCCCCGACAATGCTTCGGCTCCCCAACTCCGTCAGTGGGAGCTTTCGTATATCCATCTCCTAAACTCCTTCACTCCCCCTGGCCTCAACCTTCGATAGCTTTTCACTCCCTTTCTGTCTTCTCCCAACCCCATACCAATCCCCAACCACCCAATCACAAACGTAGATGCTTTCGGAGTTATTCCTTCATCAGCTACAGAGAGAGAACTGGTGGCGGTGACACTGGGTGGAGGCATGGGGGTGGAAGGGTAGTGCGGAAAGGTCGAGGATTGGAGGATACGGAGGGGGTTGGGGATTGGTAGGGTGTTGGGAGAAGACAGAAAGGGAGTGAAAAGCTATCGAAGGTTGAGGCCAGGGGGAGTGTAGGAGTTCAGGAGATGGATATGCGAAAGCTCCCACTGACACTGACACCTTGTTGACATCCATATATATATATATATATATATATATATATATATATATATATATATATATATATATATATATATATATATATATATATATATAATATATATATATATATATATATACGCAGCACAATGCTGTTTTTTATAACTTACCTTATTAACTTGAAAGGAAGACGACATCAAATTTAATACGACCACAACAAAAAACAAGGTCTATTCAGGAAAAACATTGCAACACCAATCTTTTAAATAACATACAGTGGTAACTTTATGTCATCCTTTAACAATGCATGCATTACAGTAATGTGCATTTTTTTCATTCCCCTAAGTATTTGTAATGAGGTTTTTGCATCTTTTTTGTTAACTGTGTAATTAGATGGCCTGTCGAAATAAATAGGTGTCTCGTCTGCATTATCCATTTGGTTCAGAAGGTAATCATATATTTTCCACAATTGGAAAGCAATAAGTTTTTTCGTGCAGTCAAAAGGTAAACATTGATAAAGAGAAATTCTTCATCCCAGGCAAACACCATTAAGAAGCATCATCCATATGGCATTTCAAAAATTTTATAATATAATGAGCTAGTTCATCCTATCAGACTCGAATATGGCACCCCTCTTTTAAAAAGCCATTATAAAAGAAGATGAGAATTGAGAACTATTTATGGCTGACTGTAATGATATTTTAAACAAACTTTCCAAGTAAGTGAGAATGGGAGAGAGAAAGAGAGAAAAGGAGAAAGAATGGGAAGTGACTAAATTTGCATATACGTCATATTTGATAGGCAATTTTGCTATTTCCACATTAATAATGATGAATTATTTTATAAAAAATGACCACTGAACTCTTATAAAACTTACAGTTTAACAAGAATACAAAAAAGGAAAGGATTCAAAATGACCAATAAAAAATATGATTGAAAGGCATTTTCTTTTTATGAAATAAATTGAAATAAATTTTGAAATTTTGAAGTGAAGGTTTGGAAATAAATATTAGGAAGTGCTTACACATATTGCTCCCCCAATTCTCTGTGAAGGAATAGAAGTTTTGAAGCATCATATATTGTCACAAGCGCCCAGCCTTTTGTAGCACCACTCTCTGCTCCACCTTTTACCTCCCTTTCACAATTCTTGGTGCTGTATGCTGCCTGGGCTGCTCTTGGACGCAATAATGGTCCACCCTTAGAGCCTCTTGCAGGATTTTTCTGCATCTAAAAAGTTATTTTTGTTTCATTCTCTGGAAGTCCAAGATTATAAGATCTAAATGCTCTTAAATCATTAACATCTAACTAAACAAGATGGAAAAGTATACGCCATAAATTGAATACTCAGAGACTTCAAAGGTGTTCTTAATGGGAAATACGTATGAAATGGTATCGAAAGATTGGCGATTCTTGAATTTTTATCCCCAAAACCATAAGTCATAATTATATGGTCTCGGGGACTATCTTGTAGTACATTTTGTTCTCTATCCAAATAAATTTTTTAGTCTAGACCTCACAGATCATATAAGAGCATGGGAGAGAAATATATGGAATTTTAATTGTTGTTTGCTGAGAGAACCTTATTCACGATTGATGTAAACAAAATATGCAATGTTTTGCTGGGGGTTTTCTCGAATTATTATCTCCAAAGCCATAACTCGTAATTATGTGGCCTTGCAGACTATCATGCAGTAAATGCTGTCCTCCGAATAAATTTTTTAAACTATACCTCACAGATCATATTAGGGTGTGGGATAGAAAAACATGGATTTTAATTATTGTTTTCTGAGAGAACCGCAATGTTTTGCACTGGATTTTCTATTTCTGAAATTATTAGGCTGAGGAAAAAGTTCTGTCATTTTAAGAGGCTGAGAATAAAAATGCAAATATGCATTAACAAATTATTTTTATTCATCAAAGCATGAACCTTCTCATTCGATACACTTTTTCCAATGCTCAACTAGTTTACTTATTCCTTTTTTATAAAAGTTTGGTTCTATGGAATAAAAAAACTTAGTGATTGCAATTTCTACATCACAATGCTTCTTGAATCTCCTAAATTTCATAAAATTGTACATGGATTGTAACAAGTGGTAATCGGTAGGTGAAGGTCTGGCGAATATGGTGGGTGGGGGTGTACTTCATATCCCAACTGCATTAATTTTTGGGTGGTGATTATATATATATATATATATATATATATATATATATATATATATATATATATATATATATATACACACTAGTAGAAGGTGCTTGCATACAGCAAGCATTTCATTTCAGATTGAAAAAACATTAATTTTTCAGAGAGATATTTCATCATGGGAAATATTTCTTTAAGTAAAAATATTTCTCCTTGGGACCGATTTTTATTTTTTCCTTATGGAAAAATAATGGAGTAAAACAATTGCTAATTTTTGCAATTTTAGGAATATTATACCTTTTCACATTGGATTAATAATGCCACACATTTCTGCCAAATTCTAAATTTGTAACACATTATGAAGTGAAATAACATTTATCTAATTGTTTCAAATTAAATAATTTTTAACGGCCGCAATAAAAATTTCATGGATACATTGAAATTTTTATTCGTTTATATAGACTAAACTCTATTTAATTTAAAAATTTCAGCTCTCTAACTCACCCCGTAGTATCAAAACATTTACCTATTTGTTTAAATTTAAGAATTTTTAACTGCCAAACAAATAAAATCTGTATAATCCCTGTTTCGTTTTTTACAAATCCTACCTCTAAAAAAAATGTCACCTCCGCAGCGATTTTCTTTTTTCCCTTATGTAAAAAAATAGATTAAAACAATCCCCAAACTTTGCAATTTTAATAATTTTATACTTTCTCTATTATGGGGTACTAATGCTACACATTTCTGCCAAATTTTAAAGTTGTAGCACTTCTAGAAGTGAAATAATATTTTTCTATTTGTTTAAATTTTAAACATTTTTAACGGCCGCCGCAATATATTTACAGAGAGATTCAAATGTTTATTTGTGCAAATGCACCATTCTGTAAATAACTTGAAAATTTCAGCTTCCTAGCTCATTCGTAGTACCTAAACAGTTACCTATTTGTTAAAATTTTAAGAATTTTAAACTGCCAAATAAATTAAAATATCAAAATTTCTATAATCCCTATACCGTTTTTTTAGAAATCCTACCTCTAAAAACTATTTCTGCTCCGTAGCAAATTGGGAAATACATAAACCTTCAAAATTTGTTTAAACAATTGCGAATTTTTTGCAGCCACATTGTTGCACTTTTTCAAGATTTTCGTTTTTTTAGGTGGTTTTGCACAAAATCCTACCTAAGAAAAAAATTTCGGCAATGCAGCCCATGTGGAAGTGCCTAAACATTAGAATTAGTATTAGTAGTCAAGATGGCGGAAATAGTAAACACAACATCATGTCGCTCGTGCAAAAATCCTCTTCAAGACAAGTTTAAATTACCATGTGCCGGTAGGTGCATGGGATATTACCACCTAAAGTGCTACAGTCTTACAAAAATAGAATATAACGTAATCCAGAGTCATAAATCTGTTTTCTGGATGTGTGAAACCCGTTGCTCAACAGTGAACCTAAGCACCGCGCGACCTGACTTCGAAAATTCCTCTTCGGCCGTTTTTGATTTTATTATCAGGAACTTAGTTTGCCTGGAAGAAAGACTGGCGCTTGTGGAGTCCAAGCAATTATGTAGTAATCCAATTAAAAACAAATTGAGCAATGCGCTCATTGAACGTGAAGTTATCACAAGTAACGTAGTCACTGCAGATATCAATGTGGAATCAGCTCCCGACCCATCTGCTAAGTATGCCATTGTGACCTCCGGTGGAACCAACCTGCAACCGTCAAAATCTCCAACTGATACCCTAAATGCGACAGAGAATTCCGACAAAAATATTTTTCATAGTGACGATGGATTTATAAAGGTGAGCTACAAAAAAAGGAACAAAAGCGTAAGTAAATATGCCGACAGCCTACATGAAAACTCTCATCAGGAATGTCCATCAGAAGTCTCCATTAAGGAGAGTACGAGTTTACCGAAATGCGGTCCTGGCATAGCAAAACGAGGTAAGCAAGTAAAACACTTAATATTCGGCTCCAGCAAGGAAAAAAACAGTTTTACAGCAATCCCTAAACATGCCTGGCTCTATTTGGGATGAGTTAACATGAATGTTACAAGTGATAATATTATAAACTTTCTTTCAAAGAGATATAATAACGATAATTTTACAAGCGAAAAAATTGACATATACAGCAGATTTAAATAAAAGTGAAAACTGGCCAGAAGGTGCATGTGTTAGTAGGTTTTCCTTCACCAGGTGGAGGAAGAGTGAAATTTGCAAATCTGAACTAAGTGACCCACCCTCACCATTGTGTGTCCCCTGTCAGAATACAGCAAGTGCTCATTATGATTCTTCAACGAGTGCTATTGATTGTGATAGCAACCCAAGTGAAAGTGCCAATAAAAATCCTCTTCCAATTTTGCCACCTAACCCCAGCCACAATCCCACCTGTAATCAGGCTCCTAAAATGATTACTCGAGGCCAAGCTGGTGTATCGAAACCTAAAGTAAAGTGACTAGATGATGCAATATTATCAGTGCACCTATCTAAATTTAGGCTGCAACAAAGCTAATGTGGCAATTCAGGAATGTGCTGCAATCACTACCATCAAATATCCCAATGCGGAAAGTGTCCCTCCAACTAGTAGTAAGGATTCAGTCAAATTCTTCTTTCTAAACATTCAGAGCATCAGAAATAAATGTCACCTGCTTGAACTTGTACTACAAGAACTCAATACTGATATTTTGCTACTATCTGAACATTGGTCCCTGTCTCTCATATTGATGGGTTTAATCTTATTTCCCACTTTTGTCGCAATCACAACAGATGCGGTGGTGTTGCCATAAATAGTCAACCTTGTATTAATATTAATGGTATTAGTAATGATAACTGCATCGAGAAAGTTTTTGAATGTTCAATAGCCTCATTGAAAGTTAACTCTTCTTTGTATTGTATATTATGTATCTACCATTCTCCCAACAGTAACATCTCTCAGTTTTTCCCCTCTCTTAGAGATACTTTAACTTTTGTCTGCTCAAAACATACCGATGGAATTCTGCTGTTTGGAGATTTCAACATTAATTTACTTAAACACTCTTCTGAAAGGGAAGACTTCATCAACCTTCTCTCAACTTTTGGACTCTATGTTCTTAATAACGAGCCCACTAGAATTACTCCCAGTTCAAGTTCCCAAATTGACAATGTTATAACCAACTTAACTTCCCCCCTCTCTTGCAATGTTTTCAATGCCGGTATTTCAGACCATTTTGGCATTATTGTTCATGCCAAATTTAATAAGCCTACTGCTAGCCCAAAACCTCCGCTTATATATAAATGGCTTTTCCACAAAGGTTCTATTGTCAAATTTCTTTTTGGACTGTCCCAAGAATCATGGAAAGATGTTATTGATGAATCTAATCTTGATATCAAATTCAACACATTTATGAATACCTTTGCAATCCATTTCAATGATGGTTTTCCTGGCAAGTATATTAAACAAGCTAATAACCACAAAAAGAAAATATACTCTGCAACTATTACCTCTAAGGCTCAGATTGCACGTGATCTCTATTATAGAAGTAAATTCTATGATCCTCACCTTTGCTCCGAATACTTACAAGCTCATAAAGATCTTAAGTCTGGCTTAATAAATGAGAGAAAAGCTGCAACCGAATCTTATTTAAGAAATTCGACAAACCAGATTAAGGCATCTTGGAATGTCATTAAGCAATATACTACAGGCAGAAATAGGACCCTGAGCCCTAGTCATATTATATTTAATAGCAACAAAGTCACCAATCCAACAGATATTGCTAATAATTTCAAAAAACAATTCTGTTTCTCCGACAGCAATCCCGTTCCAAAACTAAACAAACTCATTTTTTCTCATAGGTCTATCTTCCTCTTCCCCTCAGACCCACTCGAGATAATAAAGGTCATAAATTCCTTTGACAGCAAGTGGTCTGCTGGTATCGATGGCATCCCTATGACTGTCGTGAAGAGAGCAGCTACTATCATTGCTAACCCTCTATCTGACATCTTTAATTCATCCCTCTGTCTTGGCCATTTTCCTTGCAGCTTAAAACTGGCCCTGGTCATCCCAATACATAAAAAAGGTCCACTCACTAACTCAAAAAATTATAGACCCATATCAGATCTCTCAGTATTCTCCAAGATATTCGAGAAACTTTTCTACAACTGCATCATTCATTACCTTAATCATTTTAACCTTCTCCACACATCTCAACATGGTTTCAGAGAAGCCAGATTCATAACCACTGCTATTTATCAACTAATAAACCTAATTTGTCTTTCCCTAAACAAACACCATCTCAGCACTGGTATATTTTTTGATCTTAGTAAAGCTTTCGATAGCATTATTCACAGTATTTTATTCGAAAAGCTCTTAAAATTAGGCATAACAGGCAATGCGCTATGCTAGATTAAATCTTACCTCTCAAATCGCCAACAACTTGTTCAATACAAGCACTGCACCACAAATGGGATTTTTACTACAAGGTCTTTACCCCTTGCAGTCAAGTGTGGGGTCCCTCAGGGATCCATTTTGGGCCCTTTATTGTTCATTATCTTCATTAATGACCTACCAATGACTCTGTCCAGCACCAATGCCTTCCTCTATGCCGATGACACCTCTACCTTCACGGAAGCCGAAAACATGCCTGCTTTAATACATTTTTCCAATAATGCCATTATGAAGATGCCTGACTGGTGTAATAGTAATAATTTAGTACTTAATAATAAAAAAACTATCTTCCTGCAGTTTCACACTAAAAAATCATCTCCTACCCTGAGCTTCCTCCTGAAAACCAATGATAATATAATTCAACGTGTCACGACCACTAAATTTCTAGGCCTTACAATATCTGAAGACCTAGATTGGTCTCCCCATGCCAAAGCTGTTGTTAAGAAAGTTACCACTGGCATTTTCATGATTCGGAATCTTGCCCAAATCATTGCTCTTGATACATTAAAAATGTGTTACTATGGCAACATTCATTCCCATCTTGCCTATGGCATAATTTTTTGGGGAAACTCTAGTGCTGCTATAAAATTATTCTCAATGCAAAAGAAAGCTGTCAAAGCTATGATAAAAGTTTCACATAGAACCCCAGGTAAGCCTATATTCAGACAACTTAAGATTCTTACCTTACCAAGTATTTACATTCAAAATTGTGCCGTTTTTGTTAAGAGTAACCCCTTGTTATTCCCAGTCAATGCTGCTACCCACCATCATAACACAAGACGTAGAGAAGATATAGATCTACATGATTACACTCTCACTCTCAGCCAACGAGGACCACACCACTCTACCTCCATAATTTTTAACCAACTTCCCCCAGATATTAAGTGTTTACCTTTAAATCAATTTAAAAATAAACTAAAAAATTTATTGGTAGGTAAATCGTATTACTGTATCAGTGAATTTTTAAATGATAAGCTAATGTAAAGTTGTAGTAACTTTCCCTTAAATATTCTATTGTACTTGAATGAGTTTTATATTTGTGTACCATTGCCCTGACGATTTTTTTAAGGATGATTACACAAAAAATTTAAATATTTTTTATTTTATTTTAACTTCTTTTTTGCATTTGTCATAGTGTGTACTTTTATGTAATTTTTTCTCTTGGCTTGTTCTATATCTTTGCTAAGATCTCATAAACCAATAAAGAATAATAATAATAATAATGTTATATGTTATCATAATATATAGATGTTTCTTCCAGAGGAGGATAAAACATATTAGTAGAAGGTGCTTGCATACTGCAAGCATTTCATCTCATCTTGAAAAATCATTCATTTTTGACACAGATATTTCATCATTAAAAATATTCTTTTAATTCTAAAGATTTCACCTCTGCAGCGATTTTCGTTTTTTCCCACATGCAAAAATAATAGTTTAAAACAATCCTCATATGCTGCAATTTAAAAAAATTATACTTTCTCTTTTATGGGGTACTAATGCTACACATTTTAGCCAAATTTTAAAGTTGTAGCACTTCTAGAAGTAAAATAATATTTTTCTAATTGTTTAAAATTAAATAATTTTTAACGGCTGCCGCAACTCATATATGGAAAGATTGAAATGTTTATTTGTGCAAATGCACTACTCTGTAAATAATTTGAACATTTCAGGTTCATAGCTCATCCCGTAGTAACTAAACAGTTATCTATTTGTTTAAATTTTAAGAATTTTTAACTGCCAAACAAATTAAAATATCAGAATTTCTATATTCTCCATTTCGTTTTTTTACAAATCCTATCTACAAAAAAAATTTCAGCTCCGTAGGACATACGGAAATACATAAACCTTGAAAATTTGCTTAAACAATTGCGAATTGCGCATTGTTGCATTTTTTCAAGATTTTGAAAGTTTGAGTTTTTGTAGATATGATGGAGAAACCTTCAGATAAAATGAGACTTCTTACCTAAGTGACATGAGTTCGACTCCAGAAATTCCGAAAGTTGCGTTTTTTTCCATAAGAAAAGCATTGCGCCAATTTTGTAAATTAATTATGGGCACTTGCCGGTAAGCTAGAAAGATGAAATTTTCAGTGTTGCTAGATGCCCGCAATATCTATTAGAAATTATTATTACTTTTGCTTACAGTGTCCTGGGTTCGACTCCAGATACCCCGGAATATCTCTCATAAGTTAGCATGGGAAAACGCAATCCAGTGTGTAGACCATTCTAATAAGTTTAGGAAGCTGAAATTTTGCAAGATTATAGAACTTTTCTCATAACCAACTACAAAAATCGAAAATTTTAAAATTGTAAATTTTAGGGGTTGTTTTAACCCCATTTGAACATTAAAGTTTAATAATTTTTTAGGTACTACGGGATGAGCTAGGAAGCTGCAATTTTCAAATTACTTACAGAACAGTGCATTTGCACAAATAAACATTTCAATCTCTACATATAAATATTGCGGCAACCGTTAAAAATGTTTAAATTTTAAACAATTAGAAAAATATTATTTTACTTCTAGAAGTGCTACAACTTTAAAATTTGCCTGAAATGTGTAGCATTAGTACCCCATAAAAGAGAAAGTATAATTTTTTAAATTGCAGCATATGAGGATTGTTTTAAACTATTATTTTTGCATGTGGGAAAAAACGAAAATCGCTGCAGAGGTGAAATCTTTAGAATTAAAAGAATATTTTTAATGATGAAATATGTTATATCCTCCTCTGTAAGGAACATCTATAAATAATGATAGTAGATGGTGCTTGCATACTGCAAGCATTTCATCTCACGGGTGAAGCTTTCTCGGGTGGCGAGCCGGGTCATATCGACAATCTCTGCCGACGTTTCGGCGACTAACTCTGTCGTCATCATCAGGGAACCTGAGTGCAGTGAACGTATTTTGGGAGGGTTTATATACCTGCCAGTGTGTCAGGTGCCTGCACCTGATTGGCTGGATTGGTTCGGCCAATGGGCATCACGCTCTTTGGCCAAGGACGAGATGACCGGCTTCCAAGCATTGCTCAGGACGAAGCCTGTGTCTCTGTTGATGGTGCTGCTGTATAAGCGAATCTCAATATCCTCCTTGACTATGCGATCCCAAAAACCGTGGGTTCTCGAAATTAATATGGTGTCTGTGAAATTGATGAGGTGTCCCTGGGTGAGGCTGTGCTCAGCCACAGCGGTTTTGTCCGGATAGAGAAGTCTTATGCACCGGGTATGTTCTTTGATACGGGTCTCGATGGTGCGTCCCGTTTGCCCAATGTATGTTTTGCCACATTCACAAGGTATCCTATAAACTCCCGGAGTTTTCAGGCCTAGGTCATCTTTGACGGGCAGTAGAAAACTCCTGAGTTTTCTTGGTAGCTTATGGATGGTTTTGATATATATATATATATATATATATATATATATATATATATATATATATATATATATCAGTTCTCTCTCTGTAGTTGATGAAGGAACAATTCCGAAAGCTTCTACGTTTGTGATGTTTCTGTGTTTTAGTGTTCTTTTACGTGTGTCGCTTCGACATCCCCGGGGCCTCGCCAACCTGAAGTCGTCTGATTGGTGAGTGCTCACTGGGTTTCCTCATCCCAACACCTTGTTGACATCCATTTATCCATTTTACCTTTCCTTTTCCGTAAGCTGTTATATATATATATATATATATATATATATATATATATATATATATATATATATATATATATATAATATATATATATATATATATATATTGTATAAAACCTAAGGTACCTCTGTAAGTGCTACAGAGCTGAAATTTGGCCTGAAGATAGGTAATTGGGTACAATCTCTGGAAAAATCTAAAATTCCAGAAAAAGTTATATTTAAGGGGTATTTTCGACCCCAATATCCACTTTTAAACACCTGTAAGAATTTGTGCAGGGCTAAATAATATAGAATTTTTAAATTAGTTTCAATTAAGACACAAAGTCGAGACTGTGTTCTGGATGAAAGATTGAAGTTTATTTTTCTTTAACACTAGAATGCCCAGATGGGTCAGTTTGACCTGAAGGAGAATTTGAATGCATTTTTCTACTGTAATATGACCTTGAACCCAATTTCCTTTCATGGCTTCTAATCATTTAAGAAGGTATTTACCCAACAGAGATTTTAATCATGTCATGACAGTATGTCATGAATTATAAATAAATTTACCTCAGATGCCCAAACGGGTCATTTTGACCCAAGTGTAGAATGAGTATTTTCTTCAACATGGAATGCCAAAATGCTTCCATGTTATTGCAGCTAATGATATTCAATTACTATTTTTTCAGCTGTTCCTTGAATTCAACCCTGAATTCCTCTATCTCTCCTCCCCTCTCTCTCCCTCCCTGATTCCCTCTCTCCCTCTCGCTCCTAATCATCACTCGGTCGTCTTCTGTCTCAAAAATGCAGCAGTGTGTGCAAGTATGAACTTGCAGATATTGTCTTCCACTCATTTTATCTCAACAAGTACTTTGCACAATCCCTGGTGGTATTCGGATGCACAATAACGTGTAGGCAGCCTCACATGCATTTGCACAGAATAGTGTCAAAAACGCGATTTATATTCTGATGAGATTTTCACGGAACTCATGTGTTGGGCGGAGATACCTTTTATAACATTCTTGATTTGGCAGCAATAAATGCTGTCGTGAATTATACCGCCATCACTGGTAAGAAAATTTCACAAAGAAAATTCATCAGACAGCTTGCAGTGAAGCTACGAATGATGTAGGTACATGAAAAAGTGGCCAAATTATGATAATCAAGGTGATGGATCTGATTTGGAAAAGAAGTTGTTCCAAAACGCCAAAGATGCAAGATCATGGAAAATTGCAGGGAAAATAAAACCTCAACCAAATGCACAGTATGTAAGAAAATGGTTTGTGGGAAGTGCAAGGGCAAAATGCGTTGCACTTGCGTCGGCTGCACTAATGCGATGAAAGAATAATAATTTTGTTATATTATTTTAAAACATTGTTTGTTCGTCACAGATATGTGTCAAAGAAATCTATTTTTAAGGTATGAAAGATTTTTGTTGTTACATAGTATAGTAAAATAATTACTATTTATAACTAGCATTAGTTTATTAAATTAGTTAAAACTCAACCTGTTTGTAGTATTTGTAAGCAAAATTAGTGCTTTCAACCTGAACGTATTATCGCTATGCATATTCGACTAATAATGCCTTTTTATAGTTAGCGTGTTTATCTCTGTATATTTTAATTGTCCATTTTTTTGCTACCCGTGCCCGACTTTTTCGTATACCGTGTATAACGCACACCCTAGATTTTGTGGTGTATAAGAACAAAATTTTAGAATTATATTATCATGTTTGGTATTAAATAGAGTAACATAAATAAATAAATAAAGACACTTATGCAAATCTGACTTTACGTAAAAACCTCCAAAAATTAATTTTTTAAATCCTCAAATTCTGAGTTGTGGAAATTTGCTTACAAAGCAAAATGCTTCAGGCTTAAAGATCAAATGTTGAATGAAGTTTAAACATGTCAATTTATTTTAAATTTATCAAACTACATATAACACTTATTTACAGAATATTGAATGGCTAGAGATGTTTAATCGCAGTATTTAATACAAAATCTTAAATTTCGTTGCGTATCGTGATCGCCTTCCATGCATAGTTATTTGGTGCTGAAGATGATGAGGAAGATAAATTCTATGGGTTTTAGAATTACATCGTTTATTACCATATTTCTCGGCATATAAGAGAGACTTTTTTCCAGAAAAATAACTATCAAAATCAGCCTGCGTCTTATATGCCGAAGGTAAGATTATTATTGTTCTCAATATTGACACTAACAAGCACACTCATCCCCAAAATGGAATAATTGGCAGTCATTCATAGCAAAAACAATAAAAAATACATTATTAATAATTATTAGTGAAAAATTTGTTAATAGATACAGTAATATCTAATGCAACGTGAATTCCAAGGACGCATTTTCATTATTGCGCTTTAATACATGCCTGCTCACAGTGATTACAATTTCGGCACGTTTGTTGAATAATGCAATTAATGTCATGGAACAGTAGAATTCGTGTAGATGCCATAAATATTTTATACATATCTAGGATAAATAAAGTTACGTATATTGAGATTGCAATGGCTACAAAAATGAAAAGATATGCCTATGCTATCACCTATAAGCTTCAGGAGATTCAATATGCAAAAAACGCATGGAAACCATGTAGCAACACATCATTTCAGTTCACCTCCCACAGAAAAAAATTATTCGAGAATGGAGAAAACGAGGAAAAATGAAGCTGATGGGATAAGAGAACGATACTCTTCGTAATATTGGCCTTAAATGGCCAAAACTAAAAGAGGAAGTGATGGATAGTAGAACAGAGGGAGTTAGGTGTTGCAATATCGATCAAAATTGTTATGTACAAGACAAAAGAGGTTGCAGAAGAAAAAGGACTAGTTGAGCGCATGTATAATGAGCACAATAACGCTAACAAAGACAAACACATGCGTCCATGCTCTCAGCAGGATTCAAACCCACGACCCTAGCATTGGGAGCTAGACACGCTAACCTCCCTTCTACCAAGGCCGGCGATCATCTTGAACTTAAGTTTAAGTAAGTACTATCGGTAAAGTGTATCTATAAGTGCAACGTGTTAGACACACTCCGACAGCTTTAATTAATACAACTGCCAAGTTCATGAAGAGCACATTTAGTTATACAAGTCTCGAAGCAATTATTTGTTTTATATTATCCCTATTTATTTTACGAATGAAGTTTATCTAAAATGTTATACTTAACTGTTATCACACCATACTATTTTCTGTAAATTTTGCCAGGTACAGACTTAATCACTGCTGGAAATGATACACAACGTGATCCTTCGCAAATGCCTTGGTGGACCAAAATACTTTTTTACCTGAAAAATCTTCTAAAAATCCAGGGTGCATCTTATATGCCACAAAATATTATATATATATAATATATTCATTAACTAAAATTATTTCAATTTGCGTATATACAATGTTTTTTGTTTTCAATAAGTGTTTTGCAGGATGTCTACCTGGCGATTTTGTGGGAATCAGCTGATTAACTAGTGAAATGTGGAATATTAGGAGAGGATGGAAATGCAATTGTAAGAAAGTAGTCAGGTGTTTGATAAGTTTAATTATTATATGTATAAGCTGGATTATCGATAACACTAGTCAACAAGGTTTTGGTAACATGAATGAAAGCTAACTTTTTACATTAATTCTGGCATGCTCATTCCAGATCTGGACTTAAAAATTTTGCATCACGTCACAGTTTACAAAAAACAGTAATGATCATTTGTCATAAATTTTTGTAAAAATAAGCATCTCTTACTAAATGTTGGCAGAACTGGTGGATATAACATGAGTGTTGGCAGAACTGAAGGATAGAGGGGAAATAGGATATCATAACAAACACATGCATTTTAGGCATCAGTACATTGTTTTTCTGTGAATTTGTGTTCTGCAGATGGAGAAAGGATACCATCGCAGCTGTGTGAATTCTCCAGACAATTTTTGTTATGTGTGTGGGCAGTTTACAGCAAAATCATGATGTCGATCTATAACAAAGATGATAAAACAATTTTGGTTGTCATTTGGGAGATCAAGATTTAAGTTGGGCACCGTACATATGCTGCATAACGTGCTACATAAACCTGATAGAATGGATGAAAGGAAAGAAGAGCATGCCAATTGCCATTCCAATGATCTGGCGGGAAACAACCAGCCACCTTGAAGGCTGCTATTTCTGTCTTACAAAAATTGAGGGTTTTTCAAGAAGAAAAAATAAAATAGATTATTCAAAACATCCCATCTGCAATGAAGCCAGTGCCACACAGAGAATATCTTTCTACTCCAATTCCACCACCTAAGCTTTGGAAAAAAATAGTGATGGTTTTGCCTACTTAAAAGGAAAGTTTCCAAAACTGAGTGACATAAAACTCAAAGAAGATATCTTTGTTGGTGTGCAAATTAGAAAACTTTTGCATGATAACAGTTTTGAATGCAAACTGAAATCCATTGAATTAGCTGCATGGAAATCCTTTAAATCCGAGGTTAATGGGTTTCTGGGTAATAAAAAAGAGGAGAACTATCAACAATGGGTAGAAGAACTGTTGCATAACTATAAAAAATTAGGATGCCGGATGTCATTCAAAATATAATTTTTACATTCTCATTTGTTCTTCTTCCCAGACAACTTGGGTGTTGTGAGCAATGAACAAGGTGAAAGATTCCACCAAGATATAAGTAACATGGAGCATTGCTATCAAGGAAGGTGAGATCCTGCCATGAAGGGTGACTATTGCTGGTTTTTCCAAAGGGAAGATGATACTGTTCATAAGAGGAAAAAATAACTTTCTCTGTAATGAATTTTTTTTACAGTTGAGAGAATGGCAGTCAGAAGTAGAGACCTCAGTGGCAAATGTATGGTATATAAAAAGTAAGAAGTTTGATAGTATCTTTCGTTTGATTAATGAAAATACTAACTTATCCATTCATATTGCTTAAAATCAATGAAAATATACTGCTAGTTCAGGGTAATTCAGCTTTAGATACTAGTAGGAGTGAAACTGTTGATCACCAACAAGGCTTTCAATAGCCTTTTCATAGGTAAAACAGTTTTCAGAATAATCTTAAATGAATCAAGATAAAAAGTTTTTAAGATAAATAAAAACACTATCAATAATAATTACAATAAATAAAAACTTACAATTATTAGCAGAAATTTCCCTTCAAATAAAGGAGGAATCCTTGTATCAATACAAATCCACATTAAAATAAAGAGACTTCTATTACACCATGAATAATAACAATAGCTTGTTTAATCTCATTGATATGATGATGTCTATCTTCCCATGCGAATTGAAATACACATTTATCATGGCACAAATGCAAGGATCTGGTGGCTGAGGTGACTAAATCACTCGTTTTACGCGATGGTGAGGTGGTTCAAACCCCACGAGCAGCTTTGGATTTTTTTCAGATTAGACAGGGTCCAAAACATATATAATATATATACACAGTAAAACCCCTTATTTCCACTTTTTTAGGGACCTGGAGAAAAAAATGTGAATTGTGGGAGAGCAAATTGAGGGAAAAGGAAAAATAGCTACTAATTTTCCTTTTAAACTCGCTCATTTGTTACAATAAGACTAATGATAAAATCAGTGTTAAAAGAGATAAGTTTATAAAGAGTATATCTATTTATTCATTTACTTAACCAGAATACTTTTTAATAATCATAATAGTATTAAAATATGTGCTGAATTAAAACGCTAGTACTAGAGTATGCTTGGATTTCCATTACATTCCCCACATTACATTTGTCTGGAAAATTGTACATAGATGCAGGTATATTTACTTCAGGAGCATCAAACTTTTTCAAAGCTTGAATAGTGGTCGTTTTTTTCACCTCTTGAGCTACAACTATTTTAAAATTTATGTTATAACTTCATCGGATTCCTCTGTTAACCTGGGATTAGGGTTATTTGCGCCTTACCCAATGACACTCCTGCCCCCCTTCTCCGACACTGGGAACTTGCACATATACATCTTCTTGACTCTTTCTCCCCGCCTGGCCTCAACCTCCGCTAATTCTATTAGCCCCCTTACAATGTCTCCTATGTTACTATATATATATATATATACAGAGAGAGAACTGTTCTCTCTCTGTAGCTGAAGAAGGAGTAGTTCCGAAAGCTTCTACGTTTGTGATGTTTCTGTGTTTTAGTGTTCTTTTACGTGTGTCACTTCGACATCCCCGGTGCCTCGCCAACCCGAAGTCGTCTGATTGGTGAGTGTTCACTGGGTTTCCTCATCCCAACACCTTGTTGACATCCATATATATATATATATATATATATATATATATATATATATATATATATATATATATATATATATGGATGTCAACAAGGTGTTGGGATGAGGAAACCCAGTGAGCACTCACCAATTGGTGAGTGCTCACTGGGTTTCCTCATCCCAACACCTTGTTGACATCCATATATTCATTTTACCTTTCCTTTTCCGTAAGTTGTTATATATATATATATATATATATATATATATATATATATATATATATATAACAATACTTGATTTATTTAAAATAATGTTTGGGATTTTTATGCGTTCTTTGCACTAAGTGAACACATTTAAGGAAGGTCGTTTCTGTCCGTCTGCATGCTAAGACTTGGAAATCGCTGGACGAATTATGATGAAATTTGGTATTGGGGAGTTTTGCTAAAATTGGTCGACTGATTTCAATTTTGGTCAATATTGCACAACAATGATGACCACTTTACATGAAGACCAACAATGTTCCCTTGTTTCAACTCAGAAACTGCTGTACATATTTTGATGAAATTGAGGAGTTTTACTAAAATTGGTCGACTGTTTCCAATTTTGCTTAAAATCGGACAACAATGACGATCATTTTACATGAAAACCTGCATAAAGTTTATTTATTTATTTGTTTAAAGTTTGCTCAACTATAAAATTACAATGTTCCTTTGTTTCTACTCAGGAAATGCTACACATTTTGATGAAATTTCGTATTGGGGAGTTTTACTAAAATCGGTCAACCGATTCAAATTTAAAGTTTAAATCTGACAACAATGACGACCAATTTACATGAAGACCTACATGTAGTTAACAATGTTCCTTTGTTTCAACTCGGGAACTGCTTCACGTATTTTGATGAAATTTGGTATTGGGTAGTTTTGTTAAAATTAATTGATCGGTTCCAATTATGATTAAAATCAGACAATAATTAGGATTACTTTACATGAAGACCTACATGTATTTTACAACATACCTCGCTTGCTTCTCGTTAAATTATCATCTGTGTGAAAAATATTGAGAACATTGTGAAATCTCAAATAAAGCATTTGGAATCTCTGTGTACTCCTACATGGAGTACACCTTTCCAATGTTGTTTTGTCAGAGGATCCGCAAAAAGTTTTCAGGACGAAAAGGGATCTGCAGCAGAATAAGTTTAGGAAACACTGCTCTAAGGTAAACATGACATTTTCTGCATTGAATTTTCATTTTAAAACCGAGTTTAAATATTTAGCGTGTATATATTGAAAAAAGTGTTTTGACAGACGACTTAGAATTTGCATAAGTTTTAGTTAACATGACAATTTATGAAAACCACTGAAAATACTTACCACGCCAATATCTCTAGCAGAAACAGAGTGGTGATCAACAGAACATGTGTTAGTTGTGGAAGAGAGAGATGGAGCTAGTGGAACAACACCAAGAACTGTTCCAATACTAGCTCCTCCAAGCGCAGAGAGAGAACGAGGGGTGGGCGTGGACAGCATTGTGGTTACTGCAGGCGTGGACAGCATCGTGGTTACTGCAGGCGTAGAAGATCCTCCAAAAGATGATGTGGAAGAAGAGGTTGAGGAGGATGAGGAAAATGGCGAGCTGTTGGAATTGGGCACAGCTTCAGGAGGGCATGACCATGGACAGCGATAAGCAAGAGGACGAGCAAAACACACCAAGAAACCTGTAAAAGAAATTCTGATTAGTGGATGCGTAAGATGGTAGCTGGACATAATGCAGATGGACATTATGCCAACAGGACAAAATGTGGACAGACGATATACCATCCATGGACAATTCATGCAAACTTTAGTGTTTATTAAATTATCTAATGTTTCATTTTGTGACTGAGGGCAGGATAATTTGTGCAAACTTCAGTGTTTTTATTAAATTCGCTCAAGTTAATTTTTGTGACTGGGGGCAGGGTAGAATAAATCATCTTATTATATAGGAATTATTTATGTCTCTGGAATGAGAATGTTATATACATTAAAAATAAGGAAAAACAAGTAATGACTAAGGGGATGTGGATGGAAGCAATTCTTATGAAACGTAAGAAATATAGACAACTACCATATCTGCCCGAATACAAGCCGATGTTTTTTGTCAAAATCTATCATGAAAAATTCACCCCTCGACTTAAACGTGAGTCGGAGAAAAAATTTGGGGTTAAGGTTAAGTATCGTAGTTACCCATAGATGGCAGCACGCCTCTCATTGCCATGACATTCAAATGATAGTACTATATTTTTCGTAAAGTAAATATTTGACCTATAATGAATATTAATGAATAAATAATGAAGCTCGAATATTGAATTTAGCAGTACGTGTTTTGTTACCATTGTTACTTGTTCTTTTATTTCTAAATGCTATTGGATATTTTCTTTCATTTCTCATTAATAGTTAGCAATTGATTTATTTTTCATTAGCCATTAAAAGAAGTTTTACTTAGCTATTGGAGTTATTGCTATAGCCATTGTAGCATTTGTATGCATATTAAAACTCCATTCATGGAATCTATTAAAATTGCATACATACATTGACTATGCAGACAATTACGCAAAATGCGATGATGGTTTTGGATGCTCAACTGTTTGAATTTCAATAAAACTTTACATGGAACGTGTATAATTAAAAAAATGCAATTCTTAAGGCAATGTAAATGCTAATTTAATTGGAAATAGACCTGGATGAAAAATTATCTTGGCGAGGTTGCTATTGCTTTATTTGACCTTTTGTAAAAACGAAGATGAATGAAATTAGCATCAGTGAATGTGGAACATTATTCAACAATGCAAAATTATTAATTGGAGTAATATTTCAGAATGCCAACAACTAAATCATTTCCCACTCTTTTCTTCAATCTTGAATAATTTATTCTAGGCTGTGCATGCATGTCCAGCAGACTTCAGCATAAAACCTACAAAATTTACCTTTTTGCAAAAAAAGGTGGAAATTTTTGGGGGGTCGGCTTCTATTCTGGCGGATATGGTATCGACTTGGAATTTCACATATAATAAAAATATGCAAAAATAACCATGTATGGAAATTAGGCGAGTAGGGAGGAAGGAGAGAGGGAGGGCAGGCTGCAAGCAATACTCATGAATCTCAACTCGCCAACTGGAAAATAACCACTCTTCCAATTTCAATCCCTTCCTCATCCATATGGAAAACAAAGGCTCAAGATTCAACCATTTAGAGCAAATGGAAATCCTTTTTAAAAGCAATCCCAATGACATCAACAATGACCATCTCTTCCCTACCCATTTCCTGCTGCTTTCTTCGGTAATCCCCTTACTGACCAATACCACGGACTGATTTCCTCCTGCCCCTCCCTCTAGCCTATCCCAAACTGCCTCTTAACACGTTCAGAACTGGCGGCCACTTGAGTGGCCCTTCTGATCCTGATATAATACCTAAGGGCCGCTCGAGCAGCACAGGTTTTAACCTGCCCCAGCATCGCTAAGCATCAGTTGGGCTCCGACTTTCACAGTGATGTGCTTAGTTTTTAATTCGGTTTATTATCTTACTGTCAGTTAGTTTTTTTTCAAATATTTGAATGCATCTTTGAACAAGGTAAAATTGAATATCATTCACTTTATATCGTATATATTTGAACTATCAATAATGAGGTCAGGCTCAACCCTGTGGAATTTACTCATTGAGAAAAAGAAAGAACTTGGTCACTTCCACAAATTTATTTTGCACGACCGGTTTCACTATGATCGTAGCATCATCAGGTGATAAAATATAAAAATCGTTCCATATATATAGGGAAAAAAGGGGAGAGAGGGAGACAGGAGGGGTTACAAAGAAAATGAATGGAAGGTAATTGAATAAACAGTTAGGAAATGAAAGGGGTTGGAAAAGAAGGCGAAAGCAACATAGTTACAAAATGTTACAAAAACTTGGTAAAAGGGCCAAAGACAACAATGTTGATACAAAGTATTTACAAAATATTCGGTAAGCTAAATAGAGGAAAATGATTGTTGAAAAGGTATTCATTTAAGAGAAGCGAGTCTTCACAAAAAATTATCTCTAGCTGTTCAAGAGCATCCAATTTGCGACCTTTAATTTCAAAGTGGAGGAATTTAGGGTTGAAGGAACTATTATGATTGAGGTTTAAAAGACGTTTCGCAAATTGAGAATTCGAATTATTTAAACGGAACTTATGCTCCTTAATTCTCTTGTTAAAACTCCCCCCGTTTGGCCGATGTAGACCGCTCCGCAATCATCACAAGCAAGTTTATATACACCACTTCTTAATGACAACTGTATCCTGTCTTTAGCATTAAGGAATAATTTGGAAAATGTAACTGGGGAGTAGAAAGCAGGTTTAAGTTTAGGAAAAAGGTTGGACAATTTATAAGAAATGTTTCCAAAAATGGGAGTCTGCGCCAACTAAGAGGTTTGGAGGTGAGATTAGGCCTCTATTTAACTTACCAAATATTTTGTAAATACTTTGTATCAACATTGTTGTCTTTGGCCCTTTTACCAAGTTTTTGTAACATTTTGTAACTATGTTGCTTTCGCCTTCTTTTCCAACCCCTTTCTTTTCCTAACTGTTTATTCAATAACCTTCCATTCATTTTCTTTGTAACCCCTCCTGTCTCCCTCTCCTCCCCCTTTTTTCCCTATATATATGGAACGATTTTTATATTTTATCACCTGATGATGCTACGATCATAGTGAAACCGGTCATGCAAAATAAATATATGGAAGTGACTAAGTTCTTTCTTTTTCTTGATTTGAACTATATTCTTGATAAAGAATGACATTTTAAAACATTGTAAGATATTTTATTGTGTATAGATGTCGAAATAAATATTCTTTTGAAAATAAATTATATTTTAATTTTATGGTGACATTTCAAAATTAATTACTTTTATGTAAATACGTGTGTGAAACTGCTAAGTTTAGAAAAAATAGGTAAAATATTCATGTTTGATTAATATGTAATGGAGGATGGAGACTAACAAATACCTGAGGGATGCTCGAGCGGTCCACAGAAAAGTTAATATTATAAACATTTAAGAAAGACAACAATAAAAATGGATTCATACATAACACTATTGGGCATTTTACTTCCGAAATAAGAAAAATAAACAAGGTATCAGCGAAGGTTGAAAAACTAACTTCAGCACTGAATGTGTAAAGTGCTCTGCTTCCCAATCTTCCTTCCAATCCTTCCTTTCCCACTGCTACCCATTCCCTTTCTTATGCTGTATGTGAACTGTTTTTTGGCCTGATGATGACTATCTTATAGTTGAAACTGGTTGCCTGTTTTTTTCTCCAATAAAGTGAAACTTTTACCAAGTGCAAACCATCTTTATTCTCCTTGAATATGGAGTTCCATCACATGAAGGCCTCTTCAGTCTACTTTAATCACACTTCAACTCAATATATCCATATTATGGAATTCTTGGCCTAGCCTATTATTTTTAACAATACAATTATTACACAAGTAAGAATTCACTTATACATAATAACATCAAGCATTTGATGCAAATCAAAACTCCCTCCCTCCCAGTTGCTATGCTCGTAGCCAGGGCAAAAAAGAGCCCAATGTCGAGAAATATGTATCCTGCTATTTTTCTGCAGCAGGGGGTGTTTGAGAATGACTCCAGTATGCTACTACTGGGCCCCGCAAAATGAAACTTCTGGGGAAATAAACCACTTCGGAAAATGACTTACCAGAAGATGATTTTCAGGAAAATGATCATTCGGGAAATTTATTTTCCAGAAAATGAAACATTTGGGAAAATTCTACTTGGGAAGGCTCAACTTTGTGGAAAAATCCCATAATATAAAGATAATATTGTAAATTTCAAGTGGAAATTTACAATACTGTCTTTATTTATAATCGGGAAAATGATTTTCTGGAAAGTGATACCAACCCATTCTTTCCTGACCAGAAGGAACTACTACTGCTACAAAAACAACAAAACAGCAGAAAAGATGAGGGCTTTGCTCTTGAAATACAGGGTGTTCCTAAATTATGCCGACAAAATGATATGGGTTGTAGGGTGGCATGCCCGATGTGCAAAACACCTGGTCCCTGTCTCCGGAGTAGTTTCCTGATCGAGCTACGAGGTGAGAAATCTTGTACTGAAGTGCCCGGTGTTAAGGCAATCCTTATGCTTTGAATGCCACTTGTGATGCACTGCCTCTGTGCACAGTGAAATGTTTTGCTCACTCTGTTTACTTAGTATTGCTTGCAGGCATGAGTGTACAGATTGTGGATGGTGCATTCGGTGGCACGTGTTTTTGTCGAGTTAGAAGAAAAAGAAATTGGAACTTCAGGATGTAACAGCATGTTTTATTAATCCACAATCACCATACTGAGTACAGGACAAGATTCATTAAAGGAGGTGCTCAAACTGGCGGCTCCCAACCTCCAGACACAATATGCATCTTTTGAACAATGATTGCCTCAGTCATTTGAAAATTCCCGCCATGTTGCAGATGGAATCACAAGCAGTCTGGATGTGAGGGAAAAGGTTTGCCTCTTGACCGTCTGCATTTTCATACATGAGGCTCTCAATGTGACCACAAACAAAAAAATCCAGAGGATTGAGATCCGGGGAGCGAGTTGCCCAATGGATGGGTTGCCTTATCACTGGGTGCTGAGGCACAAGATTTCTCACCTCGTAGCTCGAACAGGGAACTGCCCCAGACACAAGGACCTGGTGTTTTGTACATCGGGCATGCCACCCTACAACCCCTATCATTTTGTCGGCATAATAAAGGAACACCCTGTATGTATCTAGTGAGTTTTTCTGAGTGATTGTGCTAGTTTTTGACAACAGGTCCCTGTAGGCCATCGTCCTGCAAACTCGTACCATTTTAATTTTTTTCCATTTTCTCATCTGGATTATTTTACGGTTCAGGAGTTTTTATTTTAATTCTAAAAACAATAGCATTTCAAAGACTAAGCGAAGGTTTTGGACATGCAGTTACTGCTGGCACAGTTTAGAGGTAAAGAGGGAAATAAAGAGTAAAAATTAATTCATAGATTCTCACCAGCACTACTGAAGCGAGCACCTGAAGTCTGTGGAAAAGGCACAAATGAATCCTGGAAGCCTCCTCCATAAGGAGTGGATGACTCAAGGACAGGAGGGGTGAGGTGAGGCAGTGGAGGAGGAAGGGGAATATTAGGAGCAGGCTGCGCCATCGCAGCTGACCCCGCTGTCAATGATGCTACGCCTCCAACTGGAGCTGCTATAGAGTCACATAACATGGCTCCCTCCTACAACAAAAGACATGAAAACATTCTCTACTCAAAATGATAAAGGGCTTAACTTTAAAACTAAAATCTTCAAGATTCAACAAGTTATACTGATATCTAATTGCTTCAAAAGGAAAATTATTTTCTATGTTATAACTTTGGAGCACAAAGACATCTTTTGTGGTATGCCTGTAGTTTCAATGGTATTACATACAATAAAACTTCAGATAGTGCAGAAGTTGTTTCCTTAGAAAATATTAAGGAGCTGTGTTTTCTAAAGTACTAGCAGATGTACCTGGCTTCGCTCGGGATATTAAAGTGGTAGAGTATTTATTTTGTTGAAGGTTAAAATAACATAACTGAAAAAGAAGTTCGAGAAGGAAATAAAACACAGATACCGGAGGCTGTATGAAAATAATCTAAAATAGTAATATATCATCATACTTTACCTTTCGTTTATAATACTTTATTGTAAACAATATTTGTTGTTTTTCCTCCAGGTGCTAGGATGGTGAAGTTACGTGGGCTTAAATCTAAAATAAAAATCTAACCTGGATTTATTCCTCAACTTTGGCACAAACATAACACTCAAAAGGACTGGTACACACTGGGGGTTACCACTTTTTAAAAAATCCAAAATTTTCTGCCTGCAATACACATGGGTGAACCATACAATCAAACTTATCTGCAATTAATTAAGTTGCAATCTATTACGTTTGACGTTGCTACAACAAAAATTTCAATGCTTCATAAAAAGTGCGATGACTAACGTAATTCTATCGTCTATTTGAAGGTTTAATAGATGCTAATTCAATTGGAGGCACAATGCGGGATGCCTTGGCAACACCTGGAAAGAGTATGAAAAAGTGATAAAATTTCGAAAAGAAATGCGTATTTCTGACCAATTCCTCCGTATAACATCTAAACATTGCAAGAATAAGATATTTTATAGTTTTAGCCGTTGAATAAAGCAAAAATGGAGAAAATTGGTCGATATTTACGTATTTTGATGAATGAAAGAAAAAATCTTACACCATGAAAAATCAAAAATCACGTGTAAACTTATGTGAAAATATAATTGTCTTAGACCTCAGATTCATATAAATTCTTTGAAAATTTTTTTTTGGGTATTTAAGTACAGGTATACCCCATTTTACGTACACTCGCTCAGCGTACTTTCACTATAATGTACTTATAACATTGATACCTAGAACCCATACAACATACGTACAGGATGCCAACTTCGCTCAAGTGTACACTGATGCCGGGTCAAATTTCGTCCAATCAGAAGCTGTGTACAGTGTGCTCTCTGGGACATGCAACCTATGGCCCGCAATGCTTTGATTAGGATTTGGTCCGTAATATTTAATCCAAACAATTACGTAAACTTAAATTAAAATTGCAGCCATAAAACCTTGCCTAGTGAATATTTAACACTAAAAAATTGTTTAGACTTTATTTTTATTTTAAAAATCACGAATGATATCTTGAGTAAGTTCCCATATCTCATCCGGCCCGCCAAAGCAGTCGCAGTTTATAATATGGCCCACCAAAGCACTCGCATCTAAATGCGGCCCGCCATGCAAACAAGGTTGCACACCCCTACTCTAGAAGATTCGGTTTACACCACATTGTTTTCAGTTTGGTGCAGGTCGAATTTTGATTTCTGAATATATTTTACATATTTAAGCCATTAAATAATTAACCCTATTTTGTACCTGTGGTGATTTTTCCCTCACTCCTTTTTCTATTGCATTTATCTGATAGCACTTAACGAATGGCATGTACGAACATGCACGTTTGAAATGCTCGTTCGAATAATGCCGCTACCATATATTGCCGATACTTGTGCATTGCCGGACATAATGCTCTGGCCCTAAGTACGCCATGCCCCAGGATGACATGCCCTCCGAGTACCTGCCTGCTTTATATACGCTAAGTACCCCTCACCTTCCTAACCTTTCCTCTTTCCTTCGGTTATGTAAGGACAATAAAGAAGCAGCCAATAAACAGTGACAAAACCACCATTTCAAAAGGCCCGCCTCTGGCATCATGTAATCTTCCATTATGACAAGTGGAGGCCGGCAGACAAGACCTTCACGTGCGCTCACAAGTTGTGGCTGATTCACCTGAAGTACAAGCTTTCGAAGAGATCGCCGACTTACTTCCTCAAGTGGGCAGTGATATACCAAGCAGCTGAAGACACTATTCAGTGTTGGAGTGGGCATTATTATTCCAGCAGCTTGAAGAGATTATCCCAATTATATCTGGTGTAATCTGACTGACTTTGACCAAGAGACAAGCTTCATCTCGAATTGTCTTTCACAGTTAAATTTGTATTTTCTTAGTGTGATCGTAATGTAAAATTTTGTTATATTCAACATAATGTATGGTTCTAATTTCATAAGACCTTTACCATATAGCATATCTGTTGATGTTCTTGTATTGAAAAATTTTGTTTGCTGCAAATTGGAGGCACCGGAGAGATTATCAATCATATTAGGTTGTTGATTGTCTTATCTGATTTTTGCTATACTTCTCGTATTCTCGTGGTATAGTTCCTAGATTTCTGCTATATTTTTGTTTTCTCATGGTATAGTTCTTTTTGTATTTTGTTCATCATTCTGCTTTAACGTTTCACATGTTCCATCCCCCCATTCTACCAATTAAGCATTTGCCCTAGATTTTTGTTGGCACCCCTCAAAAATGTTATTCGCCGAAGACATCCAGTCTAACAAAGCTGAGATGACACACCAATTTTCCAATTGCGTTAGAGTCGCTAATCAGCTGTTACTTGAAATTCCCCCTTTCCAGGAAGCCACCTCTGAGAATTGGATTACTTTTATATCTGCTGTGTCCGATGTATTGTCTTTGTTGCTTATTCTGTGATGATTATTTGGTTTGAAACATCCGCTGCATCGGGTTTCGATGTTGTTTTGTTTTGCCTTGTCTTACCCCACCAGGGGTCCCTAGCGGGGCAGAGTTGGATATACATATGAAGGGGGCGGGGTGTTGGAGGAGAATCAGAGAGCGAGTCTCGGAGCTGTCACATGTTTGCGGATTGTGTCGTATTGGTGGACTGTTGCTGTTTCATTTTAGTCTTTGTTAGGTTTCCTCTTTTATCCCCACTTTCCTTCCATTTTCCTTTCCCTTTCCTCTTTACCTTTCCATAAGATCCCCGCATACCCTTCCATTCCCGGTGATGATAAAGTGAGGGTGATCGCTATGTATTTTCTGAGGGAACTAAAAAAAAAATAAAAACATACATATGCCCTTCCTTCTCCCCATTTTGAGTGCAAGTGGAATAATCCCCTTTCCTTCTCCCCTTTATGCTTGCACTGGTGCCCAATGACCTTATCTCCTTCTCACCGGACCCACGACCGAGTGGACACCCCAGGCGAAACATCATAATTCCGAAACATTACTTGCTGATATTGCTATTGTCCAAACTTCCGGCGAATTGTCGACAATTTTGGCTGTCCGTAGTAAATCAAAAGGTGCCCTGGGAACAAATAATACCAAGAGTATGGGAAACTTTCGTCTCTAATAGGAAATATGAATGGCTCATAACTACTAAGATTAAAAGATTCCAATTCCTGCACGAGTCCCCTTGCAACTTTCTTTATTCCATGCAAGGTGCCGTAAGAGCACTGGGAAAATTGTACTCCAACAATGAGTTTATCGAATTGATATTGGAAGGTTTAAGTCCCATCACCTAATCCACCTTAACTTTCGCTAAACGCCCATAAACCTCAAGGAAGCTGGAATCTCTGATGACTCATGCGGTCAAGTGCATGATGAACCATCTAGAATATGCCGCAGTCCACGTGCCATCAACCTCGCTGAATTCACTCTCTTCTCCCACTATGTCACTTGTATCCCCGCCTGAAATCACTTGCTCCTTTTGTAATAGGCATGGATATTCCTCCTGCAACTGCCAAAGAAGAAGAGAGAGAGAGATCGTCCCACGAGGCCACAAACCAATCATCCGGCTATATCATTCACAAACATCGTCGAAAATCTTCAATTACCACTTGTTAATTGCGACGTTCATTCCACAAAGATTAAAGCATTGCTAGATACCGGCTCTTCCGTCCCTGCTCAACTACGAGACCTAGCAAAAAATTCCCCACCGCGGACACTTTCAGCGGTACCTGATCAAATGTTGGAACGTCACCACCCTCTCCCTCGTTTTGACGAGATGCATTAAATTGAGAGTTCATCTTCAAAATCTCTCATGGAGGCATACGTTATACTTGCGCGACTAACCCATGCAAAAGATATTGGGCCATGATTTCATTACAAGAACGCGAATGGTGCTTTTTCACAATGCGTTCTCCTTCGAATGCAGCCCAAACAACAAATACTTTTTTCACAGCAATTCTGATACTCCATCGACTTCGCCCATCATCCCCTACCGACTATCTGTTAACAATCAATGCCAGAATAAGGCTTCCGTTAGAAGTAGAATCTATTTCGCTCCGGAAAATGTCCCTTCCATAGATGAAGACGATTCCACCGTTCCTTCCCAAGAAATAAAAGGCCTTGTTGATGATTATTCTGATGTCATCTCTCCCCATCTCGGCCAGACGAAGTAAATGGCCTGCAAAATAGAACTGCTTGATTCAACCCGTCAGATCACATACCTACCAGTACTCTCCACCCAAGATAGTTATGATCAAGAAACATGTCAATAAACTGCTGAATGAGGGAATTATCCAGTCATCTTCCTCATTCCCAAGAAGGATGTATCAGAGCAACACGTGGTCGATTACCACAAATTAAATAAACAAGTGAAGGCAGACAACTTTCCTACTCCGTCAATAGAACATGCTCTACAATATTTGGGATCTGCCAAATACTTCACAATCTTTGATTTGAATTCTGCTTTCCACCAGATTCCCTTAACTCCTATCTCCAAGTAATATACTGCCTTCGTTACGTCTTTCGGCCTATACCAGTATAATCGCCTTCCCTTTGGTCTAACATCTCCACGAGTATTCTCAAGGCTGATTGACAAGGTACTAAGTGATTTAAAATATTGTTGCATATATCCCTAGATTGATGATGTGTATTTATTCCAAGAGCCTCCCAGAGCACATCCATCACATCAAGCTGGTGCTGGAGAAACTAGGAGCAGCTGGTCTTACTGTCCATCTGGAGAAGATGAAATTGGCTCAGAAATCTATTACCTTCCTCGGACATTGGATCTGCAATGGCAACTTTACAACTGACTTGGAGAGAACTCGTGCACTATCCAGCTTCCTTGCTCCCAAGTCAATTAAGGAGGTTTCACGTTTCCTCGGTATGTGCAGTTTTTATTCCTAATTTATTTCAAGTTATGCGGCGATTGCTGCCCCTCTCAATGCCCTCCGAAAGAAAAACGCCAACTTTCAATGGTCCAGCTCCCATAAAAACTCATTTCTCAAACTGAAACAATGTCTCTCTTCTCCCCCCATACTCCATCTTCCTAACTTCGAGGAAGATTTTCATTTATTTGTGGATGCCAGTCAAGTAGCACTTGGTGCAGTCCTTAATCAACAGGTTAACAGTAAGCTTAAGCCTGTTGCCTATGCTAGTAGGACTTTAACCCTTCAGCGACGGGATAGATTTAAATACCACTCTACCAGATGGCCAGGTGTTATTTAATCAGTCTACGCCGGCATCGTTACATGGTACGGATCTCAATTTCTTACCATGTTGCTGGTTTCAGTGCGTGGTACTGATTCGTACAGCGCTGGTTTTAATGTGCTATATTTAACTTAGTTTTCATTTCCTTTTCGATTGGCTTTCACATTTTTATAGTAAAAGGTTTGTTTTGTATGTGACCATTGGGCGAAATTGTTTTCCTAATATTTTAGTTAGTAAAAATTACATTCCCTCTGCTGTGACGACGCCTTCTCCCCTGGTTGACGCAACTAAAAATCATTTATTTTATTTCGTCACCCTTAATATCTGTTAATTCTTAACAGTTTATTTACATCTCTATATCATTTTAAGGTGTAATCTCTTTCTTTTTGGAAGACTTCCGGCTATTTCTTCTAAGAAACTGATTCGTTAAAATTTTCGATTATTTCGATAAGAAAATATCGTCTTTCGAAATAATAGGCTTAATGATAGCACATCTGTTCAAACTGTCGATTCTAATGCTAATACCATTACAAGAGTTCTTTCAGTTAAGAAAGTTAATAAGAAAGGTCTGCCAAAGGCCAAAGCTTATATTCTGAGCCTCTTGAGACTTGCTTGTGTAGCCCACTCTCTGACTCATCTATGCGAACCTGTGAAGTTATTGAGTTGGCTTCGGTAGAGTTTATAAACAGAACCCTTGAAAAAAAATTTGGTTGCACTTAGTGACATCAGCCAATAGGAATTATTAGTGGTAGACGTCTCGTCTCAGAACTTTTCTTTTTGTTGAAAGAGAGCTGACATCGCTGGAAAGTAAAAGAATCGTTCTGGCCCTTTGGTTACCATTCAGTTTCATGCCTCTGCACGGTACTGACTATACTATAAATGGTGGAGTTGTTTTCTGAGGAAATATACTTATTTGTTAAGATACGTTCCTTCAGTTCTAATTTAATTTGAGGAATCGTTACCCCCCTCATTGTGCAGACATGGCTAGTAGGAATACACTTGATGTTAGTGATGAAGATTTGCAGAGGATTTTGGAGGAATCTAATGATTCCTCAAACGAAAGCGAGCGTGGCTCCAGTGTTCAATTCTAATTTAGATGCTGACATTTCAAAAATCGGCTGATGATAAGACGAGCTTGATTTTGGCAGTAAGATATCGTGAAAGTGAGGACAATAGGGGCCAGCTGGAGGTGATCCACCCTCGTTCTATTCTGGGCAAGTCATGTGATGTTATTCGTAAACATTTTAGAGTGCCGAAGCGTCTGTGTTTGGAAGAGATAATGAAAGTGGGAAGAGTCTCTCAGCCACTGTGTCGTTATGAGAACGGGGCGACATGCTGCCTTATAGAGAGAACTCGAGCATGTCATTTGAATGGATGGGAACAAATATAGCACGTAAAGCAGTGAGTAAGTGTTAAACATTTTTGTGGAATAAACTTTTATTTTTTCTTTCTGTGATAATATACAATATTATTGTAATATAACTATATAAAAAATATGGTATAATAAACATACTATAACATAAATATTCCAAAAATTTCATGTAAATCCCATTATTAAATAAAAACTTATAAAGGTTTATATCAAAGTATCTTCAAATCGGCCATTTGGGTTAAAAACCCACCGGCCGTCAGGAAAAAGTATTTAAATCTAGCCCGTCCCTAACAACGCAGCTTTAAGTCAGTACTATGCACAGACACCGGGGATAAGGAAAGAAAATGAAGTCAGTACCATGTACTGAGTCCGTCGCTGAAGGGTTAACCAATTATGAGCAGAAGCTCCCCTCCTATGAGTTGGAATGTCTTGCCTGCTGTTGGGCAACGGACAAGTCTCGGTCCTACCTCCAAACAAAATCCTTCCATCTATATACCAACAATGGGGCAATTACATTGCTTTTCAAACATCCTGAGCAGGTAAGGAAATTGGCAGAATAGTTTTAAAATTGTCTTCTTTTCGCTTTGTAATTCACCATGTTCCCAGTTCCAAAAATAGGATGGCAGATTGCTTGTCCAAGGTGAACCATCAATCAAAGGAATAGCCCACATTGCTCAATGTTCCTCCACAGGATCCCCTTAGCATTTACCAATATCCGTGAGCATCAGAATTCCGACTCACAATTGAAACAGCTGATTGAGTCGAATAGACATGGACGTTCATGTCCGAACTATTTCCTTAAAGATAATTTGTTGTACCATGGCACCACTAGACTAAAAAATCTGATGTGGCCACCACATGACTTTCTCCATATCTGTAATATTTCTAAAAATTCCAAATAGGTTACATAATAATAAATATTTTAAGAAACTGCAAGAAAATTTTAGACTACAAAGACCAGAAATAAACTCAAACCATAGCCTTCTGATATTGGATATGGTCACAAAGCTCCAACAATTAAGAAAAGAAATTGGAGCATTACAAAGATGTAACTAAGCATCAATTGTTAACAATAGTCGTCGGTAGGTGGTGTGGTGGTGGCAGCTAAAAATATAAGATATCTCTTAAACAATGCATTATATGGAAAAATGTTTCAAACAAAGGTTGTATAAAATTAAATTTCCTACAACCTTTATTCCAAAGCATTTTTACATTTATCAAATATTAAAGCAAATATTAAAAAATAACAGATAAGTGACAAGAGTAAACACCCACTTCCGGATGACTGATTTTTACCAAAAACTAATCAGTTCTTCTGACTTTTATAAAAATGTTAACCCTTAGTTAGTCACGTGAAAAAAAGTTCCGTAATTAGTCGCGTGGGGTCAATATGACCCCAAAAAATTTCTAAAGATAAGCAATAATATATTAATTTATTTATATTTTACTGGAAATAAAATCAATCTTTCATTATAATACAATTATTTATTAGTAATTTTTACAATAAACATTGATTAAAATAAATTAAATTTTTTTTTGTATTTTCTAATCACTTTCCCTCTCCCCACATTCAATGCACTTCATTATCATATGGTCTTTGCAAGTAAAAGCTCTACAATTTCCACATCTAGTGGACACTTTATTGTCCTTATTTCTTGGGCAATGTTCGCATCTTCCTCTTGATAGTCCCGATCCCGGTGATGGACCTTCCTCCGCAAGTCCCTGTTGAGTGCATATGCGCTTTCGGAGATGCCTAGATATTAACTGACTCTGAGACATCAAAATCTGTAGATCCTTTATTAATTCCTTTGATAATGATTTCAAGAAATTTCGCCTTGTCATTTCCTTTTGAACGTTTTGTTTATAAACAATAAAGGCATTTATGGCAGAAACGTTCAGCAAATGAAAAAACACAGCTAACGGCCATCTTTTCGTTCTTCTGCCAACATTATAAGCAGCGCAGAGCTGATCGCATGTATCTACGCCACCTTTTGTTGCATTGTCGCATGAAGGTAGCGTTGAGGGCTTTATTAGGGATAGGACTATTTTTGCGGAGATCACTCACAATTGTGGGTTAGACATCGGTCGCGGCACGGTCGCTTTCCGGCCCCCACCTACAGCATGAAGTAGTTTATGGCTGCCCCCAACTAGCAGAAAGATTCAAGCTCATTTCTGCTGTCACCGAGGATTGCCCTCGATGGGGCTTGGGACAAAAGTTGCCTCCTCGAGCAACTCAAGGGGTTCCTGCAGAGGTCCAACCGCGTCCTCCCCTATAAGTGTGAACGTACTTGGGACTTCTCCATAGAAACCCCATTGAAAATAGGATTTTTATATTTTGGTCTAAAACTTCCCAACCGTGACCATCATGCAACCGGTAGGAGATCGAAAAACTTTGAAGATTGCCGATCTCATTCGTGTTCATGCTTATTCCGAAAAATAAAGGAGAAACTCGTGCTAAAAAGGGTGAGCGGTAATAAAAGGCAAACCGCTTTCTTTTAGAGAGACCACGTGCATTTGTTTGTGACTTTTATTGCGGGTAGAAAACTATGGAAAGAAAACAGTTGCATGTGTGCGGCCGAAGTAAGAAAACACCCGGAGAATTACGAAAAGAGGGAAAAGGTTACATTGGAGGAGGGAGGGGGGGGGGAGATGGGAGGAAGAGGGGTAACCAACCTATAGTGAAAATTAGTGAAGTAGAAATGTATCATAAGAGAACTAGTGTTAAAACAATGAAATACTGCTTATCAGGAAAATTATTTGTATTTCTGATGTGATAATAATAATCTGTATTGCGTTTAACCCTTCTAGACCAATAGAGAAAAAAGCAACAGGTAGAGAGATGTCAAAATAAAAGCAACTTTTTTAACCTCATATATACATAACAAATGGATACACACCAAAATAGCACTTTAAAATAGTTTAATTTTCTCAATATTTACAATATTTATACTATATATATAAATATAAAAATATCAAAAATAACAAATTTAAAAATAAACAAAAATGCAAATTTCTCTTCTAGAATGTCAGTTTCGAAGGTAGAACAAGTTTGGGTTAGATTGACAATACATTTCTTTAGATATTGACAAAAAACATTGCTTGGGGTCATATTGACCCCACGCGACTAATTAAGGGTTAAATATGAAATTTTGCATTGACCTGATTAATAGTTTTTGAGTTAGAGCACCCAAAAAAAGCTATCACATATACACACACATCGAGAAAATGGTCAAAATGTGTTCAGGGGACCTCAAAACGTGTATTTCCATTGAAATCTCGAAGTTGATTTTTTTCATGAATACAATACTTCCCCCTATACTACGTACATGGAGAAAGTAAAAAGGAATGAGTAGTGGTTCCACAGACCCTTAGATCTATGTTATTTGAATATTTCCATTGTTTGCCTACTGCTGGATACATGGGTGAGTAAGACTAGTGAAAGGATATGTAGGGAATTTTGTTGGAGAAATACGAAGGAAGAAATAGTGCAGATGGTTAAACGTTGTCATGACTGCCAAACCTGCAAACCTAGGAACACCCTTCCCCCTAGTGAGATGTCTTCCTCACTATCCAATTACCCTTGGGAAAGGGTGTATAGAGATGTCATTGGTCCCTTGCCTAGGAGTCGGAGTGGCAACACCTGTGCACTGACCATAATACATGGATTTACTAAATTTACCTTCATCAAACCCCTGCATTCCCTTTTGGCCTCTCAAGTCGTTTCTGTTTTGTTTAACAAAATCTTTCCTAAATGTGGATATCCTTAATTTATTGTTTCTGGCAATGGTTCCCAATTTCACTTTGCCATGGTGTCTGATATGTGCTTTAAATACAGTATCAAGCAAGTGTTCACAGCCCCCTATTATCCCCAACCTAATCAAGCTGAACGTGTCCACTAAAATTTGAAATATGCCCTAACCATCTTGTCACAGAATGTCCACAGAAAATGGGATGAAATATTACCCAGCCTAACATTTGCCTTTAATTTGGCTAAACACAGCAGCACTGGCTATACACCAGGCAAGGTATTCATGGGCAGGGAACTCCCTCACCCCTTAACCAATTTCTGGAGAATTCCTCCTCAGGCCCTCTCTGAGGACCTAACCCACTCAGAAAGGCATTCCTTATGGCAAGATGTACTTAAAATCCTCAGAAGGATCAGGCATAGGCAGGCTCTTGCCTTTAATAGAAGCCATACGTATGTACGTATGCCTGAAAATAACCCTCCCTTTGAAAAGCACAATGACTTCATCTACAGCCGAGTGCTCAGACATGTTATAATACCTGGCATAGTTGTCATTTGAGCTTTTCAAAGAGTGTTCTAATTTTCCATAACCTATTGTAATTTTCGTTATTCTTATCAGGTTCATTTGTGTTGTCCATGAAGTGAAGAAACTGTAGAATGTGTAGAAATCTGTCATGTCTCATAGTGTTGTTAAAAATAGGAGTATGAAATTGTTCCAATTTCTTCCAACAGTCTCTCAATGAATCTCTTATGTCATTTCCCATTTGTATTACAATTGCTAAAAAGAGAAGCATTTCATGCATAGTCACGTCAGGTTGTAGACATGGTCCTACACCTAATTGGTCTAAATACTGGTGGTAATATTTATTAGTCTCATCCATGAGGAGTTGGAAAATATTGGAAAAAACAGCATGAAAACACTCATGGACATTGAATTGCTCATAATGCTCAAAGCCACATTCGCTGCCTGTAAAAGGGTGAGCACGGGATGGAAGGACATGCCTTGGGCCTAATTCCCATCCAACTCCCCTTTCTGAGGCCTCCTCCTCAGACTCCTTGTCCCCAATCTCAAAATTTGAGCCACCATCGTCTTCAAGGGCTTCATCTGAATTGGAATCATGACAGAATTCTTATTCCACCTCTACTTCAGAACGAACAAGTAAATGAAATAGAAATAATTTTTATAATGACAAGGAGTAAATAATAATATAAAAATAATGGAATTACTCACAGGGAACAAAAATTTGATGAAGATCATGAAGAAAGACACGACTAAAAACTTCCCTATCAACAAATGCATAGAAAACCAAAGTTCTATATAAATAAAATCTAAACAAGAAAAAAAAATACTGTGTTGCTCACTTCCTTGCTTGGTGGTTCCTGCACACTCTCAGAAATGACAAGAACTTCATGAAAAACTTATGAAAAAAATTCAAGTTTTTAAAAATTATTGTTCCTTTATTGAACAAAATTTTTATTATAACTGTAAGTTAACGATCAAAAGGCTATAAATATTTTGTAAACTTCAGTTATAAATAAAGCTGTTTTACTTTAATATTAGTGCATGCAAGTAAAACTAATTTCTAAGTTATCTTGATATAATGCAGGGTAACTTTTTTTCCTGAAAAGCACACTATATCAAGGGTGCACTGTATTCCAAAAATGTCTCCCACAAAATGGTTCCTTTAGCTTTGGACAAAAATCAAAGTCTTGAAGACTTATATGAAACTTTAGGAAGGATCTCATCCACATTTTCCAACGAATAAGTGACAATCGTTGCCTTGTGACACTTCACACTGTCATAGAAGTTAAGGCCATCATGCAGAAATTTGAGACTGCTTCTTCCAAATTTCTGTTTTGTAGGAGCTTTGCAGGTGCCCCTTGAGGCACTCCCTCGATCACTATTACATCATCAACATTATAGGCAATGATCTTCATTTGCTTCACTTTTGGCTGTCGATGACAGCAGTTTTTTGGGCATTGTAAAATGTTTCCACTGCATGGACAGTGAATTCAGTCTATTTTAACCATTCTTTCAGTAAAGAGGCTTATAGGTATTCACTGCGTAAGTGTAGTATATACAGGGTGGGTGAGACATGCCTGACACATTTTAAACTCATGTACAATTCTAAAAAACATAAATGTTAATATTTTTAATTTCAGATTGTAAGGATTCTTTTAAGATTTATTAGAATAGTGGAGTGGACAAATATTGAGAGAGCAAGAATCCTGGAGCTGTACTTAACCCTTCAGCTACGGGAGGCATTTCAATCCAATGGCATCGTACGGCCGGCTGGTATTTAAACAGAATATCAGATTTTGTAAGTACAATCTTTAAAAAAATATAAATTTTCATCTATATATGTTAGATGAATGAAATCTTGAAACCAACGGCTGTATAGTGTTCTGCATTTAAAATTAAATTTACAATATAATATCTTAATATTCTTTTACGTTAATAACCTCTGAAGATGAAAGACCATGCCAATTGAAATGTGATACAGATTCCTGAATGAAATTTTTTCGGAAATAGTCATCGATATATTCGACGTTTTGTGATATCACACGCTGAAGTTCTCTGTATAGTCTTAGCTTGCTTCTCTGGTCTACTCAATGATCTGCTGCGTTGCTTTCTTGGCTTCTTGTAAACACAGACTCCTTGGAGCCCATGACTGGTTATTAACTATCTCTCTCGCTATCAGAGAGAGAGAGAATGTTATCGCATTTGGATGCCTAACAAAGAGAAGTATTGTACTCCTATCGTCCATATACTATATATTTTAAAGTAGACAAAAAATTGGTTGTTAAAATCATAACTTTCGAAATAAATTTTTATAATGTTAATAAGAGCCAGATGAACAAAAGAAATTGTTTAAATTCCTAAAAATATAAGAAATTATCCGTTTGATTATAAAAGAAAATATTACGAACTGATAAAGTAAAGAATAAAAAAGAGATGTGAGGTAAAGAGTTTTTTTTACCATTTTCCATTCATGTACACTAAAAAAAAATTATATAAGTCAATTGAAGAGTTCACAAAACGTATTCTATTTATAAAATTCAAATAATAAATCATTCCTCAGTGTTAAACAAAAATATCATTCTATAAGAAATGTTTATAATCAAAATACGGCAAATTAAAAGAGTCGCGGCAAGGGTCCGTACGTGGTATGGATCCTGGCACCAAGGAAAGAAACCTAGGTCCGTACCACGTACTGATCCCGGCGCTGAAGGGTTAAAGTCCGGTTCAATCACTCAGGTTCAAAGAGACTTCAAAAGAATATACAATGTTAACAGAACACAATCCTTTTATATGCCATAAAATTTCATCAAACAGTCAATGCACAAGCCATGCCTCCTCCAGGATATTGCAGAAGCATTCATATGCCTGAGAAAATGCATTTGTGCATGGGGCTGTTCAGCACAGTCCAAGCCATTCAACAAGAAAACTGTTACAGTCATTGAACATCATCAGAACATCCCTTTGGACCATGCTGAAGGATGATTTGGACGTTGTCAGTGTGATGTGGCATTTCTTGGGCAGGAATAATTGGGATGTATTTCTTCCACTGTAGATGGAACAACTGTCATAGTGAGATCTGAGAGATGCCAAGTGATGATAAGCAATTTTCTCACTCCAAAACTCTGAAACGTAGTATTTGATGATCAAACTTGGTTCCAACAAGATGGGGCAACTGCTCATATATCTCTGTCATTCCTGAAGGGCTTGTTCCCACATCACCTCATTTCAAGATTTGGAGATGTTCCATGGTCAGCCAGCACCTGATTTCTTCTTGTGGGGGTATCATTAATCAACTCTTGATCAGAAAAGGCCAAGGACCATTCAAGACTTATGTAGGTAAATTGAACAGGAAATAACCTGTATTCCAATTGAAGGCTCAAGGAAGGTGATACAAAACATAGTTGTCCATTCGCATCAATGCATACATGAAAATGGTAGTCACTTAACATGTTCACTGCCACATGTGCGTCAAGCCGAGTGACCACAGTGGACCGGCGACACACATGTGAATCACATATGTATGCAGTTCCCTATACCATTGGATGCATTGGCTTTATGGTAAGGGAAACATCCCTAAGAAAGGCACTTGGCAAAAGTTTAGACATCAAATGAGCAGCATTTTTTTCTTTTTCTTGCATTTTTCGTCCTGATTTCACGTGTTGTCTTCAAGTGAGATTTTAAACGTTATTATATATTTTTTATATCATTATTATTTTTTGCGAAATTTTGCATCTTACTTTTTAAAATGGACATTAGTTAGAACTTTCTATTTTTTCTCACTTTTTAGAATTTTTCACGTAATTTGAAAAAAAAAAATTGAAAAATTTATTTTGAAGTTGGATTAGTTAGGAAGTTGTTTACATGTTATTTTGTTTAGTAGGTATGTTATTTTTATAGTAAATTCATAATATCAGCTGAAATACTTATTTTTCATTATTTGAAGGTGATTTTAAATAAGAAAACCAAAATTACAAATTTGGCTCCTGAGGAAGTAACAGCAATATTTGGAGGGCAGCAAATGTATTAAAAGGCATTGTTTTCAAGACATGGGGGGTTATAATACGCTAAAGTATTCTCCTGAATTTGCAGTTTTGTATGACTAGTAAATTTCTGGCCCTACTACGGGGAGGGGGCCATCAACTCCTAGCTCGTGCCTAGGGCTTGGAAACCTTCAGCCCCAATAGGCAGTGTTTACTTCAAATCTCATATTTGTACGATGATTCTAAGTAATTTTAAAATCTTGCCCTAATAAAGATCATTATCTATCTATCTCTCCCTCTTTCTCTGACTCCCTCCCTTTATCTCTCTCTTTTCCTTACTATCTCTCCCTCCATCTCCTCCTCTCTCCTTCTCTGGTAAAATAGACTCTCTAGTCCTGTTCTCGCCCTAATAAGGTACATTATGTATATATCTTCCTCTACTTCTGTCTCTTTATCTCTCTCTTCCTCACTAACTCTCCCTCTCACCCTCTCTGGTAAAATAGACTCTCTAGTCTCGTTCTCGCCCTAATAAGGTACAATATCTATATATCTCTCTGTTTCTGTATCTTTCTCTTCCTCACTCTCTCTCCCTCCCTCCCTCTCCCCCTCTCTTCTTCTCTGGAAAATTAGACTCTCTAGTCTCACTCTTGCCCTAATAAGGCACATTATCCATATATCTCTCCCTCCTTTGGTTTCCATACCTCTCTCTCCTTCTATTTTCTTCCTCTCTCTCCTATTCAAGGATTTGAAGCATGCTTTCCTTATGTATATAGTGTAAGGATTGATGATAAAATCTCAAGGTTTAACAATGATATGGTCAGCAAGGCAACATATCGTTAAAAATCTTAAATTTTTTAAATAAATATGATTTAAACATATTACTTGAGCGATTTCGATTCATAGGCGAAATATGACGATAAGAATAAGAAACATTATTTATTTTTCTTGAAAACACTTTAGGTCCAAAGACTGTGGGTCAATTATTTCTAATTTTAATTCATAAAAGAGTAAAAGCCTTTAAGTCGAAAAATCGATTATTACGTGTTATCTTATGGGAACAGAAATTATCTACTGCAGTAGAACCCGGATCTTTTGTGGGGATTTTTTTTTGTAAATGGCTTTGACTATAAGAATCAAACATTCCAACCAAATTTTAATCTTCTACCTACTTGGGATGTGTGTTAAAAATAGCATTACAATCAGTCATAAATAGTTCATATTAGTCAAGTGTGACCCGATTTCTATGCTCATTATTTAAATATATTAAGATGCTCATAGCTTAAGGCGCATTTGCAAATCTTGCCATAGGTGCCAATTTCTCTAGGTACAGCACTGCATTGGGGCACCACAAAGTCTGTGTATGGTGGGTTTCAAGAAGGCTTACAGACAAACGTGCTTTGCTCTCGGCACAATTTGTAACAGTAGTATGAGGAAGGAGAACAGTTGTTGGATAGGACAACCACAAAAGAGGAAACTCCAGAAACAACGAGACACTCCACATGCAAAAAGTGGTCACACCTGGCTTCATACTCAAAGAGCCCAAATTATATGACAGCGGCATCAGTAACTTGATTCCAAAATGAGACAAATGCCCTAACCACCCAGGGGACTACGTGGAGAAGTAGTGGACATAACTGGCTCCATTTGCACTTGTTATCACAATGTGAATAAATACCTTTTCACAACATCATCAATTATCTTATTTTTTGGATAGCCCTTTTGCTAATGAAAGAATGAAAAAGATTCCTATGGATGTAGCATGAATATCAAGTAAAACAGAATCCTGTAAAAAAATCTGAGTAATCTGGTAATTGAGTAACTCACCAAATCAGCTTTGATGCTAGTAAGTGTGGTGTCCAAAATGGCAGAAGCATCCTCTATGTCTCCACACGGGCTACACTCTTCTTCTGCCTTGGCCTCAGCTCCAACTTCTTCCTCTGAAGCTGACTCCAGCCTACAACCAAGCTCCTGTCATGCACACAATTAACTGATTATATAAATAAAAAGTTTTGTTAATAGAAAATTTTACAGCTGCATGCTCATACACACACCAACAGTGATACTTGGTTATTCCATGATCAACTCAATCAATAGTACCATTCACTCTGTTAAAACTGTGCTGCAATGAAAACAATCTGTGCCTCCACTGTTTGCCTTTTTGACCGCAATACAAATATAACAATTTTTGTAAGTCAAGTTCAAATTGTAGATTTTACTGGTAGTAGGAAGAATAAACACAGCATCCTTACATGAAAACATACTGAAAGTGAGGTGATAGTAATTGTCGCTGCAACCAAAGGTCACATACTAATGTATGTTCCCCGCTGATTCACCTCTTCCTACCTGCAGTGGGTACCTAAGAGGTAGTGCAATGAATTGCTGGATAGCAAGGGACAAGAGAAACCTGGTGCCAGCATTAGCCAACTCTTAACAAAGAGCACCATGGGGGCCAATGGCTTAACACCCCTTCTGAAGGACGGAACGCTGAATTTGCAGTCCTCTCAAACCTCACAAAAAGGGGGCCAGGCAACCTTGGAAAATATCCTACTTTCACAGGATTCGTGCCTGCTGCCTTTTTAAGCAGTAGGCGAGTAGCAGTCAGCATCCTAACAACTAAACCACTGACACCCCCTAATTTCTGTCCCTGCCAACATACATTTGTGTTGGAGACATGGGATTGAGTTCTTTCTTCTGAAAGCTATGGTTTGAGTTTATTTCTGTTCTTTGTAAAGTCTAAAATTTTCTCGCAGTTTCTTAAAATATTTATTATTATGTAACCTATTTGGCATTTTTACAAATATTACAGATATGGAGAAAGTCATGTGGTGGCCACATAAGATTTTTTCATGATAGATTTTGTCAAAAAACATCGGCTTATATTCGGGCAAATACAGTATTTTAGAATATTATATACAGGATACCAGCATAATATGGTAGGTATCTAAGATCATACAATAATCTCTCATTTTATGAACAAGAATTTTTAAATACAAATTTGATTTACGACCTAAACACTCAACCTAACAAACATTTGTACAACACGGCAACTATGCAACAGCAAGCATGACACCATCATTTGAAAGTACAGTACAACCTTGTTGTATGGTGTTCTCGGGAGAAGCTTCGTAGAGAGCATGGTTTACTCGATGTTTCACCCACGTTGCAGTGGGCTTCTTCAGGAGTGAAGTGAATTTTGGGACTTCTAAATCATAAAGCATCTCGGTTGTCTGATTTTCACCAAAATTTGTGTGTATGTACAAATAACTTAAAGTCAAGTGCCTATAGTTTTTCTAGAACACCAACCTTATAGTTATGGCACCATTTGTTAATTTCTAAATCTTATCCAATCAAAATTAAATTTAGCATACATATGGAAAACATCAAATGATGAGGAAAATGTCAAATAAAAATTTCTCTAAAACATACAGAGTCTACCAGAGGCACACAATTTGCATTCATGTGCTCTCTCCTGTTGAGTCCTGATGTACTTTGTCTGCTTATTTGTTTGTCTGTTCTACTATAATTGCTGTCTCAAACGACATTTCGTAAACAGATGGAACACACTGAATAATACAGAAGAAATGAAGACAAAAACGAGAAATATTTTACTGCTGAGGGCAGCAATTTCAATTTTATTCAAATTTTACATCCCCAGGATAACTATGAAGACGATAATAACACTGAACATATGATTCATCCACACCAGCCATAAGTGGGCTAAGCAAGGCCAAAGATCCCATGGATCCTCTAGTAAAAATAAACTTTAAGTGGGGTAAGAGAAGAAATAATTGTAAAGGAAGGTTCCCTGATCTGTGATAATGGAAGAATGTCAATGCATAAAGAATAAGTGAACCATAAAAGTAGATGCTGTACAGGAAGCCATATGTTAGACTGGCTTCAGGGGTTAAATTATTTATGTCAACAGAGGAATTTTCCATTATGCAGTCTATCAAGCATAAAAGTAACTACTTCTACAAGCAGTGGTACTGTTCTTATTTGAACATTATGATGAGGATACTTTTGCTTGATGAGATAGATTAATGTTTTGCTACCTTTTTACCTTTTTGAAAAAATGTGCACGTTATCAACCACAAAATGCTGTATATATTCTACAAACCTACGTAGATAATGCTTCAAATTTGGGGAAATCACTAACATGGATCAATGACCCTTTCTTACCTTTGCCTTTGCTTCCCAAACCAGAGCAGTCGAAGACTGGTCTGCTGTAGCAAAAGATGGGCAGGGCCGATCAACCTCAGCAGAGTGGCTACTACGAAAGCCATCTTCTTCTTCCTCTTCCTCCTCTTGTGTGCGCGGAATGCCATCTCTCCTCCTCCTCCTCCTATCCTTTCCCACCATCTTCTTCTTTCCCAAAGTCACAGCCAACTCCTCTGCTTCCTTCTGAGAAACTACACACGCACACACATTATGGTGAGCATTAAGTCCTTGACAACTTTTATACACAAGTCAAATTTAAACCACACGTGACAAATTTATAAAGCCCAATTCTAAATGTTTCATTACTGTCATTTTTGCTGCCATCGCCAGTTTTATTATTTCCATTATCTTTCTATATACTATATACTTTTGCGCACGAACACACACTGTTGTGTTGTTAGTATGAATGTAACGTGAGCGCTTCGTTATTTGACATGGCCATAACATTTCTATGGGGACCATGAAATCCGAGACCCTGGGTTCTCTTGAAGCTTCGGGAATTTTTTAAAAATCTATTACAATGATGTACGATTTGATGTAAGTTTTATTCTTTTTTGAAAAATGCCTTGGATTATTATTTTAAGAAAAGCAAATTACGCAATTCATTCTAGACAAGTGTATGCGTGAGAAAATATTATGTGTATAGACCTCCCTTTAATGGGCCACACAACAATGCGTGCTCATGCGCAGAAGTATATGTGTGCATGAACACAACTTGTATTCTTTCATTTTAAATTGTTAGTCCTCTCTCCATTAGAATAAAATACATTTTCAAAATAATAAAAGATTTTGCCAGCTATACCTTCCTGCTGTTCAACAATGCTACTGCTTTGAAATTAATTTATAAGTTGAACTAACTGTTAATGAATATGCATTACATAAGCAATAGGAACTGTTTTTCCCATGCACACGCTTACCGAGGGTAATTTGTTTTTCTAAAAGCAATAATCCAAGGCATTATTTCAAAACAGAATAAAAATTATATCAAATAGTACATCATTATAATAGATTAAAAAAAAACTGCCAGTATTGGAGTTTGAACCACAAAACAAGATCCATTAGCTTGGTAGTTTAGCGCCTTAACCACTTGTCTACACTGCCTTAGCTCCCTGTGAATACCTTATAAGGAGCGCAGTAATTTACTATAAACTTTGACCCCCGATTTCTTGTGAACTAGTGTCTATGGGGCCAAAAGCTGAGACACGGGTCTGCTTATTTTTATGCCTTTATCCACCAGTGAAAGTTGGTCACAGTTTGTGATATCAATGTCTGGTCCTCCCCTTGTTTGATACAGGAACTCAGGACCATCCATATTCATTGCTTTGACAAAGTTCTTCATTAGGCCAAGTTTAATGTGGAGTGGTGGTAATAAAACTGTTGCTATCAACTAGTGGATTATAAAAAACGTTTTTTTGTCCAGGAACTAAGGTGTGACTCTTTTCCCGATGCTTAATGGAGTAATGTTTATCTTTAGCTCTGCTATCCCACTTGCAAATGAAGCAGCAGTACTTTGTATATCCTGACTGCATACCTAATAAGATACATATAACTTTTAAGTCACCACATATACTCCAAGTGTATTTATTGTAATCAATTTTCTCAAGTAGTTTCGACATATTTTCATAAGTTTCCCTGTACTGTGTACTGCATGAGCAACTGGTACGGAAGGATATTTGTTGCCATTGTGTAGGAGAACTGCCTTCACACTCCATTTCGAGGAATCTATAAAGAGTCACCATTGCTCGGTTTTATGCTCTTGTCCTAAAGCAGCCATGAGTCCATGGACATCTTTACAGAAAATCAAATCACCAGCAGATGCAAAAAACTGAATGAAATCTTATTCGCGGTTGCAAAATATTGAAATATTCGTGTTACTCTGAAGCAGATTCCATCCTTGCAATCTTGAATCCAACAGTTCAGCTTGAGTTTTTGACAAATTCAAATCCCTGACCAAGTTGTTCAGTTCTCCTTGTGAGATAAAATGTGGGTCAGCTGATGCAGTTGGCTGGAACTCTGGATCGGAAGGATTGGAACATCACAGTCATCATTTTCATTGTTAATGGCCCATGTTTCTGGAGGTGTAAGGATCAGCATATCTTCGCAGTGTGGCACTGGTGTCATGGCTGATGATATTGTTGGATACTGAATAGTATGTTTAGACTTCAGGGAAATCCCGGATATTTTTGTTAAACAGAAATAGCAGTCCATAACATGATCTATCTGTTCTTGCCACACCATAGGAATGGTAAACAGCATCGACCGACGAGAACCTTTCAGCCATCCCCTTAGATACACTGCACAATTGGCACAGATGATATGAGGAGCCCATGGTTTGTCTTGGTCTCCTATTTTGCAACCAAAATATAGCTCGTATGCTTTCTTAACGATAGGCATAATAGTTCTTCTATGTGATTTAGTTGTAAACTCCCCACACGCAACAAAAACTGTTCACATCATTAATACACGTTTGCAGCATTCAGAAGGTTGATACACACTCGGTCACTGCTAACAGCATACTATACTTGGTCTGGTGGATAAACCCACTGCAGAACAGAATGTTTCAGTCCGCCACTGAGAGCCTGTGTTAATATCCCCTATATCCTGCTCAGCAGATGATTGCTGGACTGAAACGTGTGACAAAAGGCTTTATCCAACAGACAAACAATGTATGTTGTGCCAAGTAATGGCAACAAACTACATGTCTCCCAACTGCTGAGCTTTCAATATCATGAGACAGGAAGGAGCCGCGAACGGCGAAGCCATACATGGAGATGCAATATTGTTCATGTTTTGTGTTGCCAACAGATGCTATCACATAAGAGACCAAAAGAAAACAATTTAGAGCTTTCGCAGCAAATAAGTAAGATAATTTTATGTTTGCCAGTCATAAAGAAACAATCCCTTTCACTATATGCATCTTTTTTCGGTAGGTGAAGATGGTTTTTTGTGAATTTCTCAAAATCAGTGGGTGATGGCGACTTTGTAAGTTCAGATTCATTGTCAGCATCAAAAAGCACATAAAATTTATGTATCACACATAATGAAACAAAAATCACGTTGTTCAGTGTTATCTTAAAAACGCGTAAAAGCAAATTAAAACCCAGCATTACAAAGCGATTACACTTCTTTCAGCACTAGTGCAATTTACCTCGTGCATTTTTGCATGCGATTTTCAATCTTCTTTTGTTCATTCTAAGGAAATGCTATAATTTAAATTGATGAACTACTGAAATGGAATGTTGAGTACATGATGCACAGATGTATTCTTGGGTTCTACAAAAACATTTTCAAGCAGCAAAAAACAATAGCATTAAAAATTGGTAACATGCACAACAGAAAATCAGAACCTAGCATATGAAAGAGATAACATTTCTTTTAATTGTTCAAAATATGTCACAAAAAATAAAAATCAAGCATTAAAGTGGTAACATTTCTTTAAGAAATCTTGTTCAAAATATGTGGCAGAAAATCTTAAGTTACAAGATGATAGCAATTCTTAGTTTTACATTAAAAATTCATAATAAAAAATGAAAACCAAACAAAACAAAATAACATTTCTCTAAATTACTTTCAAAATACAAAGATAATAGTAAATGAAACCTTAAATTAAAAAATGATGGCATATGTTTAAATTTTAAACTAAAGTTTCATGTCGAAAGTGAAGTTCAAACTGAGCCACAAAATAATTAAGTCAAGAGTTATCACATTTGTTTACTTCAAAAACTGCTAATAATGAGCATTATAAATATAATATAATAATAAGCCCTTTTCTAGGGTGCCCAAGTCTAAACAAATTCGAAATAAAAAAGTAGAGGAAGTTCCGCTTGTTGGCATCGCAAACAGATGACACGAAATGCAAGTAATTGGCGTGAAACAGAAGTAACGGCCATAAAAACTTTTGTCGTGAAGTGCAAATTCACGAACCGCAAGCACGTAAAGTTCAAAAAGGTGGTGTATACGAGGTGTGTACAAAAAGTTCGTGCACTCGGTTCACCAAAAATCCAAATTAAATTATTCAGGAACGGGGATGTGGTCACCCTCGAAGTACTCTCCCCCTGACAGAATGCACTTGGTCCAACGCTTCTTCCATTCTTGAAAGCAGTGCTGCATGTCCTCCTTTGTTAATCCCTTTAGGAGCTTCGTCGTTTCTCATTTTATGGTATCAACATCCACAAAATGTTCACCCCGCATAATATTTTTCACTTTAGGGAACAGGTAGAAGTAACAGGGTGCTACATCAGGCGAATAGGGAGGGTGGTCCATGGTAGTGATTTTGTTTTTGGCCAAAAACTCACGGGTAACGAGCGCGGTGTGCGAAGGTGCATTGTCCTGATGCAGGATCCACGCGTTCTCCACCCACAATTCGAGTCGTGAACGTCGCACACGTTCACGCAGATGCTTTAAGACTTCAACATAGAATTTTGTATTAACAGTTTGACCTGCTGGAACATATTCATGATGAACAACTCCACGAATATCGAAAAAACGATGAGCATGGTCTTGATTTTTGAACGATTCTTGCGCGCTTTTTTGGTGCGAGGCGAACCAGGGTGCTTCCACTCTTCACTCTGCCTTTTTGTTTCAGGATCATACTCGTAAATCCAGGATTCGTCTCCAGTTATCACCCTTTCGAGGAAATTTGGATCCTGGGCACTCTCGATCCAGTCATTGCAACAATCAACACGTCCTTGTTTTTGATCGTCAGTAAAAACTTTCGAAACAATTTTTGCACACAGCTTCCGCATGGTCAAATCTTCTTTTAAAATTGTCTGAACAATACCGTTACTTATTCCAAGTATTTCTGCAATCATTCTAGTGGTAATTCGATGGTCTGCCTTCACCAAATCGTAAACATGCTGAATGTTTTCATCGACACGTGATGTTGAAGGGCGCCCCGCTCGTGTGTCGTCATCGACGCTCTCCCTCTCCTCCTTGAACCGGTCCACCCATTTATACACAGTTATACGCTTCATGGTAGACTCACCATACACCATTTCCAACATTTGTAGAATTTCCTGGCCGTTTTTGCCAAGTTTTAAGAGAAATTTGATGTTGGTTCTTTGCTCGGTTAAAACGTCTCGCTCCATTCCGCCGACACGACCAAAAGTACGTTCACAAAAACTGACACCAAAAGCAGAGATCTCACTCGACTGTGACCAAACTTCTATTGAGGACACGTGAGGCTTCCCCCTAGACGTTGCACAACTGTAAAAACATACAGCGTTGCCACGTCGGCAGAAAAAAATTCATTGCACGAAGTTTTTGTACACACCTCGTATGTAATGAAAATAGATGTTTACATTCATTTCTTCATCATCGATTATCCATTTCCCTTCATTTTCCAAAAAAACGAAAGAAACTTAAACTAATTAGGTATTTGCAGCAGATATTCTTTACATCAGTTGTCATGAAGATTGTTTTCACTGACAATAATTAAAAAACACGGGAAAATTTTTCTAAGTTCAAAGTGAATTATGACTTTCTGGTTTGATGTTCTTGAAATTGGCTACTCCTTTGATAAAAATGTCCTGAATAAAACATATTATTTGGTTAGTTCTACAAATTAAGTTTAAAGATATTTGTTATAAGCAGGGTATGGATTCTTCAGGTTAAACAAAATTTCATTCGTAGGGTAAATATCGGGTTTTATTATTTTCCTTTTAATTCGGGTTAAAATCGGATATAAATAAGTTTTTCGTGGTTTTAAATAAGTTCAATCTCGGGTAATTTTTGGGTTTTATTATTTTATAATTCGGATAAAATTATTTTAAAATAAAAATCTTGTTTTAAAATTTAAAGTTTTATCAACAATTAAAACTTTTTACTATACCTTAAGTATAGTTGAGAGTGATATTTTTGTTAAATGCCTCCAGGTGGAGAGGAACAACTCGCAGGCTGCACAAATATCTTGTTTCCCATTCAACTTCTTTTGAAAATACACCAGATATTAGTGACATAATTTTTCTTTCGTAGTGTTTTCAACTAACAAACACTTTGGCTCTTTTTTCCTTATCCTATCAAAGATCTAAGAGTGATTAGTCCTTGACTATTCATGGCGTGAGCAAACCAAGGAAATTAAGATTGTGTTACAAAGTAAGCTTATGAATAAATTGTTTACAAAGAGAATAAATAGATTGATCATGACCATCTCGGACTGCACTCAAGTGCCGAGGTGCCTACAAGTGCCAGAATAGAAATTCTATGACCAAATATAAAAAAAATTGTTTAAAGAAAACTAATAATTTTGGTTTTTTTTTTGGTTTTACCCAAAATTTCAAAAAAGACAATCGGAGGGTAAAAATCGGGCAAAACCAAAAAATCCATACCCTAGTTTTGTGATATTTTATGAGATATAAAGAAAAGTTCATTTTTGTCACCTGTAAAGTGGCACTCCCAATTAGGCTACATTTATATCATTTTCTTAGTTTCTTTGCCCCCGTGTCCTAAATACCAAATTTCATCAACATCCACCCAGTAGTTTCTGAGATGAAACATGCAGATGGACAGACGGACACGACCTAACCATAAGGTGTCCTTTTTTTACCTTTGTAAAGAATGCCTAAAATTGTCGGAATAATTTACAATTAAGAAGAATAATATTACCTTTATGCATCCCTACCCTCACTCACTGAGGACATTTCTTCTGTAGTTGAGGGTGTCAAAGGCCTTGACATATCAAACAACCACTTTCTTTGAACTCTCATAAGAGAGTGTTTCATTGTGTCAAACATCAGGTCTTTCTCCCTTGGGAAAAATCTTCCAAACATGTCCCGTCAAATAATTCCCTTTCTTCCATCATAAAATGCACATTTTACCGAGGAACAGGCTTAAGTTTTACCCAACAATTATTTGTGTTATTTTTTATTCAAAGCAATCATAAGAAAATAATTGCAAAGGTGATTAATTTATCTTCAGATTTACATGAATACAGTAAACTCTCAACATTTGCGAGGGTTACATTCCTGTAAATTCTCGCGAATGTGGAATTTGCAGATGCTGAGACCATAATTCAATGGGAAAAATGGGGTTAGGTTCATGGCACGACAAAAAATAGTGAGTGAAAAGGTAAAATATATGAGAACATAGACAAAAATCACTAAATAGTAGTATACCATTTATTATATACTAATAATAATAATAATATGGTGATGAAGTCAATTTGAATCCTCCAAAGAGGGCTATTGAGGTGGGTTAGGGCAGGTCAAGGTAGAGAGTTTCAGCTGAAAAAACCTGGTGATGGTCATTTTTTGCTGTTCCTTATGAATTTAGAGGTAGGAGCTGGATGTAGCCTCAATCTCCCTCTTAAATTTGAGGCTCCTCTCCATTACAGGATTGCATTCCACCACTCTGTCTATCAACGCCTGTTACAGTTTCATTATTTCAGCAAGAGCTTTGAGATTGAGAGTACACCTTGTAGCATCCTCCTCTTCCTCACTGTTGTCCTCATCACCAACTACTTCACGTTGTGCAAGCTGTGCCTGTTCTTAACTTTGTCCAACCATCCCTTACTGACTTTAAAATCACTGGAAGGCCCTGAGTCCTCACTCCTCTGCCCCTTAAAATGATCAAATAGCCTCTTTGCCTTAGTACAAATGATAGAGCCACTCAGAGGAATATTCTTCTGGGTTTAGTCTTTAATCCACAGAATGTTTTTTCCATTTGTTCTATTGTTTTATCTGGCACTTGTGATACCATTTTTGCACTAATCGGAGCACTACTTGAAACACTATCCCAGATCGCCTTTTCATTTTCCTTCATTGACCTTGCTGTACACTCGTTTATTCCAAAATGTCGGCCAACTGTGGACATACTCTCACCTGTAGCCAGTCTGTCTAACTGCCAATTTCTCACTTAAGTACATCACTATCTTCAGCCTTTTTGGAGTAGCAACTTGCTTTAGCTTAGGCATGATTAAGAGCAAGTAAGGCCAAATAAACCAAATAAATGACAAAATTGAGAAGAAATGTGCCATGAGGTCTTTACACTACGAGGGGTATTGTCTTACCATCATTTACAAGAGCTATTTCTGTCCCATTATCACAGTCCTGGAGATCTGTAGAGCTTTCTGCATCTGGATCATATCCACATAACTAAAAAAGAAATAATAATTGAAAAACTATTAGTACAGACATATCATGAGAATGGCTCATACATCACATTCACTAGAATACAACGATATTTCTCATTTTAGGCCCAGAGTCATAATGTAACTGAGAATCATCTTTTATTACATGATGGTATAATATAAAATTGAGGTGTTAAATTTTCATTTAACTTCACACCAAAGGCAGGTTATACACTCATTTTTACCTTTTCATTTAAAAGCCAGATAATTTTGAGGAATTATTTGTAATCTAATAAGATTACTGTCTATAAACAACTATCTAAGGCATGACTTTGTGGAAGTTTTTGATATTATTATTCATAATAAAACTACTTTTCCACAAGATTTGATTTTTACTCACAACTTGTTTCACCATGAAATGACATTCTGGTGATAGGATGCAAGGATCTATATAGAGCTATGCAGTGCTGTAGTCATAAAAAAAGCAGAAGGTATACCGTATAAAGAAGTAAAACTTTAAGGGGTGGTCTTATCCAGTTTTTTAAAGTACATGACTATAATGTTACAATGGCAGGAGAAAACGTATGAGCTAACTTTGAATTTCCTTGAAAATTTTATTTCAATTATATTTTACTGATGTATATAAAAAATTAAAACATAACAAGTATTTATTCTCAATCTGATCAAAACAAAAGTATTAGAATATTGGTATTAAATCTCTTTGTAGGCTGCAGATTTTTCAAGGCTTGCAGATGTAGTTTCAATATTTGGGGCCATGAAAAAAGGAGGAATTAGCTGGTTTTTTCAATCAACCTGTATAATTTCTCATAGGGCCTGGGTATACCCTATTTGTTCGAAAAAAAAGCAGAGGCATACACATAGCAAACTCATTGTGAGTGAGCAGTACGTAAGGAACCAATACAGGGAAGAGGAGGGAGTAAGGTAGACGTAAAAGCAATATTGCCATTAGTCCTAGGAAGAGGGGGAGAATAACATAGTTGAGAGAGAGGAATGGGTGAGGAAAGGACATTCATTTACATGTTTGGTGGCTGATTAATTTATAACTTCAATTTGTTCCATGGCATCCAGTTTTTGTATTTTGGGTAACAAACAACATTTTTGGCACAAAATCACTTATATGTTTATTGTCTAAAGCAGTGGTTCTCAAAGTGTGATCTGCAGATCCCAAGGGATTCATGAGGGTGACTCAGGGGATCTTCCTTAATGGCAAAAACTAATGCACAGGACCACAAAGAATAAAAATGTCCCTAACCAGACTGGCGAGAAGTTATTGCCCAAAGAATGTCTTATGAATTGCTTTTTTATAGTTCTCAGAATATGAAAAATTTCAGTGCTTTCTGTCAAAGTGTAGTGGTTTATAAGGGCAATGTTTATGAGCAGTTGTAATTCACCACTTCCTGAAATTTCTCTATTCTAGCTCTTTGTTAAAAGCCCACTAAGAATCTGTACTGTTACTATCACTTTTTTGAGGCCACACACTATTATTTCCAATTGTTCCAGAATATCAAGCCTGGATCCCTTTCTTTCATAATGCAGGATTTTGGGAATAAAGTCACTGTTGTGTCCATGTTCTATTAGATGTTTGGTGAAGAGAGAGGTTGTATTTCTATTTATGAAGCAAGAATTATGTTCTTTAATACTTTCATTGAATTTACATCCTGCTTGTCCTACTATACAATCTCCGCAGTATAATTTATAAATTCCAATTTTCAAAATTTTTAATCTTTTCTTTAATATGGCATAGGTTTTTAAGTTTGATATATTGTAAAAAGCAGCTCTAATATTATTTTTGGGAATTAATCTATTAATTTTAAGTGATATATTACTAAGAAATGAGTCTTTGCCATTGTGGTTTCAAATTGTCAACAGGGATGGTACCTACAGGTATCTCCTGATTTATGGGAAAGTTGCGTTTCTGGAAATCATAGTGTAAAGCGAAAACATGCAAATCAAAAATATTTTTCCCATTGAAAATAATGTAATTGGCATTGTTTACGTTACTGAGCAGATATCTTCCACTTATAAACATCTTTAATTTTGATTTAATGAGCATTTTAACCCCCCAAATCGTTTTTGACGTGATATGGCATTCTGTGCAGCATCCACTTTTGCAATTCCTAAATTTTTTTATTCGTTAAGTTTCTGCCTGTATCACTGAGTTATTGAAGATCCTTCAATCAGTGAACTTCCTATACAAATATATTCTCTTCACACAACTATGAATATTTTTGCACAAAAAAAAGTGGATTTAAGTGCATTATTTGCACAAAGAGGAGAATAAGAAAAGAGATTCTACTGCCGTAGGAACTACCGGGGAACCCTGCTCTGTTGTACGATGCAATTAATGGTATCAATGCAGGGACGATAAAGGTAAATAGTAGACAGGCAAGAATCTATGAAATATTTAATAAATAATAAACTATTAAGAGTACATACTGTGTGCATAACGAATCGGATAAATGCAAATATGCAATGTGTATATTGATAAAGGGTCGTAGGAATAAAATCGCGTTAAACATGATACACACGACACATACCTAAATCAGAAAATGGTCGTAAAAATATCGCCTAAGTATCAAAATCGCTTTAAACTGAATACGCGATGCGTAAATCGGAAATTGGTCGTAAAAACAAAATCGTGTATATGCAAAAATGCGGAAATCAGGAATACCTGTATTTGTTTTATTATTATTATTAAAATATATATAATGCAATTTGGCTCTAAGCCAAGTGGCAATGTCAATACAACAATAATGATATACAGCGACATTTGTAGAGACATCTTTAAGAAAACAGGGTAAATTTTTAGGCACAAAAGGACAATTAGATTCCTGAGTTGAGAGTTTTTGAGGTTCAAGGTACACCTTCATGACTACCGTAGCGGCCACGAGGCCCTCAAAGTCCCCACTGTACATCACCCTACCAAGCAATCCTACTACTTCCTCCCAACTCCATCTTTTGTCCTTGCTATATAAACAGGGGTTTAGATGTAACTGAATAACAATTGTGTCATTTACATAAAAATGTTATATGTATGCATTTAAGATATTATACATTATTATTTGCTGGAATCTTAACATATTTAACAACATTATTTTCGATCATTAGTCATTGTTGACAATATTTTACTTTATTTAAGAAATTATTTTTGTTTTGCAAGGGAAAGGCTCTCAAAAACATCCTCAGGTAAATTGTTCCATTCCTCTGTGACCCTATTCAGAAAAGAGAATTTGCAAACGTGTTTTTTGTGTTAGGTAGATAATTTTACATTTGTGGTCCTGTCTACTGAAATAAGTTGGACTGTGAATCCTATTCTGAAGGTTCTTAAAAGCTGGCATTCTGGTAAAAACATTATATATATTGCCAAGTCTGTTTAACCTTCTCCTCTCTTGTAGACTCTCCCAACCTAACTCATTTAGCATTTTCGTTACACTCTCTCTCCTACCATATTTTCCCAACATGAATCTAGCTGCTTTCCTTTGAATCTGCTCCATCTTGTCCTGTAACACGGTCTGATGTAGGTCACATATGATAGCTCTGCATTCCAATGTGGGCCTAATTAATTTATCATGTCATTTATATAGATTAAAAATAATAGGGGCTCCATCACACTTCCCTGAGGAACTCCCGATGTAACCTATATAGCCTTTGATAGGCTGTCTCCTATTTTGATCTTCTGCGTTCGTTCGCAGAGAAATGCTCTTATCCATTTCACTATTCTTGGGTCAAAACCTATTTCACCTACTTTTTAGCAGTAATTCGTGACTTACAATATTGAAAGCTTTTGCAAAATCAATGACAATAGCATCTATCTGTTCTCTACGATCGAAAACTTCTATTAAGTCTTGGTTGAGTCCAAGCGTCTGAATATCACAAGAGTATCCTTTTCTAAAACCATGCTGGCATTCACTTAACCATTCTTCCTTTTTCCAAAAACTCCTAATATAGTCAGCTCTAATCCTTTTCAGTAGTTTACTCACTATGCTTGTTTAGCTGATTGGCCCATAATTATTTAGTGCCATTCTATTGCCCCCCTTATGTATTGGAATCACAATCGCTGCTTTCCAATCATTTGGTAGATCACTGTTATTTAGAGTCATTACGAATATCCTCCGTAGATATGGCACTATATCAACCCCTCCAATTTTAAGAGCTTCTCTACGTATACTGTCTGGACCACAAGATTTGTTATTTTGGATTTTTAAGATCCTTTTGTATATGTCTTTAAATTCCACATTGAATACAGAATAAGTCCTATCATTTAGGGTGTTTCCTGTATTATTTTCATTTGTGATTGCTTCAGGCTTTATATATATGCTCGCAAAGAATTTACTCAGCTCTTCAGCTTTTTCTTCATTTTCTGTCACAACAACACCATCTGATCTTACTAATGTCTGTATTTCTTCTGTTCCTTTCTTACGTTTTCTGATGTATTTATAAAAACTACTCGTGTTGTTATCACTTAATAATGTGTCCATGAAATCGTTCTGCACCTTCTTTTTCCTATTGTTTAACTTCCTTGATATTTCTTTGTACTTTTTGTGGTAATACTGACCAAAATGTCTCTTTTTATGTAATGTATGCGACAACCTCTTTAATTTTTTGATGGTCCTGTTATAGTACTTGGGATCTGGATTTCTTTTTACATGTTTTATTGGTACAAATCTATCAACCCCTATTTGAAGAATATTTTTAAAGTTGTCCCAAACTTCATTTATCGTTGAAGAAAGATTTGAAGTTTTCCCGGCGAATGAATATGAGAAATTTTTCTCGGGTTACTGCCCGGGTCATGTCGTCATCAAAGACCAATGTTTCAGTGTCTGACTTCTACGCCATCTTCAGGGTTACTGATGATGTCGATGTAGGTTTTAGTCAGGGTTTATATACTCTCGTCTCGCCCATCTACCAGCAGAGAAGAAACACCTCTGAAGGACGCTCCAACAAAACGGCTACAGCACCAAGGAAGTTGACGGGGCCCTGAAAAGGGCCGTTCAAAAAACCGGAAATTCTGAAGGGACCCAGAAGGAAAAACCAAAAGCCACGGCATGTCTCCCTTACACTTCAACGCTGTCGGGAAAAATAGCCAGGATTCTCTCCAAAAGAGGGATCAGAACAATACACAAACCGCCACCAAAAATCGGCAACCTTCTACGGCCGGTCAAGGACAACCTGGGATTGAAAATGCCAGGGATTTACAGAATCCCATGTGAATGCGGCCTTTCCTACATCGGGCAAACAGGGAGAACCATAGAGACCAGGATAAAGGAGCATGTCCGGTGCATCAAGCACAACCACCCGGAAAAACCCGCAGTAGCCGAGCACTGCATCACCACGGATCACAGACTGCGCTTCGAAGACACCAAGCGGCTAGCAAAATCCAACGGCTACTGGGATAGGATGGTGAAAGAGGCAATTGAGGCCTGGCTCAACCCAAAAAATCTCAACAGGGAAATGGGTTTCCCCCTGAGCAAAGCTTGGGATCCCGTGATCTCCCGGATTGGCCACTCACCTCCACCAATGAGCTTGGAGCAACGGGCGAGACGAGAGTATATAAACCCGGACTAAAACCCACATCGGCATCATCAGTAACCCTGAAGATGGCGTCGAAGTCAGACGCCGAAACGTTGGTCTTGGATGACAACATGACCCGGGCAGTAACCCAAGAAAAATTTCTCATATTCATTTATCGTTGCCCCTTTATTTACCCAATCTTCATATTCTTCTTGCAAGTAGTTTTCGAATCCAGCCAAATCAATCTTCTGATATTGATAAACAGTACTATAATTCGAGGTCTTGGTTCACATGCTTCGTTCTCGCAAGACTCCTGTCTTTCACAAAACTTATGCACCCAGCTACGCAGATTTTTTACATCCGTAAGGCCTTCAGGACACACTTCTGATATTTCCCGATTAATTTTAACAGGAGTATTCCCCATGAGATACAAATATCGGATAACCGCACGTTGTTCTTTATGAGTGAATGCCGCAATTTTAAGTATTACAAACATAGTATGCTGTTTGGAGCGCTGTAATCGATGTGAGGTATTGCATTGTCCTGCCATCTTTTGAGAACATTCAAAACTAACTGACAACCATTTTAAAAGCAGTCTCAATCATATACTTTGATTATTTTGTGAGAAATAAATTTGGAGACCTTATAACTCAAACACACCTCGTATAACAAAAACTCTCAGAAAAATACACAAGTGAAGAAAAACATGCTATTCTGACTCTAAATTCATTACAGAGAAAGTTATTTTTTCTTTTTATGAACAGTATAATCTTCCCTTTGGAAAAACCAGCAATAGTCACCCATCATGGCAGGATCCCACCTTCCTTGATAGCGGTGTTCCATGTTACTTATATCTTGGTGGAATCTTTTACCTTGTTCATCGCTAACAACACCCAAGTTGTCTGGGAAGAAGACCAAATGAGAATGTAAAGTATATTTTGAGTGACATCTGGCATTCTAAATTTTTATAATTATGCAATAGTTCTTCTATCCATTGTTGATAGTTCTCCTCTTATTTGTTACCCAGAAACCCATGAACTATGGTTTTAAAGGATTTCCATGCAGCTAATTCAATGGAGCATACCTGCCAACTTTCAAATATGAAGAATCAGGAGATTATTTGCTTCTATTGCCTAGCCTCAAAAATGATTTTCTCAACATATTCATTACTGAAATGCCAGCATGTAAGGACCTCTGAGCAGCACTGATGGATAACGTTGATACTCGACGTCATGAGTGCAACAACTTTTTGGCTCACAGGCCATATTTCATCCAGGATTGCTTCCGCGGGCCATATAACAGCTAAATAACTTATTTGGGTGCCTAATTTTAATCTTGTTCAAATTTTCATTCTTTAGTTGATTTCTGGTTTTGTTTTTCTTTAAATTCATAGTAGTGAAAGTTTACTCGAAAGAATAGATAAAAAGAGATACTGTAATAAATAAATTTCTACCACACTGAAATATTTTTATTTATTAATTCTACGGCATGTAATATACTTTCAGAAATAGTATAGGTACTTTTATCTAGTATCATACTAAGTTGTAACAGTTACCTATACAATATATCTACACCAAATATTTATTCTTGTTGTTTAATATATTTTACAATTGATATAATAATAACACAAATATTCTTAAATTGAAATAAAAATAATCATATAAGTAATCGTAAAAGAAATATTCTTTCAATGCCTACTTTCAATTTTAAAAGAAAACTCTGGTTTATTAATAATAATTATTGCAAAATTAACATTACATCAAATAAGTAATGTAGTACATTTAATGCAAGACATTCCATCAATTTCTTGCTTGGCAATCTCACCATTTGAGAGGAAGGAGTTTTCTTCGATGTATCTCTTCGAGGACGTCCGTTGGGGCAGTTTGATACTAGCTTGACAAGTTCCGTCCCAACCAAGAAAACATCCGCGCTCAGAAACGAGAAAATTGATCTGCTACGATAGTTCAGTGGTAGAATATCTGCCCGGCAAGTGGTAGACCCGGGTTCGATTCCCGGTCATAGCAGACTTTTTTCTCATTTCAAAATTATTCCCAGAATTCTGAATATCAATCAACTCTAATTGCACAACAGGGTTACTGTAATTCACATCTGCAATGAAAGGATTAGAAAACAGAGCCATGTCCCCAAGTTGTTCATGAAAGTGTTGAAATCTTGATGAAAAAGCTTCAAAAAGTTTGTCAATTATGTTCACATACTTGGTCAAACTAACTTTATGTTTTTCCATCATTTTGGAAAAATTTGGAAAATGAAAAAGGTTATTTTGCTGAATTTGGGATTTAAATAGTGTTAATTTATCCATGAAAGCTGCTACATGGTTTAACCACTCATCTGGGTATGCCGTATATATACGGCATAGCTGGATGCTCCGGTGGTGGGTATGCCGTATATATACGGCACAGCGATTTTTAGCCTATTTGCTATGGGTATGCCGTTATATTCCGTCACGCAGCTTTTCTCACTCATAGCGACATCCTTTTAGTTTACCGTCTTGTCAGTTGATGGACTTTCCTTCCCTATTTTAGGAAGCTATACGTCTCGTATCCAAAGCCTGCATTTGTCGTGAGGGTTGCATATTCTCTGCCCCTATTTTTTTTAAGTCGGGGTTTCACATCTTGGATTATTTCACACCCTCATGAGAAAAATTTTGTTTGTCACCGCTTGCATCTTACTTTCCTCGAACAGCATGCTACTTGTAAATCCTTTTCTTTCATATTTAGCCTTTTCCACTGTTATGCGGTCGCTTTGTGCTCCCAGGACAGCTGAGTGGCAAGAAGGGTCATTTTATGGCATCCTACTTTATATCCCCCGGTTTTGCTCAAAGGAACCTGTTTTTCCGCCTTTCCTTGACATACCCTTGTAATCTCCCAGAGTGGGTGGTCTGCACAGATGTGCACATAGGAGAGTGGGTAAGTAATTGAAAAAGTTCAGTTGGCCTTTGAGCATCAGAGTAGATGGTTTGTGGTATTATTTGGAGCTTTTATTCGTGAAAATTTTACTGTTCTTTTTGCAATAACTTTTAAATTATTTCAATCAAATTATTTTGTTTGAAATAATTTTTATTTCACCGTTGTGAAATGGCTTCGTCCAGTAAAAGGAAACGTACAAAAGCCACAGAAGACGAAGCACTTCATTTATTGGAAGAGAGTGATGACGAAAGTCTTTCCAGTGAGTATTTGGAGGATATTTACATCAACACTGATTTAAGTGATAGTGAAACAGACGAAGAAATGGATCCGTTCCGGGAAGAGGAGGAGTTAACGAACCTGCCTGGACACCCTTACATTTGGAATACACATGAGGAAGTGCGAAACAAGTTTAAATTTACAGGTAACCCCGGTTTAAATGTACAGGTTAAGGATGGAGATGATATATTTGAATCCTTTGAGCTATTTGTTTATGACGAACTATGTACAATGATAATGGAGCAAACTAATAATTATGCCAAACAATTTCTTGATGCAAAATCTAGCCTAAAACCACGATCTAGAGCACGTAGTTGTGTGGAGACAACTGCAAATGAAATAAAAACTCTTCTTGATATCTTCATACTCCAGGGAATTGTACTAAAACTGGATTATGCTATGTATTTTAGTAAACAAGAGAGCATTGCAACTCCTTTTTTCTCAAAATTTTTCAGTAAAAAAAGATTCCACCTCCTCTTAAAGTTTTTGCATTTTGTGGACAACACCACTTACAACGCAGATTCCTGTAATAGAAAACTTTTTAAAATTGAGCCACTGCTATTATATTTGAAAAATAAATTTTCCTCCATATATACTCCTGATCAGGCGATTGTTGTAGATGAATCCCTTCTCATGTGGAAAGGTCGGCTTTCTTGGAAGCAGTATATACCCTCTAAGCGTAGCAAATTTGGCATAAAATTTTTTGTTCCCTGCGAATGCATGTCAGGGTATGTATAGAATTTTTTGGTTTATACGGGCAAGGACACGATTTACAGTGAGAAATATAAAGAAGAAAACATCAGTGAGCGAATTGTTCTTGATTTAGCAGATGCTCTTCTGGGTAAGGGACATACTATGTACTTAGATGATTGGCATACTAGCCCTAAGTTAGTAGACAAATTGACAGAAAATGAAACAGATGTAGTGGGTACCATGTTTTCAAACAGAGAAGAGATTTCTCAAGCTGTGAAATCCGCTAAACTAAAGAAAGGAGAGGTATCGGCAGCATTTCGAAGAAAGCAAATGATAATGAAGTGGAAGGACAAAAGGGATGTGACTAAGGTGAGCACTTTCCATGGTACTGAAATGTGTAATATTGAGAAAAGAGGAAAAACAGTGGTAAAACCGAGTGTAGTGCAAGACTATAACTAAAACATGGGTGGGGTTGATAAAAGTGATGGGTTGATGAACATGTACAAAATTGTGCGGAATCGGCCGAAAAAATATTATCAAAAAATTTTTCGTCACTTGTTGGACATGGCAATGTTGAATGCATATTAAGTGTATAAAAAAAATAAGGGAAAAGTAAACAGGAAGGAATTTCTCATATCTCTTGCCAAAAACTTATTGCTAAGTATGGAAAAGACATCCAAACAGGCCCAGGAAGGCCCTCCAGATTGCCAAAGTCTTGCCGAAAGACATTTTCCTGAGAATGTCCCTCCGACAACAAAAAAAAGTCCGGCAAAAAGGTGTGTCGTTTGTTATAAAGCAAGAAAACGCAAGGAAACCAAGTATTGGTGTTCTGATTGTTGTGTTGGTTTGTGCCCTGCCCCTTGTTTTAAAATATATCATACGAAAACTGATTTTTGAAATATTTTTTTTTAATTTGTAAATTTTTAAATTTACCATTATTTTAAATGATTTTGTACTTTTACGTAATAGTTATATTGTATTTCTGATCTATTATACTTCATTTTTGGCATATATTATTACATTTAAGTTTAATTTTCTCCAAAATTATCTTTATGTTATGTAAATTTTTGTTTTTAATTTAATAAATTGCATATTGTTATTTACGTTTATATCTTTATTTTCATTAGTGTCACTAATGTCATTGTATAAATCTTGAGTAATTATGTATGTATATTTGGAATTTTTCTAAAATATGATCACAATTAATGTTCATAAGGTATAATTACCATAATGTAAAAATTTATTGTTATTTAAGAATGTATTGTATTTATATTTGTAAGTAATATTGCGTTTGAAATACATAAACAACGTTTTTAGAATATGTTGTAACATTCAACTTTTATATTATGTATATATATATATTTTGTTTCTTTACGTAATAAATATAATTTTTTCTATTTCAATATATTGTGTTTTTAATTATACATAAGATTTACGTTTTAACTTTTATTAGTGATAATATGATTTTTATGAATATTTTGAGTAATTATGTAATTTTAGACAGTTTTCACCACATTTTTTGTAATTTTCACATAATTTTATAAATTTCAATTTTCCATTAAAATTAATATTCATACATAATTGTTCATCTTTGCGTGTTAAAAAGATCCTAATGTTTTCAATAAAAAAATATCCAATCAATAATGAACATTTAATACATTTTATAAATATAATTCAAAAGGTAAAAATTCGTCAAATTTTCAATTTAAATGCCCACCGCTGGTGCGGCTTCGAAAAATTAAATACCCAGATGACTGGTTAATAACTGATTAATTAGTTGATATTTATCTTGCAACTTTGAATTGAAATCATTGAGTAAATGAGTAATATCTACTAAAAATCCTAAGTCACATTGCCAATTAGGATCTTCAATAAGTGTGTTAGGCCCTACCTTTTACGTGAAGAAATATTATAATTTCATCCAATAACTTCAGAAATCGCATCAAGCATTTTCCTCTGCCCAACTAACGAATTTCAGTATAATAGACCAAATCATTGTATTCTGCCTCAATTTCTTCTAGAAATTGTTTAAATTGCTTGTGATTAAGCCCTTTTGATTTAATTATGTTAACTGCTTGTGTAACCTCCTTCATGAAATGATCAAAGCCTATATCCTTACCACACAAATTTTGGATATGTATAATGCAATGAATTTTTAATAGTTCCTTATCTTGTCTGTTACATTTACTAGCTAAAAGTGTGGTAAGACCGTTTTTAGACCCAATCATGGATGGTGCACCATCTGTGCATATTCATGAAAGTTTATCTAAATTTAAATTTGAGTTATTACATATTTCTAACACAGCTTCAAATAAATCGGACCCTTTCGTTTCTCCCTTTAGCGAACACATTCCTAATTACTCTTCAGTTATTTCGAAGCTTTTTGAAACTTCACGAATGAAAACTAATAGTTTGCTATTGATGAAATGTCCACTGACTCATCAATTGCAAGAGAGAAATAAACAAAATTTTTTGCTTATTCTACAATTTGTTTGTTAGTTTCCTTAGCTAGTTCTGAAATATGCTGTAGTATTGCCATTCTGTTTAAACTTATATTCTGAAATTTAATTGTTGCTTCAGGACATTTTCTGCAATGCCAGAATTAAGCACTGTTTCACAAAATCACCATCTGTAAAGGGCTTACTTGATTTAGCTATCAACAGAGCTATATCATAACTAACTTCAACTGCAATATCTACCGTATCTGCCCGAATAGATGCCGACCCCACGAAATTTTCCAACATTTTTTGGTAAAAAAAGTATTTTCGTAAATTTTATGCTTAAGTGTACCAGACACGCACGCACAACCTAGAATACATTACATCTATATAATTATATACGTTCCATGTAAAGTTTTATTAGGTATTATTACTGTTAATTATAAATATAGTCAACGCCGTTGCTCACACCTTACAATCAAATGTAAGTATATTTATTTATCTTACTGGAATTCAAACTGTTGCGCATCGAAAGCTGTCATCGAAATTGGCGTGATCGTCTACTTAGTCATCATACGCAATTTTAATAGAATATATGAAAGAGGTTTCCAAGTTTTATTATTATTGCTGTTAATTATCAGATGAATTACAGTTAACGCCGTTGCTCACACCTTTGAATCAGACAATCAGACGTATCTTATGTTAGCGGAATTCAAACAGTTGTCATCGAATTTTGCGAATTGACTTAGCAGACGATATCGTCAGCTTAGTCAGTATACGTACTTTTCATACATTCTATGAAAGAGGGTTTTAACATGCATACAAAAATGACAATGGCTATAGCAAAATATAAAATAAACAAGAAAAATTAATATGAACTTATTTTATACTGTCGGCTCCTAACTTTAACGTACCTGCCATTTAAATGATCCGTAAAAGCTACGACGTCTGCTACATCTGAACTTTAAATCGATTGCAGCACCAAGAAGTGCAATTAAAACAAAGAGTTGAAGAAGTTTAGTGTAGTCAGAATTTGTAAAAACCTCTAATAAGACCGGTGTTGGTATCTTAAGAACTCGTTGCAAATTATGATCAAAACGAATTTGCTGTAGCGTGCAATCATGCTATGAACCTGGTGGGTTGTTAAAACTCGATTGTTTTATATACCGCCGTTTCCTTTGGATAAGAACTCATATACTTTTAACTACGTGTTAAAATATATAAATAACCTTCAATAGCAATTTAAATTACAGCTCCGGGCAATGGCTGTAAGAAGGGAGCGTTTTTCAGACATCGAGTGCCTTATCAGTGGAATATAGGAGGTATGCTATGGAAACAAGACATTTTTCAGCAATGGCGTCGTACGAGGATGCCAAATTTTTCCTCAGGCTCGCATTTAAGCCGAGGGTGATTTTTTTCACGATAGATTTTGACAAAAAGTAACGGCTTATATTCGGGCAGATACGGTAGTTTAGATGTATGTTTCAGAAATAAGTTCCTCTGTAAGCAAACAGAACGCTGAAGATCTGCTACTTTCTTTTTTCTTTCTTCTCCAGAAATCTGAGCGAATGAAGGATGTCTAAGTTCACGATGCTGTTTTAAGTTGAATGCTTTTAAAACAACCACAGTGAAATTACACAGAAGACACACTATGTTATTGTTCACTTGTGTAAAGCAATACTTTTCTGTCCATTCTTCTTTAAATGTTCCGTTCTCTCTGTCAACTTAACGTTTTCTTGTTGACATTTAAAATAAGGGTTACACTGAAAATCAGTATAAACATGCAAACTTAAATTGTATTATTAAGAACAGTTCATGTTTGCCACCAGCCAAAAACCATAACGTAATTGCTCCATTCTTTGTGGTGCTAGCATCGAACATGAGAATAATGAAAAGTTTGCATTTGTTTTTTGTTTCAGACAACCGAGAATTGAGTGGGAATAGTCATAGTTTAATAAAAAAGTAAAAAAGTAGATAAAAAACTTAAAAGTAGAATCAGACTTAGCTTAATAATCTATTCAGCGTTTGGTTGAAAGTTGAGGGGTCAGTTCCACTTGAAGCACTTATGTCACTATAATTACAAAGCATGAATTTCATATTACGTAGTTATAGATCATTATAATGTTGAAAAAAAATTTCAAAGCTTTGCGGGCTGGATAGAATATGCAAATGGGCCAGATTGGCCCACGGGCCGGACTCTGTGCACCCTTGCTCTACGTGAACCAATCTTGAATCTAGTTATGCCACTAGTAGATTACGATGGTAGGATGATGTATGCCCCGCAGTACTCTTATGCGTGAAGAAAATTAACAATGCACCTGCATGATCGACACAGCTATATAGCAAATTGTGTTCAATAATAAATGATGGGAATAAACATTCAGCATGTATAACACCATTATCGTTAGCTTTTTAAGTGCAATCTAGTTTTTTATTTTTTTTTTCTACGCAATTAACATTATCTTAATGTTTCTTTGTTTGCATATACTTAACAATATTGCAATCCCCGCTATATAAAAGAAAAGAATCGAACCTGCACACACTATGTACAGAAAGTCACCTTTCCTGGGTTCTGTAAAAAACAGAAACTTTTGCAAATACATCTTCTTGAAAAATTTGTCGTATTTTTTTTACAAACTTGAGGGATATTATTAATTTTTAAAATAAATACACCTCATCAATATTAAAATTTACTATTGCACAAGTTCATGCAGCTAATATCCACAAAATCAGATCTTGCTGCAATTACATTTTTAATAGATAGTCCGAATCTCATCATAATAATAGTTAAATTCCATTATATCTCCTGCTTAAATACACGAATCAGTTGTCTGCAAAGCGGCAGATTTTAAATGAGAATTTAATAGAAAGAATGCAATTTCAAAGTTCATAAGGAAAAATCGGGAGAGCAGGAGAATGGGTAAAAAAGCGGGAGTCTCCTGCATAAGTCTTTAACTTTTGCATAACTCAGTTTTGGAAACTTTCCCTTTAAGTAGGCAAAACCATCTCTATTTTTGTCCAAAGCTTTCACAAAATTCTTCATTAGACCCAGCTTCATGTGTAACAGAGGAAGAAGTACCAACATTGTGTTTCCTTCATGAGCCACAGACTTTATGTTCCCGTTGTGAAACAAAACTCCCTTCAGACTTGATTTAGAGGAATCACGTTTCTCATTTCTCATTCTAAACACAGAAATTCTCATACCTTTAGTCAGCAAATTCCATTCTTGCAACCTGGATCCCAAAAGTTCTGCTTGTTGCTTTGACAGATTCAGATCAGGTTTTAGGTCACTAAGCTCGCTTTCCTCAATTAGGTTTGGTTCTTGGCTACTCTGTGGAATGTAACTTGGATCAGAAGATGTTGATGGACCTTCTATACAGGGTGAGGCAAAAAGATGTTAACACTGTATGGGAGACTAAATATTTTTTTTTCGCAGAATAAAACATGGCGTCCCAATATTCCATTGAGGAACGAAGGAAGATAGCTGCCTGGATGGAGGTCTTTCAGTCCCCAAGCATCGTACAAGAAAAATTCAAGGCCTGGACCGGACGGGATGCACCATCGCGCCTGACAATTGGTAGGATCTATGAGAAGTTTGTCCGGACGGGGTCCGTTCAAGACGATTGCAAGGGGAACAGCGGTAGAAAGAGATCTGTCCGAACTGAAGAGAATATCATCCTCGTCCAGGGAGCGATGGTAGCCAGTTAACCAAGTCCACGCGCAGACTTTCTCTAGAAACTAAGATTTCTCAAAGGTCACTGGTTAGAATTTTGCATCGTGATTTAGGAATGAAGCCATACCACTTGCAGATTGTGCAGCAGCTCACAAACGCGGACAAGCAAGCACGTGTGAGTGCTGCACAAATTCTCTTGGAAATGGTGCACATGGAGCCTGACATTCTGTTCATGTTTTCTGACAAAGCAACATTCCACATCAGCGGTCGTGTGAACAAGCACAACTGTGTCATCTGGGCGACCGACCACCCGAAGGAAGTTCGAGAGCACATGCGAGATTCCCCCAAGGTGAACGTTTGGTGTGCCGTGAGCAAATTTGGAGTGATTGGACCCTTCTTTTTTGAAGAACAGACCGTCAGGGGAGAGAATTACCTTGCCATGCTCAGCACGTTCATGGAGGAGAACGTACCACTTGCCATTTTCCAGCGAGGGTACTTTCAGCGAGACGGAGCCCCTGCCCATTACAGTCTGATGGTTCGGGATTACCTGAACGACACGTTCGGTAAACGCTGGATTGGTAGAGGTGGTCCTCTCCCATGGCCAGCACTTTCACCCGACCTGACGCCATGCGATTTTTGGCTGTGGGGCATGGTCAAGGATCGGGTCTACGCCAGCAAACCTCGCAACTTGGACGACCTGAAACACCGCATCACTCACGTCATCACTGGAATTCCTGCCCAAATGGCCCAGAGGGCCTTAAAAACAACAATTGACAGACTCCATAAGTGCATTGAGAGGGATGGGTGCCAAATTGAAACCCTGTAACCAAATCCCTGCCTTGTAATTTAAAGTGATTTAATGTTAACATCTTTTTGCCTCACCCTGTATAGTGCTCTTCTCCATCATGAGGAATAGTAAGTTCCTCACAGTTAGGTGGTGGAACAAGAGTAGGAAGATCTTCTCCATGTGGCACTGGCTTCATTGCAGACGGGATGTTTGGATAATCTATTTTATTTTTTCTTCTCCTCAAAAAATCCGCAATTTTTGTAAGACTAAAATAGCAGTATTCAAGGTGGCTGGTTGTTTCATGCCAGATCATTGGAATGGCAAATGGCATGCTCTTCTTCTTTCCTTTCATCCATTCTCTGACGTTTACATATAGGGTTGTCAACTCGTGAGGAGTTGATTCCGGGAGATTTCCACTCCATGAGTAGGAAATTTTTGGAGAATCCGGGAGAATTACCTCAAAGGTAAAAAACACTTAAGCGAACCATGAAACTTGTATACAGGCATACCTCCATTAATGAAGCCTCCAGCAACAAAGCTCCTTTTTTACGAAGTCAGCATTTTATTCAGAAATCTGCCCCGAAATGTATTTAAAATACTTAGACACACGAGAAAACAGATTTTTTGTTATTACGAACTTTGAATGATTTTCTTGCAGCTTAAAGTTGTGAATCTTATGCGGGTCAATAAAACAACACATTTTTAGCAAAATACGAAAAATAATCTAAAAAACGAAAATGGAGAAAAAAATGGTATTTTAATGTGATTTTTAATGCTGTTTCGGGCGGCAAAAGTATGGAGGTTATTAGGAGGCTATCTTTAGTGAGAGACCAAGTTTTTTGTGAAAAGAGAGAAAATGCCTCATTAGAACCCCTACTGCATGGACTTGGTGAGACACGTTATACGTGATGGGGAAACATAAGAAGACTGAAAGTGTAACGGAAATGATAAGTGTGTTAGGTTGGGAATCGTTGGAAAATAGAAGGAAACTCAATAGGCTAAGTGGGATTTTTAAAATATTAAATAATAAAGGGGTATGGGAAAATTTATCATCTGGGATCGAGAAACCTCACTACATAGGAAAAAACAACCACAAATATAAAGTTAAATACAGGCCGCAGAAGACAGACGTCACCAAAAACTTTTTTTAAATAGAGGAATCTGTGAATGGAATGAGCTACCTGAGGGAATCTTTAAGCCCTTTCCTAAATCGCTTAAGCAATTTAAGTCAAAATGTAAAGGTTTTCTTTTTTTAGAGGGTGACGAGTGAGCCGGAGGAAGTAGAGTGAATGCTTGGTAGGGTGAAGTTTGGTGGGGACTTCGTGGGCCCCGGGACCGCTATGGTAACCGTGAAGGCCTACCATGAACCTCGAAAACTTCAGCTCCGATTAAAGCCAAGGGAAAAGTAATTGTATTATAAGTATTTTATCCAAAACTGTATTATTTTTATAAAATTAATAATTTTATTCTGTTAAATTTTGGACAAGTGTCTTGATCACGCAGTAAGCTATATGATGTGAAATTTATTGACAATGAGTCATATAATGTTGCCACCTGGCATGTAGCCAAATTGCAACTCATTTAGTAAATAAATAAATACGTCGCCGCATGTATGCACAGGTGTATCCAAATGCTCACACACACACCTTGACGCTTTCCCTTGTGGGGTAAGCCATGCCATATGTCTGCCAATTACCAACCCACCACCTTCCTCCACACACTTCTATCATTGCATACTTCTTTTGCTTCACTTACACTCATACACTGAGTCACACATTTCCTTTTATTCCTCATACTTTTCACGTCCCTTTTTCTCAGAGTCTCACCAACCACATCCAACCAAGTCTTGCGGGGTCTGCCTCTCCCTCTCTCGCCATTCACTCTTCCTTCATATATTTGCTTGGTGATTCTACTCTCTTCCATTCTTTCTACATGCCCGAACCACCTCAGCAGACCTCTCTCATACAGATCTCTCACACTAGCTTTCATACCACATTTGTTCATCACCCAATTATTCCTTACTTTGTCCCTCCTAGATTTTCCACAAACTCTTCTCATGTATCCCATCCCAACCGCATTCAAACTACTTTTATGCTTCTCCTGACACACCCATGTTTCACTGCCATACAGCAAGGTAGGCATTAAAACACTCTTGTATACAGACATTTTTGCTTCTTTTGACAACCATTCCTTCTTTGCAATAGACCACACACTCCCTGCCACCTTTCTACCAGCATTCACTCTCCTTTTGATTTCCCCATCTACTCTACCATTTTTACTAAACATTCTACCAAAGTATACAAATTCATCCACTACCTCAATCGTTCCACCATTTATGCAAAATTGACAGTCGTTCACCTCATTCTCCCGATCGAACACAACTACCTTGGTTTTGGCCACATTTATCCTTAAGTCCATTCTCACTGTCATATCATGCAGGCTATCTAACATTCTCTGCAATTCTCCTGGGTTCTCAGCCATTAGCACAGCATCATCAGCATACAAAAGTACATGAACATTCTCTCCACCTACCATAACACCCACCATATCCATACATGCCTGTCTCACACATTTATCCATGAACACATTAAATAACCAAGGGGACATGACACATCCTTGTCATACACCTTGCTCAACTCTAAACCAATCACTCATCATGCAATTTACCCTTACACATGGCCTACTTCCAGTATACACTACCTTTATAGCATTCAGCAACCAACCATTCACTCACTGGCGGATCCAGTCTTTTTCCATGGGGGGGGGGGGGGGGGGGGTAAATTAGGAGTGAAAATTTTAAATATTTTAAATTATCGTATTTAACGTATATGTTAACACAGAAAAAAGAAATTTAGAACTTTAGCACACAAAATGCATATTGTGAAAAGGTAAAGTTTATTAATTATAATATCATTTAACACAAAAAATAAAATTCATTTATGACATTTAGTGCAACAAAATTAATACCAGAAAACCGTATTTTTTAAATATCAAATGAAAATTTAAAGAATAAATTCAACCCTTCTATCTTTTGTATTTGCAAATTTATCAATCACATTATTAACATTAATATGGAGGTCATTATGTATGTGCAAGAGTGCTAGGCCAGACAGTCTCTCTTGAGACATCGTAGATCTCATCCAGGATTTTAAACGTTTTAAAGCAGAGAAACTTCGTTCTGCAGAAGCAACACTTACAGATAGTGTACAAATTATCTGCAGAAGGATATTAACTGTAGGAAAAATATCGATATTACATTGTTTGTATGCACATAATGCACAATCAGTTAGTTTTCAAGTTTTTTGTAAAATTTCTTCTCATTTTATTTTCCAACATTCAAACTCAGACTTAAGTTTCATCGATAAAAAATTAACATTTAAATTAAGATCAATTCTTTTCATAAAATTTACTATTTTTTTAACCTTTTGCACTCGGGTGTCAAGTGTGACTCGACACAGCTAGCATCGGCACCAGCTCATATGTCGAGCCACACTCGACACGGTGTTTCATCGTGAGGGGAAGGGGGATTTTTGTCCATTTGTTCCAATAACTTTTCTTGTAATCAGCATGGAAATATGAGTAAACAACAACTTAATTAAGCAACATGGATTATTTTATAAATGAATGATGTCCCTCTATAATCTACCCATAAAGGACGTCCCCAGCCGATGCTGCTGCCGCCGTAGCAGATGTTCGTCTTTATCTATTTATTGAGGTGTAAGCGCATTTTTGCTTGCATTAGCTGCCATTCATTACTTGGAAATCATTTGTTTATTTCAGATAATGAATTACCAAATGGGGATCATGCATCTGAAAGAGGAGTTGCGTCCGAAATAAAAGTTCGTCAGAAAGAAAAGTTCGATCGGTCAGCTGTCCTGTCTTGTATTGGCTTCTAGTTTCAACCTCTTTTTTCATTTCGTTTTCTTCTTGTGGTCATCCAACCACCACTGACCCATCAAGGGCCCATTCTCTTTTTATCTCTTGCATAGTGAACATCTTGAGTAGGCGGGTCCCTTTACACGATGAGTCATATTCTTCCGAGCTTCCATGATCTTACCTTAGTAAACAATCATCCCTGTATCACTCTCAGAGGTTTGCTTACGTTTCTAGAAGCATCTCTCAGATGTTTTCATGACACTGGGTTCTTTTACAAATGATGCCTTCTCTGTAGTTGACTGAATGCTTTGTCTGCAAGTAGTCGTATATTCAAAACGAATCTCCTTAGGATGGATAGATTTTCCAAAAAATTTAGAAAGCAGTGACGATGAATTTTACATTGACAATGAAGAAACAATTGAAAAATATAATAGTGACAAAAGTGAGTGCTCTGATCACGCATATGAGGATGATGAACCAATCGCTGGTCCGAGTGGAATTACGAAAAGGAAAACTTCCCTTGTTTCACCCAAAGATCAGAGTGAATGTACTGAGGGTGACAGTGATGTTGAATTCGTAAAGACAAAACGAAGATGCAAAATTGTTTATACAAGTGACAGTGATAGTGATGGAGATAAAGGTGATGTTAGCATTGTAAATTCGGTCATAAAATCCAGTGAAAGTGATGTTTATGTTGGAAAACAAGCAAAAGAAAAATGGAAAGCTGCATCTGTGAATGAACAGGCGCCTAGGAGGATCCCTTTCTCTACTGGACAGTTATGTGCTGGACCTCAAGTTCCTTCTGGATGTTCCACAGCAATAGAGTTTTTTCAGTTGTTTTTTACAGAGACGTTGATAAAAAATATAACGGATGAGACAAACGAGTATGCTAGGTGTAAACTTAGCCAGAAAGAACTATCCAAGCGATCCACTTGGAATAATTGGAAAGATGTGACGGTAGACAAAATGAAGGCTTTTTTAGGCGTAATACTAAATATGGGTGTATTGAATCACCCAAACTTACAGGATTATTGGTCCTTGGATTTTGAGTCCCATATACCATTTTTTCGAGCTGTTTTCAAAAGGGAGAGGATTTTGCAAATATTTTGGATGTTACACTTGAAAAATGATCAAAAGTCAAGTAAAGATTTGAGAACAAGAACCGAGAAGGTGAACTCTTTTTTATTATATCTGGAAATGAAATTTAGGGAGAAATTCTGTCCTGGAAGGGAGATTGCTGTTGATGAGGCTGTTGTTGGTTTCAAGGGAAAGATACGCTTCATCACGTATAATCCTAAAAAGCCAACAAAATGGGATATTCGTTTATATGTCCTCTCAGATTCTAAATGCGGTTACGTACATTCATTTGTCCCTTATTATGGTGGAATAACATCCGAAACCCTGGTAAGACCTGATCTCCCTTTTACTACCAGAATAGTTTTAAAACTTCACGACAGATTGAGGAACTCAGTATCTGATCCTCAAGGCTATCATCTCTTTACTGATAGGTATTACACAAGTGTCACTCTTGCAAGGGAATTGCTCAAAGAAAAATTTCGCTTGACAGGGACAATAATGCCCAATAGGAAAGACAATCCAACCATTATCAAACATCCAAAACTGAAGAAAGGGGAGATAGTGGCGTACAGAGATGAAAATGTAATGCTTCTTGCATGGAAAGACAAGAGGATAGTCACCAAGCTTAGTACATGGGACACTTCAGAGACTGAAGCTGTGGAAAGAAGAGTGCGAGGCAGTGGCAAAGAAAGAGTTGTCAAACCCAAGGTCGTGACAAATTATACAAATTTTATGGGGGGAGTTGATATAGCTGATCACTACACGAGCACGTACTGTTTTATGAGGAAGACTCTAAAATGGTGGCGTAAATTGTTTTTCTGGGGGCTTGAGGTCAGTGTTGTGAATTCTTACATTTTGTACAAAGAATGCCAAAAAAGATAAAATGAAAAACCGATATTTCATGCACGATTTATTAGGAAACTCGCACGTGATCTAGTTGGAGATTTTCGGGGTGGTACACAAACTTCTATGGGTATACCATCATCCACAGAACAAGAGCAACGTTTAGATGGAAAGCTCCATATAATCATCCCTCACCCTAACAAAAAACATAAAGATTGTGTAGTTTGTTCTAATAGAAAAGTCCAAGGTGTAAGAAGAGAGACAATTTATATCTGTGAGAAATGTGAATGTAATCCAGGTCTTCATGTGGGTGAATGTTTCAAAAAATATCACACCATGAAAAAATACAGTGAACTCTCGTTCTAACGTTTTCGCTTCTAACGATTTACCGCATCTTAAGTCGAAATTTTGAGGTCCCAGCTAGAGCTCCATTTACTTCCATTATATCTTTTCCTGCTTCTAAAGTTTATCGTTTGTAACGTTTTTCCGCATCCTAAGTATCGAGTTTCAACTCCCCGTCTAGAATTACATCCGCTTATAACGTGAGAATAAAAATTACGAAAACTGGAAAAGGTACATAAACGCAACACAACCTCTATTAAGTTAATTTGTATTATACATAGTTTACGATTAACTCAATAAGGTCAGTAAAAGTGTTTCTTTTGCTTCCAGTATGCCCTACTTAGTTACAATCTATGTACAGAAATATGTGGCTATGCAGAGTCTACTAGATTTCACTTTCATTAAATTACCATCAAACTTTGTCTACATACATTGTAGCATCTCTACTCTCAGTCTCCACCATCTAAACTTTCTCAGTGGCAGTTCTTTATCAGCCGTCGTCTTCGGTACGCAACAAGCCAAGTTCAGTCGTCTACCGTTGGAACTCTGCTCGTTTGTCTGATTGACATAATACAATCAGTGCATTCTATGTCATTTCTTTAGTGACAGTTGCACCTCATAAGTTGAAAGCTGTAAATTTACCAAGTTTTAAATATTTTAGAGAATTTTACTCTCAGTGCTGTTTAAAAGTTATTGTACTCCACCCCATATATTTCTAACGGCATCAAAAAGAAAGGTTATAACTCTTGATGAAAAAAGATTAATAATCGAAGAAGTAGATAGAAATTCACATCTGAAACGTGTTGAAATGGCAAGGCGATTAGGGCTGGCAGTGACATCGCTGAACACAATTATGGCTTACCGAACATCGATCCTCAAAGCTGTAAACGACTGCGGTGTGGCTGCGAAAAGGAGGAAGAACTCTCGAGCATCACCATACGAAAGAGTGGAAGCATTGTTACTCGAGTGGTTTCAGCAGGCTCGAGCTTCCAACATCCCGATTAGCGGTGTTATAATGCGTGAAAAGGCAATACAAATTGCAAATCAGCTGGGGTTTCCTACTTTTACGGCATCCAGCGGATGGCTTGATAGGTTTAAAAACCGTCATGGTGTAGTTTATAAAGTCATTGCAGGAGAGAGTGCAAACGTAGATCTTGCATCAGTGAATCATTGGATGACAGGAGAGTTACCCGAGAAAATAAAGAACTATGCACCATGCGATATTTTTAACGCCGATGAAACAGGATTGTTTTATAATTTGTTACCAGATAGAACCTTAACTTTTCGAGGAGAAGCTTGCCATGGAGGGCAGAAAAGCAAGGAGCGACTGACAGTTTTGCTGTGCTGCAATGCAGACGGTAGCGAAAAACTCCAACCACTTGTGATTGGAAAATTTGCAAAACCGCGATGCTTCAAGAATGTGAGGACACTCCCATGTAAGTATAAAAACAACTCCAAGGCATGGATGACATCAAAATTATTCATGGAGTATTTGCAAGATTTTTATGCAAAAATGGGTTCCACCTCGAGAAAAGTGTTGCTGTTTGTGGATCGTTGTGCAGCTCATCCACAAGATACTGCCAATCTACGGAATGTTAAAGTTATTTTTTTACCAGCAAATTGCACAAGTCATTTGCAACCATTGGATCTAGGTATTTTACACAGCTTGAAACAGCAGTATAGAAAGGCGCTGGTATCCAAAGCAGTGGCAATTATGGATTCTAGCAAAAGTACACTGAAATTGACAGTTTTAGAGGCCATGCATTATATAACATCAGCTTGGAAAGCCATTAAGACTGAAACGATAAAGAATTGTTTTAGAAAAGCTGGGTTCTTCCGTGATGCTGTTGCTGACTATGAAGAACAAGATGCTCTTCATGAAGTCGATAATGATGACTGGAAGCTGTTGCAGTTGAATGAAATGACATTTGATGAGTTTGTGACCTTTGATGATAATGTTGCTACTTGTGGTTTATTAACAGTGAGTGAAATTTGTGGTTTACAACACGATGACTGTCCTGAAAGTGAAGATGATGATGTAAACGAAACTGAACCACCAAGCTTTAAACAAGCTCTGGAGGGCTTGGTAACCATCAAGAGATATTTGTGGTCCCGTATTGGGACGGAACACCTTCTTGAAGGAACTGATAAACTTGAAAAGGGACTCTATGGTATTCACTCAAATGAAAGAAAGCAACAAAGTAAAATATCCGACTTTTTCAAAAAATACTAAATTTTATCATTAATATTTGTATGGTTTTCATTTGTAATTGTCATTCAAAATTAGTAGTGATCTTTTTTCTTCAAATAACATATCCTAAACAGATATGGTATGTACCTTGCATTTTTTTAAAACTTTTAAAGATTTTTTCCTTAAAATCTCTCCAATCAATTTTTTACAATTTAATGTCTTAATCTCTTGGTTTTCCTTAATTTATCCATCCGGAAAAAAACATTTTATTCAATCGACGCATGCGCACAAGACTTACTTCCAACGCTGTGGGTTCACCATTTAGTTTTGATCTTCGATATTCAGCTGTGTGCACATGCTAATTTTCTTCCTGTTATGGGTATGATATTGGAGGTTAACCAGGTAAGTTGCTAATACCTTTTCTCATGACTTATCTAGAGTAGTTTTCTTCGTTACAACTGTAGTAGAATCTTCATATTCGGTAAAGGTAACACTTCTACCTTTTAAAGACGTGAGAAGAGAAAATTTCAATTACCATTTTTTAATCATTCAATTCTTACCATGGTACTGAGTGCTTTTGATTTTATCTGAATGGTTCAGAAATTTATATAAAATATCCCCTTACCTTTAAAGACTGACATATTCGTGTTTAATTAGAATAAGAACGAGAGCAAGAATTTGGAATACAATTGAAAATATAAATTTATTTGCGATAAATTAGTACGAAGGCTTCCACGACGTGCTGTTGACATGGTGGTGATTTCCGAGATTCTGCCGTGTTGATCCATTTTCTGGACAATATTTCGCCGGCGTTCCAGTCGGCTTCTTCAGGTCACTTCGGACCTGAAGAAGCCGACTGGAACGCCGGCAAATATTGTCCAGAAAATGGATCAACAAGGCAGAATCCCGGACATCATCACCATGTCATTTATTTGCGATGTTTTTCTTATTATAATATGTTTGTAAAAACTTTCACTTCAGAAAATACAGGATTTTACGGGACAGTTGATGAAATACAGGATTTTACGGGACAGTTGATGAAATACAGGACATTTGGGCATCCTGTACAATAATTTAAAATGTACCGGACAAGGTACTATTATGTGCGAATATCATTATCTCCATTTCCGCATCTTACGTTTTTCCGCATCTAAAGTCGATTTCCCTTGGTCCGGCAAAAAACGTTAGATCGGGAGTTCACTGTATAGATTAAAATTGCTGTATGAGTTGAAAAATAATTTTTAATGTAAATAAATGCAAATAAATAAGTTTATATGAAAATAAAATTGAGTTTTTCATCATAGTGCCGCCATTTATGAAATATGGGGGTATTTAAAAATTAAATTCCGAGTAGACTAATGGAATCGAGAAAAAAAATCCGAGTGCAAAGGGTTAATAGAGTCATCTAATTCATTTTTTGATTTTTGTGATAATATGTTTGGCACAGCTACATTTAGATAAAATAGATTTACTGTTTCATCGCTAAATCTATGCTTCATATCCTGGAGAATACACTTTAATAATGGTATGTAAACAGTTATTCTATAGTAATCTTCTGGATTTTGTGAATTGATGTTAGGTTAGCTTGCCATCCAGCAACTCGTGTTACATACATCTTTATGCCTAAATCATCTAGTATTTTCGATGAATCATTATAAATTGCATTAAATATAGTAGTTGCATTTTGTCTTTTATTTTCCATTATTTTAATAGTGTTCTCTATTGTATTTTTAGCTAATTCTTTTTCTAGTGCTTTTCTCTGTAGGACTTTGCTTAAAGTTAATGTTGTACTTAAAACATCAGCAAGTTCACATACAGTTACAACAAACAACGGATTAGTAATTGAATTTTTAAGTATTTCGGCTGAATCTCTTTCTTGCCTCATTGATATTCCATCAAAAATTTCTACAATTGTAATTAAGTTCGATTTGAATCTTAAAACTGACTCATGTCTCTCTGTCCACCTAGTATCAGAATCGTCATTCATAGATTTAAGTAGACTGTTTTTTTGGATGAGGCATTAAAGAATGCAATCACTTCATTCATTGTTTCGACAGTGTTCTGTACGGCCCATACCGAACAGTATTTTGATACAGATAAATTAAGTGGATGATTATAGCATGGGCTTTTAATTGCACTCTTTAGTGTATTCTTCAATTTTGACACAGCTCCATTTAGCTCGCCTATCATCACACTACATCCATTGGTACCAATGCCAACACAATGCTGCAGATTAAGGCCATTCTTACATAAAATACTTATGACTGTGTTTGCCAGTATTTCTCCACTTAATACTGGTTCAGACGTACAATCGTCATAATTTTCAGCTCGACAATCTAAAAACTCAATAAAATCTTCATGTACATCGTAGTTGTCCACATATCAAATAATAAGTGACATTTGTGAGCAATGACTAATATCAGTTGTTTCATCAAATATTATACTATAGTATTTACTGCATTGTATTTTTGATATAATTTTGTTCTTTATTTATTCGCCACAAAATTTAATTATTTCATTTTGCGTAGTTTTACTTATGTAAGTTGCTTTAGATGAAGCACTTTCCAAATGCTTTTCCAAAACTGTATCTCTAGCTGTGATACGGAAACACAAGAGCTCATTAACAGTAGACGACTTAGGCACTAACAGTCCATCATCACGATGTCCCCGAAAGGGTATATTTTGACGACAAAGGAATATGATGGACTCAATAATTGGCTTTAATATTTCTCGGTTTTCCATCACCTGTTTATGTCTCTCTTCAATTATTAGATTTCTTATGTCTTTTGATGGTAACTCGTAAGTTGTAATAAAAATCAGCAATAGCTAGACTGATTTTGTGATAAGAACTATTTTCATGACGTATTAAATCACCATCTCTTCCAAATAATTTTGAGTACTTTGTCAGTGGGCTTAGAACTAATTTCTGTAGATGCATTTGTTGGTGTAAACCACCGACTTTGCAAAAAGAAAACAAAATTTGCAAAGTACACCTTGCAAATATTCAGAAATCATTAACCAATTAAACTGCTTAAAATGTTTCTCTGATAAATAGTATTTTACATACTTATTGCCTTTCTTATGTATAGAGTGAGGAAATTTGAAGTCTCCACTTGATGAATTTACATTTTAATAATCTGTATTTATCCAAATCACTCATTCTTTCATTTAAAAAATGTCCTATGTCAATATATAGAGATGTATTATCCGTTGTTAATGGTAGCTGATGTTCCCCAACTGGTTCGAAATGATCACCAATTGATGTTGACTGCAATTGTTGAATTTCAGCTGGTTTTGCAGTCTGAAGTGCTAGTGTGCCTTGTTCTTCATATGGTTCACTTTTTTTACACTTTACTAAAAAAGCATCCTAAGTATTTACTTTTCTTTGTTTACTCATCGTAGACCATATAGTAATACAATTTAAAATTACTAAATTAAATTTATAAATAAAATATCAATATGGTTAAAATATGGTCATGGTTATCAAAACAAACACGTTTTGATTTGCTCCACTCGGTTAACTATTTAGTTAACATAATTAATAGTTGTTTGTTTGGATTAATCTGAAATTGACTACGAGGTATCTTTATTACACTATCCATTGTTCTTCCGAATACAATGAATTTAAAAAAAAGTGAAAAACTGTAAAAAAAAAGTGGAAACACTCACCAGTTATGATCGATGCAGCTTCGTAAAAAGAGATGTTAACATGAGGTTACAGAAGAAGACATCAGTGGCACCAAATAATTGTCACGGACAAATGCGTAATTGCTCAACGGTTAAGTAACAAAAAAAAAGAATCCATCCATGGCACCCTAAATACCCTGCACTTTCACGTAGAATGCTTCACAACATAGAATGTCCACTCGAACCAATTTCTTGCAGAAGAATGACCTTTGGGCATAGCCCTTTCTCTTCCCTGCTTAAATTCTCACATTTTCCTGGAAAGAAGATTCATTTCCACCTGTACTGCCTTATTTCCAGAATATATAGCATCCTAAGTTTCTAGGAGTAAGATGACTCAAAGACGTCCATGCCATCGACAGAAAAAGTCGGAAGGCCACCTGCAGATTTAAGCAGGGTGTCGACCCGGAGAATTTATGGGTTTAGGCAGTTTCAAATTTTCTGGGATTGGTTAATGGAAATTTTTGTCGAACGGTTCCGATTCCAGGCATGAAGCCACATTGCACTCCACACAATTTATCCATAGTTACCTTTTGTACTCTTTCAATCAAAACCTTCCCATATACCTTTACAGGTATACTCAGCAAACTAATCGCTCTATAATTCTTACATTCAGTCCTATCTCCCTTACCCGTGTAGAATGGTACAATTACACCATCCTTCCATTCAGCAGGCACTCTCGAACTCCTTGCACACAGATTGCACAGATCCCGCATCCAACACATAAGCAAATCACCTCCATACTTCAACATCTCTCTCGTTATGTCATCCACACCTGCAGCTTTTCCATTTTTCAACATATTCACTGCTTTGACTACCTCATTCTTACTAATCCCCTCATATTCATTAATATTCACTCCAACAGATTCACTCGGATTTTTAGACCCATTCACAACATTTCCATACAACTCTTCAAAATACTTTTTCCAACACTCCCTTACATCACTCTCATTCCACACCATATCACCATTCTTTCCTTGAATTCCGCTCACACCCTTACTTACTCCTTGCCTTGCTCTCTTCACCCATTTCCAGAACAACTTCTTATTCCCCTCAAACTAATTCTGCATTTTCTCAGCTTCATTCATCCACAATTGTTCTTTACTCTCTTTCACAATATTTTTTGCAGCTCTCCTTTTCTCTTTATACATTTCATACACTGCCTTTCGCTCATTTTCATTCTTAGCAGCAATCATTCTCACATATGCCTCCTTTTTCTCATTCACAGCCATTTTAACTCTCTCATTCCACCATGCATCACCTCTCATTCTTCCAACAACTGCAGTCCCACACACCTTAGTAGCACACTGCAAGATGATACCTTTCAATCTGTTCCAAGCCTTCTCCACATTCTCTTCTCTCATTTCCTCCTTCCATTCAATCTCTTCGGCCATTAGCCTTTCTTTTAGCACACTTTCATATTCCCACCTATTCATTTGCTCTTGCAATCTTTCCACTTTTACTCTAGTTACCTTCTCCCCTTTCCTCTTTCTCACAATCCATTTTCTCCCATGATCTACTCTAGAGATCACTAAATAGTGGTCTGATCCACATTCTGCACCTCTCACAACTCTCGTATCATTCACAAGCTCCCTCAACCGTTCATCATACACAACAAAATCTATCACACTCTTCGCTTCCCCTCTTGTCCATGTATACAAGTGGATTCACTTGTGCTTGAACCACGTCTTCGAGACAAACAATCCCAATTCCATACATACATTCACCAAGCTTTCACCATTATCATTCACTCTTGGGTCACCAAATGGTCCAAGGACCCTTTCCGTGCCTTCTCGTTTTACTCCCACCCATCCATTCATATCTCCGAGCATAATTACTCTTTCTCCTGGTTCACACTCACTCAAAATATCTCTCAATTCTTCCCAAAATTTATTCTTATCATATTCATTCTCACCATCAACCGGAGCATAACATGTAACAAGCATAATCCTGCACACGCCCACTTTCATCCGCACCCACAACAGCCTTGGTGACACTAATTCATGCTTTCTCACATGCATCTTAGCCCTTTCATTCAGTATCAATCCCACACCTTGACTACCGTGCACGCATTCATCTACTCCAGACCAGAAGGCCAAACTACCGTTATTCATTTCTATCACATCCCTCCCTTTACGCTTAGTTTCACTCACACACTAAACATCTATCCTCCTTTTATCCATTTCATTCATCAATTCACTCTCTTTCCCACACACACCTCTTACATTCCATGTTGCAATCTTCCATACCGGGTCATCATCAGATGGGCCAACCTGCTTCGACCTACGCCGCCCATCATGGTTTAGGTGATCCCCCGGGGCATTCTTATAGCACATTGTAGTAACGTTAAAAATAGGGTAAGCAAGGTTACCAGCCTATACTGCACCCGTGCCACATGCAGTATTCCCTACTAACGGTAAGGGCACAATACCGGTCAGTTTTGGCACAATTTGGCTGTCATGCTACAAGCGAAACCAACACCCAGTATTACCCCAGGTATGCTTACGCTATTCTACACAAGCTAGGATCTCTATTCTAGAGACTACCTTGTGAGCCAACATTCCATTGCCCGTGTCCTACCAACTAGGAGGTACGTGCAGTTTACTGACACACTTTCGACATCCAAATGCTCAATTCGCCATAAACAGTTTCAAGCATCTTGGGATTATATTATGTATTTCTTCCTTCAAAGAAGTCCCTGATATCAAAGGAAAATATTGTTCGTTTTTAGTTTAGTTTAGTTGTCAGACGTGCAGTGAGCATTGCTTTTGTACTTTCTCAGATGCCTTTTACGAAGTGTTTTTTACGTTCCTCAAAAGCTATACTTGGAATTTAAATCCATATTTTAGGGTTTAATTAAGTGAATTTAACAGCAACCCTAATGTCAGCCAAACAACCATCAAGTGGTAGTGATCCTAGTGCTCCTAAGAAGAAACGAAAATCCGTCTCTCTTGCTGAGACGCTATATGACGAGTAATGGCAGGCAAGCTATCGTGAGATGCTTCGAGAAAGGAAGAAGAAATCAAGACAATATACCCTTGATGCATTCCTTAAGAATAAATCGTCTACTCCACAGCCCCAAGATCCAGGTCCATCAACCCAGAATCCCAGCACTACTAACCCCCAGTAAGGTCTGCAATCTACCGTTGCCAAGTTAAGACGAAGACGTTGGTAATTATAATGATTTAAGTTCCATGTAAAGCCCCTGGCAAGAGATATTAAATGCTTTTTTGCCTTATTATTTGTTGTACTATCGGGTGCAAAAGTAAATGCAAGGGCTTTGCGGGATTGCCTATCCGACACCCTGCGAAATCGCCGGTATGAGAAATTTTGAAGTCAAGCAAATCATCTGCCATTTCCTTAGCTCCAAACACACGCTGTGAACGCATTGCATGCCTGGTGGTATTATACACCACTTCATAGCTCTGTATTGTTATGGATATCAGGAATAATAACGTATTTAGAATTGAAGTAAAGCAGAGTTTTAAGTTATGCTTTACTTAATCACTATGGTTACAGTTTTTCACTCTAGCACTAGCGCAGCGTAAGTTGCCGCGCTCGTCCGAGCACAAGTCTCGTATTCACAGATAGGCGGATCTGGAGTTCGAGTCCCGGCATATGATATTAATTATTATTTATTAAATGTATATGATTTTCTCTTGGGACTCTTATTAAATTTTAGTTATGCCAAAATATTCTCCTTAATTGGAAATGATTTTTGGAATTCAGAATTCAATCATCGAAAATAAGCTCTTTGTAAAGCTATTCAGTGCAAGGCAGGCCGGTCGAGATTTCTGATCCTATACATCGTATAAAGAAATTATATACACGTTTTCAAGTATTCTGAACACGTTTTGACTATTTTTCCGACGATGTATTTGTGTGTCTGCGTGTGTCTGTTCGTGTGTCTGCGTGAATGTGACAGGAATGTTATAGGCGATCTAACTCAAAATCTATTAATGAAATCAGCATAAAATATTACATTTGTGATAATAGAAAAATCCTTAAGATTTGATAAGCTTTTGACTTCATTTGGTAAAACGAAAGTAGTGGTTTATACTAGTAGATATTAATTTTTTCTCGATATCTGGTTTAAAACAGAAATTTTACCAATATACTATTTTGACGAATCTTATGTTCTCAGGGTTAAATGAGGGTTTGGATGGTGAATTCAGGATCAATGCTCTCTCTCTTTTCGGCAGTGGCTTTTAATTTTCATTTAAAAAAATAATACAGGCAAGTCTTTCAGTAAGAGAACAATTTTTCTATAGTGATTAATCACGTATCTTCAGGAGGATGAGTGTGGGTTCCAGGTCTATTCCTTCCCCTCTCTTACCCCGAGTTCGTGACCTTCTCAAAATCTATTTCGTGAACCCCTTAGTTTCCGATATATTTAGTTATTTTTCTTATTCTTTCGTTGATCTAATGCTTCATATACATTTTATTATAACGAATGTTTAATGGAATAAAATATTTGGACACAGATTATTGAACCCCTCATCTAATATGATCAACTTCAAAAACGTGACATTAAGACAATTGAGGGAACTCGCTTGCAGTTCATTTTACTTTTGACTTCATGAGCGTGATTTTAATATTTAATAACGTTTTTTCGAATGAAATTATTCATATCTGGGGCTCTGGCGAAAGCACCCAGTTGAATGCATGATTGGCTATAATTCAGGAGCAAATGTGAAACATTTGCTGATATTAAAAAAATAATCCTAAACGTCTGAAATTTATTTATTTTTCGACAAGTCTGACAGAGTAGAAACAATCGCCATGCATTTGCATCGTACAGGGCCTGGCTTGTTTGTCCTGACCACGAATCTATCAGCAGCAAGAACTTCCTATCTTTGACATATGGCTTAAAGGCTTCCTCCAAATACCTTTCGTAGGTGCTTGTCTGTAATTTTCCTGACTTCGTACAAGTCACAAATATATTCTCAAAACGTCTGCACAGCCATTCCCATCTACTATCCCCTTCTCTCGAAAGGGAAGGCAACAAACAACGGGACAGTGGTGACCCCTCAAGATGGGTGTAAAACTCGCTTTCATGAATGGTTTGACAGATGTATCATGTAGAGTTTTCTTCCAAGCGTTTATACAGGGAAGAATGTTTTAATACACCTACGGCGCCCGTAAATGTTTCAGTAACCTATGGTTTACTAATCAATCGTACCATGCGGGCATAAAAAGATGTAGAGCATGGAGAGCATTACACGCCTGTTTTGAAGATACAATAAAAATATTTTTAATATGCATTAACCAGCACGAGTGTATGGTCCCTGTTCCTCGCTTCTGATCCATAACTCCGATTTCGCAGTCCACTCGTAAGAATCCAAGGCAGATCATCACGAAAGCATGACGAACAATATGAGCAAAGGATCAGGAAAAAGAATGGATATATTTAGGACTGTCTTCACCAATTGATATTCTTAAAAGATTGGCAATGATTCTATGGCTGATATATTTTTCGCCAATTACGGATCTTTAAAAGCATCGATTACAGTGTTCGCAAAAATATTTTATGGATTTTTTATCATATACTATGAATATAAATATTAGTTAAAACGTATACATAGACAAATGAAAGAAGATCTGATCTGACAGTAAATTCTAGCATGTCGGCCGTGTGGTGAACAAGAGAATGTGAAAAATTCCGAGAACGAAAATGTAGTGAAGAAAAAAATGATTGTGGATACTGAGTAAAACTTCACCGCGAAAAAGGAAAACAGGAATAACAAAATAAGCGAGGAAAACAAAGTGACCGAAACCGGCAGCGAACTCCGGACCTTGAAAATGATAGCCCAGCTCCCTTGCGCTAGGCTACGGATTACGATGAATATTTGTGTCTTCGTAAGTGACTTTATCGTGCGCGGCGCAAAATTGCGAACTTTAAACGCAATTTGCATAAAAACTACTGATCATATACCCCCAAAAGGGGGGTTGGTTGTGATCCTGGCGTCTAGCGCTACGTACCTACCAAGTTTCAGCAAAGTCTGTGACCCCACGTACGGGTCCTCCCCTTGTTAGAGACAGAAATACGTATTAACTTATTTTTACAAGAATTTATGACAAATCATCATTACTATTTTTTTCTAAACTGTGACGTGATGTGAAATTTTTAATACCAGATCTGGAATGTAAAAAGTTAGCTTTCATTCATGTAATCAAAACCTTGTTGACTGGTGTAATTTTCAAAAGAAGATAGATAGCAGTGTCATTTTATGGACAGAATGTTTCTTTGATTCACCATTTGTCAGTCAGATGTGAAAGTGAAAATTGCAATGAATATTATGATATGGTAATACCTAACTGATATTTAGGTACAATAAAAACATTAAAAACAAAAACATTTTAATGGCACCTTTTTTCTTACCTTTTGTAACACTGGGTCAATCCTCCAGATACGCAAACTCTGATCCATCGACCATGTTACAAGTTCATAATTTGTGGGATCTATAATGACAGAAATGCAAACAATAAGAAAAAGAAGTCCATAAATACAAAAGCATTTCACATAAAAACTGATCTCACTCATAAATAATAATTTTCATCTACAGTGCAGTCACTAGGTTTTGATTTTAAAAATAATAATGTAATTCACATGTACAATAAATATTTTATAGAGCATGAGCCCTCTGCATGCATGAGGCTCAGTACAGTTGCACTGTAGGCACCACCATGCCATATATGAAGAGAGAGAATGGTTTATGGTATCCATACAGGATGCAAGGCTGTTCCTAACAGAAACTATTAGAAATATGTAGAGAAGTACTCCTCAATCTAAACAGACAAGTGTAGAGATGCAACAGTTACACAAAAAAATAGATCATATCACTTCTGGATGCACTAAGCTCACAAACTTTAAACATTACAAGTAAATTGCTGGGATAATTCACAAGGAAATAGCAAAGAACTTCAAAATCATGTATATATGTTATAAACATATACCAGAACAAGTAATAGAGAACAAGGAAGTTAAACTCTATTATGATTCAATGGCAAGACAATAGAACATAATACACCCAGTCCCCGACTAACACGATAGACATGTTCTTAAATAATTTCGTGTAAGGTGAACTCGTGTTAGTTGGACACGAATTTCTCATAAGAAATAATGTAAATGGGGAGGATGCGTTTCAGCACCCTAACCTGATTGACATTTTAAATTTTATTTCTTTATTATGACTATACTTTGGTTAATGCTTTGTGTTTTTTATTTGTTTATGTATATTTCACACAATAACTCATCTTTACAGAAATGAAGCTGATAACACGGATGGTTCATACCATTGCTTCGTTAAGACCTGTATCACAAACAATATCATGTGTTTGTTCATCATTCTCATAGCGCTTAAGTAAAACTAGTTTTTGCTCTAGCGATGTAACTTTTCTTGGTTTCTTACTCCCACCACCAATAAAATGTGAATCATAAACTCCAGTATATTTTTCGATGTAGATGATAGCCATTTTGAATCAGCTGTTCAATTGTTCACCATTTATTTAGAAGACACTATTTAGAAGATTTGTAAAATAGCAATTTTAAACAACAAATCACTAAGAATTGAAAATTTTTGTTTTAATACAGGAAATAATTTTTCAAAAGATAACAACATACAATTTATAGGAAATTACAAAAATGGTCAAAAGAAATTTTAAAAACATTAAATAATTGTATTTTTCTACATTGCAGTTTAAAAACTATGAAATCCCTCACCTTCTGCATCAGACTCATAGAATTTGTCAAATTCATCCTCTGGAGCATATGTTACGATAATGGGGTCTTTGTCATTTGCAATTAATGAAGAGCAGATATAGATATTGAACAGACATTCGACATCTTTCGATATAAAATTAATCGGAAGGTTAACAATTATTATTTTCTCATGCCCACTTAGCTGATTATAAGATTTATTGAGCAAAAAAGTGACTCGACTTAAATGGCAAATATGTAAAAAAATCTATTTTCAGTCGAAAAATTGTGGTCAACTTGGATACCAGATCATCTTTTAGAGTGGTGTATATGCTAAGTATCCTGCAAGAGTGAGCCAAACCTGTCTAAACTTGTTTCCGTTTCCACTTTCTAGACCTTTTTCATGATCATACAGAAGTCACGGAGAAATTTTGTTAAACCGAACGATCGGTTGTGTTAGTCGAAAATCAGTCTTACTTTAAAAAACGTGTTAAACCGAAATCATGTTGGTAGAATTTGTGTTAGTCAGGGACTGGGTGTATACCAAACATCACTTTAGTAAACAAGAAAACAATGACAAAGTTATAGACAATGCAATCCAACTCAATAAAAACACAAAAATTAACAGTGAAAAGATCCAAAACTACAGTGCTCTTGCTTAGCAAATAAGTTGTAACAGAAACAAAGAGAGTTTACATAGGGTTTGAATAACTAACACAGAAATCAGCAATCCTTAATATCTGTCATATTTCCTGCAACGTTTTAAAAGCAGATCTCCTTGCAGATCCCAATTTATGTGAGATTTATGTATATGTTCAGTTATATTCAATTTATGTTTTATGTCCTACTGCCTGATGTAAGTACAGGCACCATTCGCTATTGGTCCCTAATTGGTTCCTGGAAAACAGGTCCAATAGCGAAAGGACCAATAGCAAATGGTGTTCCCCATAAGATTACATGTTATAATGGATTGGACGGTTTCATCGAACAAAACAATGAAAACAATAGGTATCCTTTGATAAACATTATAAAACATTCTTAAACCTAAAATAATAATCTAAAACATTTAATTTCCCTACATGTGCTCCCCTAAATTTGATGGGTGATGTTGCTTACAGAGAGGAGTTGAGGGGAACTGGGGATCGAATTAAAAGGTGATTGGGGATGAAGGATCACTAGGATCTTCATTCATTTGCTCTTCAACCAAGAGCTCAGTCTTTTTATTGAAGAAGTTATCAATTTTAATTTGCTTGGTAGATTTCTTCTTTTCCTTTAATAAATCCCCATAGAACCTCATTTCATTTTCCATCTCCCTGACAACCTTAGAACTCCTTTCCATTACAGGGTCATTCTTTTCAATAATATCTTTCATTGCCTCCCAATATTTGAAGAAGTCATTCAGGAGACCTGTTGTCAAATCCTTGTCTGGTGGTCCTCCTCTTCTTCCTCTGATGCCTTGTGCTCTTCTAGCTGAAGCAGTTCCTCGGTAGTCAGCTCTGTATTATGGGACTCATCTATCTCTTGCACATCTTCAATTTCTAAATCATGAAATCCCAGTTGCCTTCCCACTTCAACAATCCTTTGCTGTATGTCTTCTGTGGTGTCGTCTGAGAAACCTCTAAAATCAGCAACACACTCAGGCCAAACATTTCTCCAGGAATTGTTCATATTGTAGTTGGTGGTTTTATCCCAGGCAATCTTAATGTTTTGAATGGCCATCTTAATACTGTCTCCAAACTTCTTTAAGAGTGGGTTTATTAGGACCATCAGTTGCTTCAAAACAATAATCAAATGTTATCTTGTGATAAACATTCTTGAAGTTACTGATGATATTTTGATCCATGGGCTGGAGAATGGAAGTTGTGTTTGGTGGAAGAAACATAACCTTCACCTTTCCATCAGAAAGCTCTTCTAAATTTGGAATGTGACCTGGAGCATTATCTAAAACTAAGAGAGCCTTATTATCCAAGTTCTGGTCTTGCAGATATTTGGTAACTGCAGCTTAAAATCCCCAGCAGCATTGCCACCCAACAATACAGTTACTCTATCCTTAGCTGGCTTGAAACCAGGCATGGCCTTTTCTTCTTTGGTGATGAAAGTCTTAGTGGGCATCTTCTTCCAGAAGAGGCCAGTAGTCTCATCCACATTTAATACTTGCCTTGGATCATAGCCTCCTTCTTCAATGATGATAATTTTTAGCAGCCTCAACATCTGTACTGGCAGACTCGCCCTGAATCTTAACAGAGTGCAAGCCAGTCCTAGCCTTGAATTTGGCAAACCAACCATCACTAGCCTTAAATTCCAAGTCCTTACTTGCACTTCCTCCAGGCTGCTCCATTCTTAGGTCTTTGAAAATTCTCTTAGCCTTGGCTTGTATCATAGCAGTTGACATTGGTATATGCTTAGCGTCCTGGTCCTGAATCCAGAGCAAAAGCAAATGTTCCATTCTAATAAAAATTTCCTCCCTATTCCGTTGGAATTTAATTGTTCCAGGCACAGATTTCTTTGCTAAGTCTTAATATTTTTGTTTGTCTCTTATAATTGTCCTTACCATAGTTTTCGACATGCCCATATCTCTTGCAATTTTGGCACCTGATTTTCCACTTTCAAATTTATCAATAATTTTTAATTTAACGACCAAAGTTGTAACAACATGTTGTCGTTTAGCAATAATACCACTACTAACACTTCTGTTCACTTTGGGAGCCATAATTAAGGGCTAATTGTTCTTTAAAATAGGTATACAAAACAACACAAGTCTAATAGTAACCCTAAGGACGCTCTAAATCCAACTGCCGATAAAAAAATGAGGACCGATATGCATTATGCCTGTATGACACAATTGGATATTTACTATAATACATGTCAGCAAATTCTCGCACATCTCGTTTACGAATCCTCAGATCTACTCCCAAATTTTCTATCGAATCAACCATTTTACACAGTTAAATTTCTGATAGAATGAATATGATAGAAAGAGAGAAACAAAAAATAATAATGTGATTAAAAAAAGAAAGAAAATTTGATGATATTAAATTCCATGGCATTTTTGTTTGACATGGCTACCTTTCTGGCATATCATATCCCCTAAAAATTATGATAGCAAATATGCGACCGTGTCATATGGGCTTTACGCATGAACGAAAGCTGGAATGTAGACGAATAGCGAATAAATGGATGTAATTGGTGGCAGATGAAAGATCGAAAGGACGAATAGCGAAGGACAAAAGAACGAGCAGCCACTGTATACCCTAATTTATGCAAAAATTTTATTCCAGGAAATCATCGCGCTATATGAAAACGCTTACATTGAAAATAATTTTCCCATTGAAAACATTGTTCTTGACCAGATACATTCCAATGGTAAAATAATTTAAATTAGTTTTCTATGGGACCTTTAAATTACAATACAATTATGATAACATAGAAAATCATCAAACACATACATAACTCTTCCCTCCATCTAGTAAAAAGTTTTACTGTAAGATAGCAATGATGTCATAACTATTCATGCACGAGAGGCTGAGGATTCTTAACTAATCATCCAACATCCTTCAAATTTGCTGTGTTTAAATAGGAAGATCTAACAGGAGACAAAGAAAATGACAAAATATCTTCTGAAAGTCCCTGGTTTGATTCTAGCTTTGAATGTCTATTCCTCCTCCGAGGTACTTGGGAATACAGGCACTCCCCAGGTTGCATTAGGAATGCGTTCCAGCACCCATTACATAACTCAAAATTATTTGCCTAAGTTGAAAATTACTACAGAGAGTATAACAGTATGGCAGAGGTGGGGAAATAATGGCCTGTGGGTCAGATCCGGCAAATGAAGGCATTTTATTCGGCACGCGAAGCTATTTTGAGAAAGTGATCTGTCAAAATTAAGTACTGAAGATCTTTAATCAGAAAGTTAAACTGGCTTAATGTAAGATATATTTATCTATTCACATTTCATTACTAAAATATTGTTTTATTTTGATTATTTTAGGCTACTTGATATGACATTATTTCCATGTAGCCCCTTATCCAGCCTGCTGGGCCACCTGCAACTGCTAATGTGGGGATGGAGCCCCTAGGAAGTATGTCGAAGCCAAATTTTAGTGCGGTGGGACTAAAACAACCAAAGTGCCACCTTTTATTATCAGTCGTTGGGGAAATAGAAACTAGAGGTTTGCACTGATACAGATTTTCTCATTTGCATCTAAACTTTACCCTCCGCATATTTTCTCATATCCGAATATGTTGTCTGCTTTCAACGACAATGAGTTATAGGACAAACACAATTTGAGCCCATAAAGCGCCTTATGTTAAATCAGCCTATGACACAAACTCATTTGCCATTCCCCGAGAGGTGCCAGCCTTACCTTACTGCCTAGAGACGGCCCTGCACTCATTTTCGTGGATGGCACTTTCAAAAGACCTTTGTGTTCTGACATCTGACTAAAACTGTATATGTAAATGGTATATGGAAAGAATGACTCACACGCTTGTTAACAGATGACAAATGAGACGAAACGGTTCCATTTACACATGCAATCTTTCACCTACGATTGTCTTCTCATAAATCATCTAGGTTCTTATAATCACTTTCAAAATCCTCTGTCTCATCCTTTCCTTAGCAAATACACACACACTCCATCACTCACAATTGGAACGAGCCCTTGCAAAATTGTGTCCATGTAAACCTGGCTAAGATTATTGTTGCTACTTGTAGACATGTGCTGTTGTATAGCATCAGATGAAAATTAAATAACATCATTTACTGTTACTATGTTAATATTATACTGTAATTTATTTCTGTATTCGTACGAGTGCAGATATATGCCATATTTATAGCCAGTCGCTAGAATTAGGTAGATTGTTAAATCGATTCGCTAGATTCGTAAGTAGTTGCTGTGGCCTTTTTTTAGGCCCTAGTTCAAACCCAAAGTCGCTAGATCTCGCTAAAAATTCACTAGAATGGCAACAGTGGCTGGGTAGCATAATTGGGCTACTGCATTACAACCCACTTCTTGTGTTCTTCCTCCGTGCACATTTTTAATTCCCGCTTGCTTACGAAAACCACTAACATAAACTTTAACATAAACATAACGAAATTCTTTCAGTAATTCATGGGGCCACTTACATAAGCGCGGGTTTACGTAAGTCGAGGCTTATGTAACCTGGGGAATGGCTGTATATGCAAGCCAATTTTTATTATCATTTAAAAATGTTAGAATCAGCCTACTAACATGGGACCTTGACAACTACATGTCTAAAACTGATGCACAAACTCTTCATGCTGTGCCCCCTTTTCATCACAGAAAACGGTGACACCCTCATTTTAATTGGAAATTATGTAATTGTTATTTTAACATTACATTCAAAAATAAATTCAAATTAGTTCCATTACACAACATCACTGGTGTTTTAGTATGCGCAAGATAAGAAAAGTTAAGATAAGAGGAAACTTAAATTTAATAAGTATAAAAGATATTTGACACAAAATCATTGTAAACTACGAGATGACGAAGTTCACACATTGGGATGTCTCTCGCATTTCTAACATTCTTGGATAGTGTGACATCATTGAAGACAGGCCATAACTTCTGCTAAATTCAATCCATACATTCAGTTGATACTTCAACCCATGATTCAGTAATAATAGCAACTGCATCTTTGATATTAAAACACACTAGATGTGTATGAGAGAGAATGAGTAATGCTAAGAAACTTGTGAGTGATAGCGGATCTATCCACATTTCCGAGATTGACATGAATTCAACACGTTACTCATGAAAGGTAGCCAAATCCTGTCCCAGAACATAATATCATGTTATGATAAGGAGAGACCACATAGTATGAAAAGTTTCCCCTAATTGGTTATTTGTGTTATAGTGAAAACATGTTAAATGAGGAATTACTGTACACAGTAATTCCTTGTTTAGTGTGGTTAATTACTCCCACAACATTACCACAAATATCAAAACCGCACTAAGTAAACTTAATAATCAATAGGAAAAATTATAATTGATCCCCAGTGAAGATGTAGAGAGTTTCAAAATGTTTAATTTACCCCTTAAAACACTCAAAATGACACTTTTTAGAAGGAAATTAAAATAAAATTACTAAACACATATTTCTTGAACAGTTTTATCAATGTTTATTTCTTGCAAAAATATTTATCAAGAGTCAATTGCACAGTTTTAGCTTTTTTCTTTTCTTCATACATTTTGCGATAGGATGCAGTTAGATTGTCAAAACCGCAACGAATAAACATGCTTCTACTGACATCGGGATCAAAATCCATCATTCTTTGTTTGGCGGATTCAAGATCATGGAAAAAATTGCAGAGTTCTTTCAATAACACTTCCTTTGCTTAACCAGCCATTTCATCAGATTCCGTTAGTTTGCTTTCATCATATGCCTTTTGCTGTCCAATTTCTAAAAGATCGTCATCGCTTAATTCTTTTGAATGCAAAGCTAATAGTTCCTGAACATTTCCTGTGTCAACATCCTCGAATTCAAGCTGCTCTCTTCCAATATTAGGTACTTCTTCAAAGCCATGAAAATCATTAGCACATTCTGGCAAAAGTTTTTTCCAGACGGCTCTCACGCAGCTAGATGTTACTTTTTCCCATGCATCATGGATGTTTTCTATTGCATGTTTAATATTAAAATTCTTCCAAAATTCTGTAAGAGTAACAGGATCTTGTCTTGTTGTGGCTTCAACTGCTTGGGATAAAGTGCTTCTAAGAAAATAAGCTTTGAAAGCTGCAATTGCTCCTTAATCCATGGGCTGTAAAAGCGAAGTCGTATTTGGCGGTAAAAAAAACAACTTGGACATTATCACTCAAGTCATTCAGTGAGAGAGGATGCCCAGGTGCACTGTCGAGTAACAAAAGAGCTTTGAAATTTAAATTTTGTTCCTTGCAATAAGCTTCAACCACTGGGCAAAAGTAAGATTTAAACCAATTTTCAAACAGTTTGGGTCATCCAAGCTTTTTTATTCACACGCCAGATGACCGGTAAAGTCCTTGTTGCACCCTTTTAAAGCTCTAGGGTTCTGTGTTCAGTAAACAAGCATGGGCTTTAATTTGAAACCCCCCTCAGCATTCCCTCCAAGTAAAAGAGTTATGCGATCTTTGCACGGTTTATATCCAGGTTGTGATGATTCCTTTTTTACCAAAAAAGTTCTGGGTGGCATTTTCTTCCAAAAAAGACCAGTTTCATCAACATTAAGAATTTGGCAATGATCATAATTATTATCTTTAACCCTTCCCGTGTCGAATACGATATATTCCGCATTCTGCCATTCACTAACATAGCTTTTATTCTACCTTCCGTAAGTGATACTAGATGACAGGAGATGGTCGCTTTCGAAAGAGAATACTGGTAGTGACGTCAAAGCACCGAGTAAGTCAAAATAACCCATAAAATTTACATTTTTTTAACTTGAATTTCCTAATTGTGAACGTAAACATCCGTCATGGCGGACTTTGAAGTATCAGTATCGGATTTGGTCCAATTATTAGCTGAAATAAGTGATGATGAAGAATATTTCCATAGTTTTAGTGATGAATCAGATAGTCTGATGAATAGTGAAAGGGAATTAGACGAAGATGAGGAGGAAATCGTGTTAAATGGTGAACCTATGCCAAGACTTACAACAGGTTGGTTGGACATCGTTTCTAATGACCCTGGTCCAAGTTTTAACCTGATTTTAGTGAGGTTACACCGGGAATAATTCTTCCAAGTGATTTTAATATTCACAGCGAACTTATACAATATTTCCGACTTTTTTTGGAGATGAAATGATCAGTCTAATACGTGATGAAACCAATCTCTACGGCAAAAACAGAAAACTGGCCAAGCAGAATTCGCCTACATCACGTCTCGCTAATTGGAAGAGTAGTGAATCTTGTGATATCGAGGCCTTCCTTGGCGTAATTATAAACATGGGCCTAAATCCAAAGACTAAAATACAAGAATATTTCAGTACAGAATGGATCAAGCAAATGCAATTTTTTGGCGATGTTTTTTCTTTAAATGATTTTCTCATGCTATTTTCCAATTGCATTGAGGACTATCACACAAAGAAAAATATTTGAGGAGTAGTGGAGTGCAAACAGATGCAAATATTCAATTAACTGTAAATAGTGTATGTATTTAATAGTGTTAGTTAGAGAGTATTCAGAGATGCACCACCAGTTTTAGAAAAATCACTGCTAAACAACAACATACTTGGAGAGTAATAACTACCTCATATCTATAATATTTATGTTATAAGTGCAGTTTTCCTATATATGAATATGTAGTTGACTGATTTGGCTTTTAAAAAAAATACCCATTTTTTGAAAATTATATCTGAAAAAAATGAACAGGAATTAATAATCTCTGTATATTTTAGCGACATGGGAAGGGTTAATTATTTTTTGCAATTCAGCAGGAAACTTAGATGCAGCTTCTTCGTCGGCACTCGCAGCTTCTCCTGTAATTTTCACGTTTTTCATTCCTGCCCTAGATTTAAAATTTTCAAACCAGCCCTTACTTGCAGAAAATGTTACATCATATTTATATTTTGTTTCTTTTAAGCGTGAAAACAGGTTAAGAGCTTTTACTGTAATATTATTTGTACAGATTGGAATACGTTTTTGATTGCAGTCTTCTATCCAAACTATTAATAAGTCTTCCATTTCAATCATAATCATAATTTCGCATACTTTGCAAACTTGAAGACGTTGATGAAATTTTTCCTTTTTGCTGGTACTCTCCCACTTTGGCGATAATAGCACGTACCATTGACTCGTTGAGGCCTACCTTTCTTCCAATCTCTGTTTTCCTTTCACCATGTTCAAATCGGTCAATTATATCTAATTTAGTGTTTAACGTAATGACGTGCCTCTTTTTTTTTTCACTTTCCACTTTTGTATCACTAATTCTTTTAGACATGGTTATAAGGGCAACTATTTTCATGTAAATAAAAAATAACAAGTGAATTTATACAGGATTATCACTGTAACACGTCCTCTCAGAACGGTGGCTGCGAGATAACTAAGCTGGGTGTTTTAGCGGGAGTACCAAAGTGCGGGTGGCGCGAATTGCCTCAGCTGTTTTTGTGCGTGCCAAATTAAAAATCTGGTTACAATTAATTTAACTGCATTAAACAAAACCACATTGAGCAAAACCATACTAAGCAAGAGATTACTGTACTGTTAGCTTTATACCAAGTAGAAAAAATATTGTACAATAAATGTGATTATTACTTACCCTCTCTATTTTTCCTCCATTGGAAGTCTAAAACAATATCTGTGTGTCCTGCAAAGGTATGTACAGGGGATGCAGCAGGAGTTGAATGACGTCTTGCAGGAGAAGCAGCTGCAGAAACTACCGGGGGCAGAGACTGCTTTGCACGGCTCTCAGGGGGCCCTTCTTCGCTGCCTCTACATCTCTTCCAAAGCAGGACCAAGCTGTTATTCCCTGGAGGCTCTTGCTGCTGGTGGAGTGATGACGACGATGACACAGACGTCACCAACCCTTCTCCAAATGGCTAATGTGAGGAGAAATATATGTATCTCTTCATAATGTTCTATACAGACGAATTTCAAGACAGAATTTTTCGCCTATTCGTAAATCGGGAGTTTGTTGTTTGAAGGTGAGTTGGGCATTGCATAACTCCAGGGGCCGACCGACTACACCACCTTTTTGAAATTCGCGTGCTTACGGTTCGCGAAATTGCACTTCGTGACAAAATTTTTTGACCATTACTTTGCTTCGCGACAATTATCTGCATTTCACGTCATGCGTTTACGATGATATGCGTGAACTCCTTCTACTTTTTTTTCGAAATTCAGTTTAAACTTTGGGCATTATTACCAACTTATATATTAACTTCGCTTTATATATATAAATATATATTTATATGTGTGTGTGTGTGCGTGTGTGCGCGCGTGCGTGTGTGTGTGTTTTGGGCCCCGTCTAATGTGAAAAAAATCCAAAGCTGCAGGGTTCGAACCACCTCACCTCTCCGTCACGTAAGACAAGAGATTTAGTCACCTCGGCAACCAGATCCTTGCGCAGGCAATGCGCTAAATGTGTATTTGAATTTACGTGGGAAGATAGACAAGCATTCATCATAGCAATGAGATTAAACAAACTATTGTCATTGTTAATGCTGTAATATTTAATAGAAGTCTCTTTCTTTTAATTGGTATTGATACGAGCATTCCTACGTTTTTTGAAGGGATATTTTTGCTAATAATTGTAAGTTTTTATTTATCATATTTGTTATTGATAGTAAGTTTTTAATTTATCTTAAATACTTTTTGTCTTTATTAACTATTTAAGATACGTAATACTGTTGTAAAGGATGTTAATTTGAACAAATTTAAATGAAACCTTTTAAAGAGTTGTGTTGTAGCTTAGAAATTCTTCAGATAACTTATCTATACAGTGTTTTATATGGATGGTTGATGTGATGTTAGGAAAAGAACAATTTATTATTTTTGTCATTTAAGTTAGGTGACTAAAATATGAAATATTCAACAATTTCACTCCTACTAGTATCTAAAGCTGAATTACTCTGAACTAGCAGTATATTTTCGTTGATTTTAAGCAATATGAATGGATAAGTTAGTATTTCCATTAATGAAACAAAAGCTACTATCAAACTTCTTACTACTTATATACCAAACACTCTTACGTTTGCCACTGAGTTCTCTACTTCTGTCTGCCATTCTCTCAACTGTGAAAAGATTAAATAGACCCCCACATCACTCAACAGCTGGTAGGTAGACACTTTTGCAAATTTTTACACCCATGCAAGCTGAAAGGTTATCATAATTATATTATAAAGTTTATTCATATTAAAGTATTAGCCATATAAAAGTTGGTTATAAAAATTCATTTTTATACGTTTACTTGTTATTATATTTATTCTGCACATTATTAGCAGTTTTTGAAATAAACAAACATGATAATTCCTGACTTAATTATTTTGTAGCTCAGTTTGAATTTCACAGCCAACGCCGCCACTATGTTGAATGATGAAAATTAAAAGAAATGCCATCATTTTGGAATTTAAGATTTTCATTTGCTATTATCTTTTTATTTTGAACTTAATTTAAGGAAATGTTATTTTGTTAGTTTTTCATTTTTTATTACCAACTTCTAATATAAATCTAAGAATTGCTATCATCTTGTAATGTAAGAATTTCTGCCGCATATTTAGAACGCGATTACAAAAAGAAATGTTGCCACTTTATAATGCTAGTGTTGTTTGCGGCTTGGAAATTTTTGTTTCAGACCTCAGAAAACATCCGTGCATCACAGAAACCTCTGCCACCTCAGAACTTTTTCGCATGCCACGAAACGTTGGCCAAAGACACTTAAATTTCTCTTTTTCAATCTTCTGTTTGGGGATTTATACTTTGCACACGAGCTTCAATACATACGCTGGAAAACGAACATCTGCTGGATGGAAGTCATTCGCATATGGCTCAGAGAGATTGTTCTTGAATAAAGTAACAAAGAAATAAATATACGTACCTCAGTAATTCACTATCATCACTGAGAGGGAGAGTTGCAGCCAAATCACTGCTGGGGAAATGAGAAGGACCTGGTTGATTGCACGGAGAGTTCTTGACTGGATATTCCGATGAAATATTTTGAGACGAAGAAGACGATGATGAAAGGATCCCTCTACAAAGCCATTCTCGTTTCCAGCATGAACTAATACGAAACGAGGTCCACAGCCCGTCGGCTCCTTAAGTCCTCTGCTTAAACACTTCAAAAATGCCTGTCAAGAACTCTGAATTCTCGTTTTTTTCCAAGCTTTACTTACTGAAATCCCAACATTCACCCATGATTCATCAGTGCAGACAAGTCCCCAAACAGATGATTGGAGAAGAGAAGAAATCTATTTGGCCAACGTTTCGTGGCATGCAAAAAAGTTCTGATGAGGTGGCAAAAGTTTCTCACGCTCAAATGTAAAATCCCATATCTTGAAAACCAATGAAGATATTGAGTTCATTCTACCTTCAAAAATAACTTTAACCTTTTCTAATAGTACGTAAGTTAGCAAGAGAGTGAAAATTTCGTGCACTGATGCAGAATGTGAGAGCATCATACGGTATTATTTAATTTTTAACAACAATGAATTGCATTACATGTTCCTTTTAGTGGTACATGTGGCTTATGGAACACTTTCAAAAGCTACAGACAAATGTTCGTGTGATTTCAGTGAATAGACTGCGATATTTGGCCATTCAAATATGAATGTGGTGGAAGAAACTCGGAAGTATCGATGAAAACGCGGGAACTATTGTTTAACCATGCAAAAATGGCAATTTTTCGGTTTAAAAAAGTATTGTTTATTTTTGTACTAATTTTGTTAATTTTTCATCCTTCGTTAGGTGTTTAAGTGAGTAATTATGCCAAAAACGGCAAAAATCTGGATTTTGCACGAAATGGCAATGCCAAGAATTAGCAGTAAAGGGGAAATAACATGGGATAGCGATTCTCCCATAAGAACACGTAGTGCACGGACAATGTGAAATGCACAATGACAGGCACTTAAAGTATTTATAGAGTAGAAGAAAATGCAGAGTGAAAAATGAAGAGAATACACATGAAGGTATTAACAATTGTAATCGCAAAAAGGCATTTGTAAACAAATTTGTGGAGATGATCAATGTCCACAAGCAGTAAGATAAAATTTTAATGTAGAGCGTGGTTGCATCCTCAGCCCCTGAAGAGAAAGTCCCGCGTCCTCCGCATTGAATGTGTTAAACAACTAACAAAATAAATTACCTATTAATAAATCTCAGTAATTTTGGCCTCATAGTAATAGCAAATATGCATAGTATTTTAAGTACGCTTCCCGATTTTTAAAAATGGAATCTGGCCACCATGCATAAATCTACAGTGAGATTAATGATTATTGCTCCTTAATTTACCACGAGATTTCCCGGTATTGTAGCAGTTAATGATTTGAAGACAATATTCACTTGATCCAGTTTCCGGAAAGCATGGCCACATGGACCGATAAAATACAAACTTAATTCGAAAAGCAGCAGATTAAGAGCCGAAATGTCATGAAACTCTGTCCACCACTAAACAGCATGCACAATAAATGCTGAAAGCTTCTCTCGCACGGAAACTCATTAAAGAACAGGATCACCTTTACGTAGAAAAACACCTTATCATTCAAAAACACCTTCTGACACCTAGGTAGTGTTGCCAACCGTCCACCTTTCACAAGATTTGTCCATTGTCCATCCCTAACCTCTGGATGGACGCGATTTGTCCATCTTTCCATAAATGTTATCATTTAATAGTAATTATTTTGTATATATAATAATTCTAACAACTATAATAATATAAATAATAATAAATATATTTTGGTAACGCTAAAGCTGAACAAAAATAAGTTGGCAACTTGTGGTCATGAGTCCATTTGCCAGTCCATGCATTGACTTAAAAAATTTTCGTTCTCACAATATCAGTACAGCTGACTTGCCAGTGTGATTAAAAAAAAATTTCGGAAATGTCTCCAGCTGTGGAAATTTATTTATTATTTGTAAAGCATGTTTTAGAATTTTTCAAAACAGCTATTCTATAGCACTAGAATGTAATCCAAATAGCATTAGCAATGTTTTCTCGATTATACTGGATCTAAAAAAGCCAATTATAAAATCACTTGGATGAATTCTTTGGATATACTATTCGTCAAAAATTTCAAAAGGTCTACAGGAGAGAAAAAAATAAAATGAAAGCAATTTTAAAAATTTCTTTAAATCTGCATTGCATTATTTAAATGGTTCCATTTCAACATAAACAAAATAAATAACAGGAAAGCTTTCCAAATTCTCATTTCTCAAAAATATATTTTCCCAATTTATTAAGATTTTGTGGATATTATTAAAAGTTTTAATTTGAGAAATAATGCAAATTTAAATATGAATTAACTGTCTGAAGAAATTATAAAAATAAAAACAAGTTTTGATGAAATTTCAAAAACTAAAGATTTTATTTATGCAAAGTAAAACATGAAATTGATGGAATGATATGATCCGAAGATCCTATGCAGACAGGCATAAGCTGTGAAAGTTGGAACAATTTTTGAAACGAGAAAAAAGTCTGCTATGACCGGGAATTGAACCCGGGTCTTCCACTTGCCGGGCGGATATTCTACCCCTGAACTATCGTAGCAGAACATTTTCTCTCGTTTCTGAACACGGATGTTTTCCTTTGTAGGACGGGAACTAGCCAAGCTAGTATCAAACTGCCCCGACAGATGTCCTCGAAGAGAATCATCGAAAGAAACTCCTTCCTCTCAAATGGTGAGATTGCCAAACATGAAATTGATGGAATGATATGATCCGAAGATCCTATGCAGACAGGCATAAGCTGTGAAAGTTGGAACAATTTTTGAAACGAGAAAAAAGTCTGCTATGACCGGGAATTGAACCCGGGTCTTCCACTTGCCGGGCGGATATTCTACCCCTGAACTATCGTAGCAGAACATTTTCTCTCGTTTCTGAACACGGAAATTTTTTCCTTTGTAGGACGGGAACTAGCCAAGCTAGTATCAAACTGCCGTGTTCAGAAACGAGAGAAAATGTTCTGCTACGATAGTTCAGGGGTAGAATATCCGCCCGGCAAGTGGAAGACCCGGGTTCAATTCCCGGTCATAGCAGACTTTTTTTTTCTCGTTTCAAAAATTGTTCCAAAAGTAAAACATGACACATTATCCTGAAGTCTACAAATTCTGAATTTGAAAATATTTTGTCATTTCTTACATTATGAGCATATCTAGTGCATCAGCTTACTGCGAGAGGATTTTCAGTATCATGGGTACAAAGTGGCCGAATGAACAAAATCGATGCTGTATAAAAGATGTTTCTAGTCTTTTTTAATTTTTCAGAAAATTGTACTGAATTTTTAAATTTCATAAAAATTATCAACCCTTTCCTACATCTAGTAAAGGGGAACAAATATATAACATTAGAAAAATATTCTAAAAACATTTGCTGTTAAATTAAAGAAAAAATAAATAAACCATACTTGTTTATTGAATTTTTCAGTATGATATATGCTATTCACCAGCTTTTTGTTTATATATTTTTTATTTTAATTCTTTATTTATTTATGTTATGAACCAAATTGTATTTTTTAATTACTACAATACATAATGAATACACTGAATTAGATCGATTGAAAATTGGTTTTTAAAGGGACGTTAAAAAAGTCTACAAACTTAATAAAATTAACGACCTCCTATCTCGCTCCCCTTTTACTATATCACAATTTATTTTCTATTCTTAAAACTTCAAGATGTCCATCTTTGGAGAAACAAAAAGTTGGCAACCCTACACCTAGAAGTTTTCGTAGTGCCGGAGTTCGTTGTAAAGAGGTATTTATGCGTGCTTTTAAATAGGAGTTTGGCGGGACCGACGTCATTTGTTCATTATTCTGAGGTGTTCGTTAACCGGGAGTTTGTAAGGGAGAGGCTTTACTGTATCTATATATTTAAATGCAGACATGTGTGCATTGTTCGCAGAACTCCTCCTAGGCTTCTCAACAGATCGGGTGGGTTTCATTCAACACCTATTCATGGCACGGATTGCACAACTCAGTAAAATCTGTGAAAAAATGTACACGAGGTCTGATAATGGCCAAAAACTGTGTCCAGGAGGCACTTATGCCTTCCCAATTAGGTCATGCGACCAGCGCTACTGCACATCAGCACTACTATCGCTGAGTTGGCTGGCCGGCCACCTTAGTGCAATGCACCTATTGACTGTTACACGTTTGCCAAACTGAACATGTAAAAAATTTAGAGAGTGAAGGATTAGGCAATAGGTTACAGGAGTTAGGTAGAAGAATGTTGGACTTGAGGAGCATTTGTAATTTTGTTTCTTTTTCGATTTGTTTAAATAGCAACGGAAGCTTTGGTTTGAAGACAAAAAAAGTTAACATATGAGTTTTAGCAAAAATATGTGCATTGTACTTGAATTCTAAGAAAACAGTAACAGTTTTAATTTCTTTAGTCATGCCTGTCATTTTGACCGGCAGATTCACTAGTAATGTTTATGTGTTATTTGTTGATTTGTAATCCATAAAGAAGTATGGAGTTAAATAGGAGCAAATCTAAATAGGAATAAGACAAGAACAGTTGATTTTAATTCCACTTATATTTAGGTATTTCCTCATGTAAATTTTAGGCTTATCATTATCTATGGTTTAACATGAGTTGGAATTCAGCAGCAATTCTTTTCCTCATATAGCTACAGACGAAAAAAGAACAGATTAATGCAAAATATTTGGGAAAATTAGTTAAGAGTTTGAAAAAAGCCCAATTTTCAGATTTATAATAACGAGAAAGTTTTATTACCATATAGGCTTTTCAATCAATCATTGCCCCAAAACATTATATACAGCATTTAAAGCACACATGAAGTGTAGTGAATTAATGTTATAAGTGTTCCACAATTCTAAATTTTTATTATTATCACCAAAAACAAGTGTTTATCATGAGTTCAAAGAGAAAAGAGAAAATTGATACACTAACTGTGAAGTGGCAAAAATAATTTCTGATTTTGCTATAAAAATTGGAAATTTTGGACAGACTTGCTAAGGGTGAAGGCTCATCATCTGTGGCTATAGCTTTGGGCCTCAATGAGGCAACCATATGCACAATAAAGAGAAATGACAAGAAAATAAGATCGAGTGCTGCTGGAAGTACACCAAAAGGCACAAAAATGTCATTTTATATTCGTGAGATTGCCACACAAAAGGTGGAGAAGATGCTGATTTTGTAGATTGAGGATCAAACCCAGAAAAGAGGCACGGAGCCCAAAGCCCAAAGAGGAACAATTTTTCTCACGAGCAAGAAAAAAATTCTAGAGGCACAGCCTGCACAATGTGCATGGTGAAGCAGCATCAGCAGACCATGAGGCAGTCAATAAGTTTACTCCAGAGCTGGCCAAACGTATTGAGAAGGATTACAAACTACAGCAAGTTTTAAATGCAGATGAGAATGGTTAATTTTGGAAGAGAAAGCCTAAGAGAACATTTATTTCCAAAGAAGAGAAAACTGCTCCAGGTTTTAAGGATGTAAAATATATGGATACTAGTGTAATTGCCCGTCAAATATTATGGATATGCATGAATTAAATATTAAGTTAAAATTGAAATAAAAATTAATGAAATCAACTTTTATATGCACTAAAAAGTAAGCAATAAATATAAAATTCACATAATTGAGTGTTCCAGAGAGTAAAAATAGTTTTGAGCGAATAGAAATTGTATGACAAAGAAGTACATTATGCTATAGAATTCTTATATGCCCAAAATTATTTTTAATCTACCATATATGCCCGAATATAAGTCGATGTTTTTTGTCAAAATCTATCATGAAAAAATCACTCCTCAGCTTAAATGCAAGTCCGAGAAAAAATTTGGGGTAAGGGTTAAGTCTCGTAGTCACCCATAGATGGCAGCACGTCTCTCACTGCCGTCGCATTAAAATGATAGTACTATATTTTTCACAAAGTAATATTTGATCTATGATGAATATTAATGAATACTGTATATGCCGGCATACAAGTCGACCTTTGAAGCTCAAAAAACAATTCTGAAAACTTAAGGTCAACTTATACGCCGAATATAAAAAAATGTGACCCTTAAATAACAGAATAAAGGTGAAATACTCCTTTAGCCAAACAATTAGAGGGTTACAACACCCACAAACAATTAGAGGCTAAAGGAGTATTTCACCTTTATTAATCTTAGCCAAAGTTATTGAGCTACTATCAATTATCTTAAATAACAGATTAAAAACATTGATATTTACGAAAAAATTTGATCTTACGGCGTAGGTGATTTTGAATCAACTGCTCCATTGTTTACATATTCTGTCAATTATTTTAGAAATTTTAAGAATTATTTTAATAGTTAATAAAAATAAAAATTTTAACTTTTGTTTTTATTACTGAATCTCAAAAATATAAATGATCTATTTGCAATTACAGGAACGAAGGATAAGTAGAAATACATTCCGCCAATAGATGGCAATATGGTATGATTGATCTTTCTTAAATTAAAGAAATGATTTAATAACTCAAAAATCAACACTGCATTTTTTGGAAAAGGTTACATTTAGGTTTTAAAAACCATAAAATTCCTCGTATTCTTCATTTGAAGCTTTTTTTAGCAAAAAAGTGGGGGGGTCGACTTATAAGGCGAATATATGTCTAGTCATGTATTTACACTCAGAAAAATCGAGGTCGACTTATATGCCTGGCCGACTTATACGCCGGCATATACGGTAAATAATAAAGCTAGAATATTGAATTTAGCAATACCCGTGTTTCATATCCGTTGTTACCTGTACTTTCATTTCTAAATGCTATTGGATGTTTTCTTTCGTTTCGCAGGGCTATGCATATGTATCATTAAGAATAGTTAGCAATTTATATTATTTTTCATTATACATTAAAAGAAGTTCCTATTAGTTTTACTTGGCTATTGTAATTATTGCTATAGCCATTGTAATGTTTATATACATGTTAAAACCTCATTCATGGAATCTGTTAAAATTACGTACATTGACTATGCAGACGATTACGCAAAATGTGATGATGGCTTTTGATGCTCAATTGTTTGAATTATGGTAAAACTTGACCTGGAACATGTATAATTATAAAAATGCAATTTCTTAAGGTAATGTAAATGCTAATTTTATTGGAAATAGACCTGGATAAAAAATTATCTTTGCGAGATCGCTATAGCCTTATTTGACCGTTTGTGAAAATGAAGATGAATGAAATTATCTTCACAGAATGTGAAACATTACTCAACAATGCAAAATTATTAATTGGAGTAATATTTCAAATGTCAACAACTAAACCATTTCCCACTATTCTTTAATCTCAAATAATGTATTCTAGGCCATGCATGCATGCCTGGCACACTTGTGTATAAAATCTACAAAATTTACTTTTTTGTCAAAAAATGGTGGAAATTTTTGGGGGGTTGGCTTAAATCCAGGGTCGGCTTATATTTGGGCAGATACGATATGTAACATTTAATTTTTTCTCTCTATCCCTCTCTGTCTCTCTCCTTCTCTCTCATATTAAAGCATTCAAAGCATGCATTCCTTACACATTTAGTATAAGGATTAAGGTGACAATACAATCGTTAAAAAGCTTAAAATTTTCAAATAAATATGATTTAAACGTAGAACTTGAGTAATTTGTATTGTAGGCAAAATGAGGCAATAAGAATAAGAAACATTGTTTATCTTTCTTTAGAATGGTCTAGGTCCGAAGATCATAAGTAAATTCTTTTTAATTTTAATCTGCAAAAGAGTAAAAGCCTCCAAGTCCAAAAATCGATTTTTACATGTTATGTTATGGGAAATAGAAATTATATACTGGAGTTGAACCCTGGTCTATTTTTGAGATTTTGTTTCGTAAATGGCTTTTACTATAAGAGACAAACATTCCTACCAAATTTCAATCTTCTACCTACATGGAAAGTGTTAAAAATAGCATAACTATAAGTCAATGACGCAGTCTGGTGGTGCGTGGTGGAATTTGTTGCAGACGGAGTAAGAGAAATATATATATGATAAGGAACTCCATTGATTTATCTAAAATTTGACAAAAAAATCACCTCTTAATGCAAAATTGGTTTCTTCTGATATAACCAACCTTTTTAATTGTGTCCTGGCTAAAGGGGCATTATCTCTGCCTATTGATCTGCTTAGAAATTCTGGTTGTACCCCTTTAATTGTAGAGGAAATGTCACTCCTAATGCAACTTTGTGTCGATCAAAATGACTTTCTATTTGACAACATTTTCTATAGACAAAGTCACGGCATGGTTATGGACTCCCTACTGTCTTCCTTACTCGCAGATGCCTTAATGGATAACTTAGGAAAGAATATTTTTAACTCGAATAATCTTTTTTTGAAAAATATTTTTTACTGGTACCACTATGATGATGAAATTGTTTATGGAAAGGAAGTGTTAGACAGACCACTTCTTATTAGTTTTAAATTCCATCCATAATTCCATTAATTTCACTTATGAGATTAGGTTTAATAAGATATCTTCCTTGACTTACCATACCTATTTGTGACAGCCAGCATCAGTTTTCTATCGACAAAAAACCTATCTATACAGACTCCATCCATGCTAGATTTTATAGATTTGCTAGATTTGTAAGAAGTTGCTAGGGCCTTTTTTTAGGAGCTAGTGTGAATGTAAAGTAGCTAGATCTAGCTACAAATTCGCTAGATTGGCAACACTGCTGCAGCATCTCTCCCAGCAGCGGATGCAGGCACAGAGCTTGATGTGCCATCGTCCAACAGCACCGCAAACCTGTTGCTGACAGGGATAGGGGTTCACCCTTTCCCTTACCTAACCCCTGCCTTTGCAGCACCACCCCACGACGACTACCATGGGTAGACACCCTCCACTCATTGGGCTTTGCGGAGGTAGGCGTCTCTCTCCGCAGAGAGACCGTGGAACACTCCTTGATCACCCAACCAGCATTAGCACTTGGGTGAACCCTAGTCGCCACCTTGGCACGGAGAGATCTCGCAGAGCACGTCATGTGGACCACCCAGATACAAGACCCTACTGAATACTTATCAGGCTGTTTCAATTCATTATCCTTTGCTATAATTCATTTTGGTGCTATAAAATGCTTACTTTTTAAAGACAGGATAATCTTGTGAATTTGGAACCTAGCTCTTCAATACCCATAGGCCTTCAATATCTTTTTACATAATTTCAATGTACACAGAGTTCTCCAGGAACATAACCCCTATGTAAATGGAGGGCCGACTGTATAAGTTCAATCTATATGTCTGAAAAATCTGAAGATGCCACTGTTTGTAAGTCACATAACTTAACCATATGCATGCTCTCCCGAAGTTCTAGCCACAAATGTTCAACCTTCACCCTAAGCAATTCTACCCAAAATTTCCACTTGCACTAAAGTCAGTCATTTTTTTCTACCACCTTAGTTTGTGCGCCACTTTTGTCATTTCTCATTGAGATCATTATAACAGTCTGGTTAATAAAGAGCATACAGTACAATGATTAAATTCAAAACCATTATCGAAAGAAAATGATACTTTATACACTAAAAGGCAACTCACAGCATGGCGGGCTCTCCAAACTGGTGAAGCTGTTGCAAGGAAAGCTTTTGGTTTTTCAGGTCTCCAAACATTGAAAAAGCGAACGCTGCAATCCTGACCTCCACATGTCACTAGTTCACTTTCTCTAACAATACTCCAGTCCAAATCATGAATCTAGAACATTATACAAATAATATAGGGAATAAACGTTACAAAAAATTTTCATTAATGCATTACAACTATAGCATATTACAGAAATGTGTTATACTGAAAAATACCATATATATATATATATATATATATATATATATATATATATATATATATATATACACACACACACACACACTCATGTATCGGTCAAGTTTTTCAGACCAAATTTTTAGCGAAAAGTAGATGGTTGGATTATACACGAAGAATACCCTGGCATTATTGGTCCAGCCATTTTAAAACTTTTATGGAGCAAATATCAATGTATACAAACGAAAGAGCCACTATAATTTGAATTAGTTAAAAGAAAACATTAGTACTCACGTAAATCTTAAAATCCATAAAAATCTGCATGATCGGATCTATCACATCCAAATAGCTCAACCCAATCTTTTTCTTCAATATTATCAATGTACGGATCATCGTGATGTTATTCATCAGTAGCAACCTCTTCATCAGACATATCATTCCATTAAATAACATCTTTTGAAACATCTAGTTGACTGGATATATATACCATATTTGTTAGACAATTTAACCAGCCTTTCTAAGCCCTACAAAAATATAACGTATTTATCCAAGTACCACCCGCACCTTTTTTCAAAACTTTTCTTTAGAAAATCAGGGTGCGCATCTTATTCGAGGATTTCATATCAGAGAAAATCTTGCTGTATGATATGGTACTAAATATGACGATGAGGATGAAGATGTATTTTTCATTAAATTAAATTATTACTGAACGCAATGAACTATTTTATTTATTTTTATCCTACTTTCCAGAAATAGGCTTATAGTTTTATCGTTGTGTCTGTCTGTCTGTCCATCCCCCCTATTAACTTTTGATCTAATACACTGATTTTCATGAAACTTGGTAGAAATCTCTTGCTACATGGGCCAAGCTCCTGAGAATAGTTTTTGTTGCGAAGATTGAAGTCCCGGGTTCGATTCCAGTAACTATCCTTCCCATTTGATATACATAAGAAATCTGAAATCCATCGTGCAGGGTAATTTTCTCTTGCACATTAAAATATCTTAGAATTGTAATATCAGAGTGAGTTACAAACTATTCTCTGAGGAAAGGAATGAAGATTTTAATTTTTATCGTAGAATATTTTAAAATATCAGCTCTAAACCAATGTTTTCTCTGTAATCTTTAGCTCAAATTGAAGACAATACAAATAGTGAAAGTATAAATATATAAAATGTAATATTCAAATGAATATTACATTAATTAAAGGCATAATTATACTCTTTGTAATTTCTGAAAGTTATGAATAAACATCGTAGTTACCTCTCCTAAATGGGCAGTGATATATTGTATAGGCGATGAATTTTTTCGTCTATCCCAAAGACGAATATCACCATCATGAGCTGAAGCCAAGAGATTTCCATTCACTCTATTCCAGCGCAGTAAAGTAATCCATGCTAAAATAAAAAGGGAAGATGGTCACAAAAAAATCAATGTAGAAAAGTAACTAAAAAATCATGCTGACCACCAACATTACAAGAAGTTTAAAACATGGACAGAATTCAGTGTTTTTCATTAATTTAAGTCTGCCACATTCGGGTAACCAATCTTGTTCTTCACATTGAAATTACGTTTTTTCTCCAAAATGCTTGAGAGGCAGGTCGTATTACTTGCACACTTTCTATTATCCATCGGTTCCTAAACGCTCGCAGAAGAACAAGATCGGTTATCTGAATGTGGCGTAGTCCCCTTGTCAGCAAAACACCTCTAGGTTAACAAAACATCTGCCATATTTACCCAAATCCAAGATGACCCCAAATCTAAGACAACCCACAATTTAGCAGACTGTAATAACAGACAGACAGACAGTAGGTTTCTCTTTCACTTGGAATATACCATATTTACATGAATCCAAGGCAAGGGTTTTTTCCAAATTTCAGCTTGCGAAAATCGAGGGTCTCTTAAATTCAAGTACAACGTCATATACCATCAATACATAGCGGTCAATTCATTGCACAACAAACTCATCACACACCAATACGTTGTGCGTCAATATCATTGCAAGACATTTGTCACGAAACAAATTGAAAGGCAAGACATCATGACTGGTGTATGGCAGGCGGAGACACTTATTTGGTTGGGTCTCCCCCTTCCATAAACAATCCAATATGTCTCGCCTTGCGTAATTCACAAAGAGAATTGCGATTCATCTTGGTACAGTCAACTCTGCAAAATCCGGCACTTTAAAATTCGGAATTCTTTAAAAATCCGGAACATATTACAAAAAATCATCACTTTAGAATTTGGAAATATTAAGAAAGCAATCTGACACTCGCATCTGCAATTAGATTTGTCTTAATGAATTTTCCACTTTCACCACTACCAAACATTGGCGTTGTCGGATGTAAACAAGTATTGTCAGCCATTTCACTTTACTTGCGCTATTTTATCGCAAAATTTCTACCTCATTCTTCAACTATGGCAAGTAAAAATAAAGATGCAAAGACAGGACAGAAGAAGGCATGTTACACTTAATTTAGCTAAAAAATTAGAAGGAGCAAGCTTATCCAGGAACACAACATTGGATCATCAACATTATATGATATAAAGACGTATGAAGAACAGTTACTGAAGTTTGCAACAGACTCTGAGACATCCAAATCAATTGAAAAAAGGCATAGTTTACATAAACGTAAAATGGAACAACTTGATAAAGTGCTACCGTATCTGCCCGAATATAAGCCGATACTTTTTGTCAAAATCTATCGTTAAAAAAATCACCCTCGGCTTAAATGCGAGCCTGAGGAAAAATTTGGCATCCTCGTAAGACGCCATCGCTGAAAAATGTCTTGTTTCCATAGCATACCTCCTATATTCCAATGATAAGGCACTCGATGTCTGAAAAACGCTCCCTTCTTACAGTGATTGCCTGGAGCTGTAATTTAAATTGCTATTGAAGGTTATTATATATTTTAACAAGTAGTTAAAAGTATATGAGTTCTTATCCAAAGGAAACCGGTATATAAAACAATCGAGTTTTAACAACCCACCAGGTTCATAGCATGATTGCACGCTACAGCAAATTCGTTTTGATCATAATTTGCAACGAGTTCTTAAGATACCAACACCGGTCTTATTAGAGGTTTTTACAAATTCTGACTACACTAAACTTCTTCAACTCTTTGTTTTAATTGCACTTCTTGGTGCTGCAATCGATTTAAAGTTCAGATGTAGCAGACGTCGTAGCTTTTACAGATCATTTAAATGGCAGGTACGTTAAAGTTAGGAGCCGACAGTATAAAATAAGTTCATATTAATTTTTCTTGTTTATTTTATATTTTGCTATAGCCATTGTCATTTTTGTATGCATGTTAAAACCCTCTTTCATAGAATGTATGAAAAGTACGTATACTGACTAAGCTGACGATATCGTCTGCTAAGTCAATTCGCAAAATTCGATGACAACTGTTTGAATTCCGCTAACATAAGATACGTCTGATTGTCTGATTCAAAGGTGTGAGCAACGGCGTTAACTGTAATTCATCTGATAATTAACAGCAATAATAATAAAACTTGGAAACCTCTTTCATAGAATTTATTAAAATTGCGTATAATGACTAAGTAGACGATCACGCCAAATTCGATGACAGCTTTCGATACGCAACAGTTTGAATTCCAGTAAGATTAATAAATATACTTACATTTGATTGTAAGGTGTGAGCAACAGCGTTGACTATATTTATTATTAACAGTAATAAAACCTAATAAAACTTTACATGGAACGTATATAATTATATAGATGTAATGTATTCTAGGTTGTGCGTGCGTGTCTGGTACACTTAAGCATAAAATTTACGAAAATACTTTTTTTACCAAAATATGTTGGAAAATTTCGTGGGGTCGGCTTCTATTCGGGCAGATACGGTATATGAGTGGTTTAAAATGCGGAGGTCTGAGGGAATTAGTATTGCCGGGCCATTACTGATCAAAAAGGCAAAATACTTTCATGCTGAAATGAACTTGACTGATAAATGTAATTTCTCTGAAGGCTGGTTAACGTGCTTTAAAATTCGTCATGGGATCAGAAGACTTGATGTTAGTGGTGAGAAAATTATGTCAGCAGATAAAGGTGCTGAAAAATATTTTGAAGTTTTTCATAAACTTGTTGAAAAACATAAACTTACCACAGAGCAAGTTTAAAATACTGATGAAACTGGCTTTCTGTATGTTGTTTGCCAAATTCTACCCTTGCTGGGGGAGGTGAGGTTAGTACATATGGACACAAGTCAAGCAAGGAGTGCCTCACTGTACTAGCTGTACTCTACAGGCATTTAAAAATTTTCAACATCTGCCTGTTGATTACAATGCACAAACTAGTGCATGGACGGATCTTAAACTGTTTAGGTAATGGTTTCACCATATCTGCATTCCAGCTGACAAGGAACATTTGAGAAAAACTGGAAAGCCTGAGGACATTTGTGTTTTGTTGATTATTGATAACTGTACAGCTCACCCTCCTACAACAGAGCTAGTGAGTGAGAGAGGTAATATTTTTTCTGCTTTTTTGCCTCCAAATGTCATATCTCTCATCCAATCAATGGATCAGGGAGTAATTGAAAATTTCAAGTCCATTTATAGAAGGGATTTCCTGAGAAAACTGGGGAATTACGATGGTCCTCTTCAACAGTTCATATCCCAGTATAGCATTAAGGATGCTGTATTCAATTTAGCCTGTGTATGGGCTGCTATTAAATCTACAACATTACAGAGGGCCTGGAGGAAATTGTGTGTGTATGTGTGTATTTTTTGGTAATCAACCTCTTGTATTATTATAGCCATAACTCCTTCTACACTGAACACACCCACAAGGGAGGGAAACCCGCTGCCGGCATTAGCCTACTCTTAACAAAGAGCACCAAGGGGGCCAACAGCTTAACATCCCTTCCTAAGGACAGAATGCTGACTTTGTGCGGTCTCCTCAAACCACACAAACCGGAGGCGGGGCAACCTTGGAAAAAATCCTACTTTCACAGGATTCATGCCTGCTGCACTTTAAAGCAGCAGGCAAGTAGCAGCCAGCATCCTAACCACTACACCACCGGCACCCCCCTGGTGGAAATTGTGGCCAGCAGTGATGTTTGCAGAGGGGTCATCTGATGAAGAGGAGTTTAAAGGTTTCAAAATAAGGAAAAAGAAAGGAGTCATAAGAGAGATTGTTGATTCACTTCAAGATGCTGCCCCTTCAAACCCAATTGCTATGTTGACAGCAGAAGTTGAATCATGGGTGCAAGTTGATGCAAAACTTGATGTTACAAAAACCCATACTGATTTGGAAATTTTGGACAGAGTTGTTAATTCAGAAAAATATGCTCCTCATAAAGAAGATTCGGACGATGATCAAATGCAAATAACAGTGGCTTGGGCTGATGCTGCAAAGGCTATGGAGCTGTACATGAAGTTTGCTGAAGAGCAGCCCTCTTACTTAGGTCAAGAAGTAATGCAGCTACATGTTATTTACAATAATTTTATTAGAAAAAAGCCAAAAAAATTGGAAACAGGCAGACATTCGAACAGTAATTGAATGAGTTTCGAGTTCTAAAAAACACCCTTCAATCTCTTCTACTGACCCTGCACCACAACATGAAGAATCTGCAGCACCTTTAAGTCCAAAGGAATCTGCAAAAGCAGTAGAGGCAGTAATAGTGCATTAAAGAACAGAGTTAATTTTAAGTTTTGGTGTATAAACCGTGACATTTTTTTGTGTAAAAGGAGAGTGACATAGTTTTTAGTTTTTGTGTAAAAGCCAAGGGACATTTTTAGTTGTTTTTTGTACACTATACACTGCCAAAATGTTAAAGTGCAAACTTTTTCAAAGCAAAACTGTTCCAGTATTATATTTGAATGTTCTTTTCACTGCCCTCCTGTTTCTTATGATCAACAAAAAGTGACCTGCAACTTTTTGGCGAGTGCCAGGCATGCTTTTAAAATTGTCATCACAGTACATAACAACATTTGCTGACTTTGTTTATTGTTGTTTATTTACAGTTAACAAATTGAACTGTTATTTACATTTGTAACCACTAGCACTACTCATTATCATTACTCATTGTATGTTCTCCCTCTTGCCTATTATCATTCATTTAACCCTCCTACCCAACCTCCTCCTTCCTTCTCCGTACATATAGAACCCTCGGCCAAGCTTTTGTCACCTGATGTTGCTGCAACGGGCGAAACTGGTCGTACAAAAATTGTTAGTGGAAATGTACAGGTTTCTTTTACATTTAACTTATGGAATCAGAAATTAATGTTTCAATAATTATGGCCTAGTACCTCATGGACTAGGCATAGGTCTTCAAATTGCCACAACATAATATTATGTCATGGCCACTGCCAGAGACAAACTATCATGACGTAAAATTACATCATTGCTACTTAACAGATCAACTATTTACAATTTTCTCATTACCAATCTTATGTTATACCTTGCTTGCAATATTGTTATCCACAACTAATATAATTAATGTCATATTACTTTGTAGCTTCTATGTAATTTTTGAATCCAATGATCTCCTTACAGATCTTATATTCTCCCTCCAGGCTATTAATCATTTAACCCTCACCTAACCTAGCCTCCCTCTATCCTTTTCCATATATATATACAACCCTCGACAAGGCTTTCATTATCTGATAATGCTGTAATAGGCAAAACCGGTCAAGTAAATATTTTTAGTGGAAATTACAAAAGTATTTATTTCTATTATGGAATCTTTCTGCCATGTGAAGCCTTCCCAAGTGAATTCTATTTATTAATGATAATGTAGTTTTTACTCAAATATTTCAGATCCATTTAAATCAGTTGGTTTGTTGGTGTTTCTTTAAATCCGGCATTTGTAAACTTCATGTTATAAATTTATAATTCTTCCATATAAAAGATACTGCACATATCACAAATTACCATACATTTAAATTTCATATTATCACACAAAATATCGGTGATTTCACTTCCAGTAGTTACATGCTAAGATCCTCCAAGGGTTGCAATTTCTAATGAAACCACACCTCAACACAGAAAGATCCAAAAAGCAACTGAGAAAAATATTCCTAATTTTCCTATTGGCCTTCTCATCGACCAATAACTACGCTCCAATTTCTCCGCCAGCTGTTTACAAAGAATCATTTCGATGGATCACTCATTGTATCATGGAGAAAGATAAGAATAAAGTAAATCCTTGTGAGAGTGAGAAACTTTTGAGACTCTCACTATCGATTTGCTTCAAGAAAGACAGAACAGATATCTGGCTCCCTCAGCAAACCTTTTGAAGCTTCCTGACATCTGAGACAACATTTGGGGTGAATTTAAAATGTTTACAATTTCGATTGACCCAAAGGATGGCAACAGAGCTACGTTTCCTCTTTTATGCACAGATGTTGGTATCATAAGCTTAATTGTATGTCTTCAAATTCTTGCGACACTATCTAATTTAAATGTTTTGAAAAGAGAGGTTTATCGAACGCGGTCTCTTCAGGAAAAGAATAAAAAGCTTGCGTGTTGCATTAAATTTATATAAAAGCGTTAGTTAATCCAGGTCTGGTTCTCACTTTCAAAAGTGTATCTCGATGCGTTAACACTAGTATTTTACCTGAAAATCTTGCCGCAGACCGGCAGCCAATGGCTCACGGACCGGCAACGGTCCACGGACCACCACTTGAGTAGCACTGGTGTAGACAACTTTCAGTGGTTTCCAAGACATCTATTGACAGGAGGGAACCATGATTGTTATTCTGAAGAATTAGGGGAGGAATTATTTGGTTCAGCAGGGCTATTTGTAGGTGAGTACGCAGGATATTTTTCTGATGCTTGAGAAGTTGATGCTGGAGAAGATATGTTGTTATCTACTTTTTTGAAGAATCTGTTTAACGAAAGCTGAATTGAAGACGTTCTTTTCTTCTCTTCATAAAGGAGTTTATAGCTGGATAGCTCTCTGTGAACACCTTTATGAACTGCAGAACTTCTTTCTGCATTTGTATCATTATCTTTTAATATCTTCAAACCTCATCAATTTTCTTTAACGAATCGCTGAGGACTTTTGCAGACAAAGCTTTTGTGGGAGGACAAGGAGTGTTGTCATCATTGCTGTCATCTTCCTGTTCTTTGACTTCCTTCTGCATTACTATCAGCTCATCATTTGTAAATTCAATCGAATGAGAGTCCATTAACTCGTCCACATCTAAGGCATCCATTTATAAATTTATAGTTTTTCCCATTTCTACAACTTCATGGGTGATTTGCTCTTCGGTTTGTTCAGAATATTGTGAATCATAAACAAACTGTGGGCACAGCTAGCTCCAACAGCGATTCATCGTCGTTTGTTTGATTTTCTTCCAACAATGACCAATGTTTTTAACCGCATCAAGGATGCTGTACCCTTTCTAAAAGTCTTTCAGGGTTAAAGAATCTTCTGCGTCGGTAGCCACAAAAGCTTGAGCGATAGTTCGACGTACGTAAAACCTTTTGAAGGTCGCGATTACCGTCTGGTCCATCGGTTGCAGTAAGGCAGTGGTGTTGGGAGGCAAGAAGACAACTTTGACGTTTAAGTCCAAGTTAGCTAATGTTACAGGATGACCTGGGGCATTATCGATGATCAATAAAATTTTAAAGGCCAAATTACTCTCCATACAATAATTTTTGACAGCTGGAACAAAGTGATCAAGAAACCACTGCTGAAATAGCAAGGATGTTACCCATGTTTTTTTATTCAAAGTCCAAATCACGGGTAATGTTGCCTTGACTATGCCCTTGAAAGCTCTCAGATTTTCAGAGTGATAAACAAGAAGTGGCTTCAATTTAAAATCTCCTGCGGCATTTTCACCCAAGAGGGTTAGACGATCTTTATAAATTTTGAATCCAGGAACTTTCTTCTCTTTAGTTGCAATGAAGGTCCTTGAAGGCATCTTTTTCCTGAAAAGACCTGTCTCGTCAACATTGAAAACTTGTCGAGAACAGTAACCCCCATCTTTTATAATCGTTGCCAATGCCTCAGGAAATTTTTTTGCTGCCTTGTGATCGGCACTTGCAGAATCACCAGATGATGCAAGGTTTTTCATATTTATCCTACACTTGAATTTTGCAAACCATCCAGCACTGGCCATAAATTCAGCAGGATCACTCGCCGTTTCCCCCATACATGATTTAATATCCTGAAAAAGGCTTCTAGCCTTATCTTGAATCAATTCAGTACTCAATCATTGGTTTTTTTCTATTTTGATTCTGAATCCAAATCGTTAAACACCGTTCCATTTCTTCAATGATGACAATTCGTTTTTTACTGACAGACTGAAGTGAGCCTGTGTTGCGAATGTAATCAACAATTTTTTGTTTGTCTTTTAAAATGGTTCCAATTGTTGAACGATTGACATCATAGTATAGCAGGGCACTCGAAGAGAGTGGATGTGTCCGTTAATAGCTCTCTGGGGTAGTGAAAGTGACCGTAAGAGAGCAAACGAAATGGAGAAAGGAGGCACGGTCGAAGTGAAGTGCGTCGTATGCCGCAATAAACTAAAAAACGGTGTGCAGTGCGAAATATGCAATTGTTGATAAAATTTTAAATGTTCTAAAAGTAAATTGAAGGAGTATGTTGAGCAGCATTGGAAGTGCAGCGACTGCGGAATCCGTAAGGACCAGAGGCTGTTGGAGAAGAAGGAAGGAGCTATCGCGAAGTTGCAGACAGAGTTGGAGGAGGCAAAAAGAAAAATTATTTCTCTTATTGAAGAAAATGAGAAGTTGAGAGGTAAGATACAAGATGGGAAATGGCATAGTGAGCAAATAAAAAAGAGAGGAGGAAGGAGAGATGGCGGCTATAATGGAAGTGAGATGGAAGGGAGAGAAAACAGAATGGAGAAGGTGAATAGGTCCTGCTCGGAGACAAATGGTGGCCAGCTGGAAGTGACGAAAGTGAAAATTATCTGTGATTCCCTGGTACGTTTTGCTGGTAATGCTTGCCCAATGGAAAGTGCGAAAGTGCAGTGTTTTCCTGGAATAAGAACGGAGCAGCTGGAGAGGAAGATCACTGATATGAGTAGTGAAGGTGAAGAAAGAGAGGTGATAATTCACGTAGGAATAAACGATATCAAAAGTGCCAAATCAGGCGACCACATAACTGGGTATAAATGGGATTTGTGCAGTGCTGCCAAAAAGAAGTTTAAACATGCGAAAATTGCTGTGAGTGGCATTATTCGTAGAAGAGATGTTAGCCACAAGAGAGTAGACTACATAAATGAAGGAATTGAGTGGGTGTGTTCAAAACAAGGAATGCTTTTTGTAGATCCAAATTGCTGGGTTGGTGAGAGGCACTTGGGTCATGACGGAGCTCATTTGAACAGGGAAGGGACATTTATTTTAGGTAATCTGTTTCATGGTGTTGCCCAAAAGCTTGGAGGGCAGGGAACTAATAGTGGAACCTAGAGATGAATCTACAAACAATGAAGAATGTGAGGGTAAGGGTTTAATAGTCCTCCAGGTCAATTGCAGAAGTATTTTAAACAAAAGTAGAGAATTTGGGACTTTATTGGAAGCATGCAAACCTGATATTGTAATAAGCACAGAGTCTTGGCTTAATGAGAATATTACATCCAACGAAATATTCCCACCTAACTTTACCGTTTTAAGAAGGGACCGTGACGGTCGAGGAGGGGGAATATTTATTTGTGTAAGTATCAACATCGCAAGCGTATTGGAATGGACAAGGGAACTGTGAAATGATGTGCATAAAGTTACTTGGTGAAAATAAAAGGGAAAGCTTGAGCATAATTGCTATGTATAGGAGTCCAAACAAAGGATTGCACCCATTGGAAGTCCTTGTGGACGCTTTTTCGGAAAACCCTCAAGGTCATACTCTCATAACGGGAGATTTAAACCTTCCGGGAATTCGGTGGTCTGGCGACACGGTAGGGGGCAGTAAGGCCCAAGAGCTGGTCAACCAACTCATAGACAAGGAGGGCTTTACACAGGTAGTAAAACAGCCCACTCGAGGGGAAAATATTCTTGATGTATTTCTAGTGAGCCCACTCAATTATTTTATTAGCATTGATGTATGCCCAGGAATAAGTGACCACGCAGCTGTGTGTGTAAAACTAAAATGGGACAGCCCACGCCGAGTGAATTCGGAAAAAAGAAAGATGGCCTGGCATTACAAGCGAGGCGACGGAGAAGGGTTCCAGGGATTTTTTAAGAGACAAGCTTCCGGAATGGTCGAGTAGGGGACAGAACATGGAAGAAATATGGAAGGAGTTTAAAGAGATAGTGTTTGAAGGGCTAAATACTTTTGTCCCAAAAAAGATTCTTAAAGAAAATACGGATCCTGAATATTACAATCATACAATCAGGAAACTAAAGAAAAAAGTAAGGAGAGCACACAGAACAAGAAATTCGAGTAGGGCGTTGCTTCAGAGTTATAAGAAATTGGTTCAAGATTTAAATAGGGAAAAGAAGAAGGCAAAGGAAAAATTGCTTGTTAATGTCATTTCTAAGGCTAACGGAAACAAATTTTACAAATTTATTAGGAGAAGGAAAGATAACAGGATAGTGAAATAGTGAAGGGGTGTTAGTCATCGACGATTACAGTAAAGCTAATGCTTTTAATGAATGGTTCACAAGAGTATATAGGAAACAAGAAAATAGTATGGATAACTTAAAAACTCTAGAGCTGATAAATGGCTCCTTAAACTGGAAGATATGCGAAAATACATCAGAGACAATACCCCTTAAAGCCACGGATACAGACATTTTTTAAAAAATTAGGAAGTTGAGGGCAAATAAGTCAGTGGGACTGGATTTTATTGTGACTGACATACTGAAACTGGGTGCTACTGCCATGTCTCCCTACATAACTCATCTATTCAATGGAACGATGAATAATCATGCCTTACCTAAAGACTGGAAAACGGCACATATTATACCCATTTTTAAGAAAGGTGAAAAGACGGTAGTAAAGAACTATAGGCCGGTTACCTTAATGTCTGTGGTTTGTAAACTAATGGAGAAGGTAATATCAGACTACATATGGGATTGGTAGGTAAGGCTATTTAAAACTCAGCATGGGTTCAGGAAAGGGTATTCCTGTGAAACCCAATTAGTGGGTTTGTGTCAAGACATTCCTGACTCATTAGACGAAGGGAAAGAAGTTGATGCTATAATTATCGATTTCTTGACAGCATTTGACAGAGTGCCACACGATCTCCTGCAGTTGAAGATGGAGCAATTACCAATCAACGTAAGGGTACTGAGGTGGGTTGCGAATTTTCTTACTGGAAGAACTCAAAGAGTGAAAATAGGTAACAGGTATTCAGATGAGACGAGTGCCATATTGGGGGTTCAACAAGGTAGCGTCTTAGGGCTGCTGCTCATCTTAATTTACGTCAACGATCTTCCAGACAAAATGAACTCCGAGATAAGACTTTTTGCAGATGATTGCATAATTTATAGGTGGATCGAGAGTGAAAGCGACCATGATACCCTCCAAAATGATATTGACAAACTTTCAGATTGGACCAATACCAACGGAATGAACATGAATATAAGTAAAAGTATGTACATGACATTCACTAATAAGAAATTAGTGTCAAATAGGGAGTATAATTTTTCGGGAAATCCTATACCAAAAAGTGATCATTGTAAATATTTAGGTGTCCATTTATCCAAGGATCTAGGATGGGGATTAAATGTCGATTTCATAAAAAGGAAAGCTTTCCAAATGCTGCACTGGGTTATGAGGAATCTTATTCGGAGTTAGAGATTGTGGAACTCATACTCGATAATGTCAATCCCCTGACGGAGTCTACATTCCTTTCCGTCGGGAAGCCTAATAATCTAGCTGAGTTGGACGACTTACTCAGGCAATCCGATAACCTCCTCATGACCAGAAAAGAATATTCTCGTGAGAATTCATTATCCTCAGGTTTTTTGTCACCCACAGCGTCTCGAACTTCGCCAAAGGCTACATTTCAGCATAGTCAAAATTGCCGTTTTCAGCATGATTCCCGTAACCCCCCCGGGTCATTCTTTTTTTAATTGGTCGGATCCTTCCGACACACCACTACTTCAGGTGTCCATTAATTCGCAAGCACGCCATGCTCTACTCGATACCGGTTCGTCAATTTCCCTAATAGATCGCAAGGAGTGGGCCGACTTAAAAATACATAGTAAAAAGCGAGCGCTTCAAACCTGCTTCGTTAAATGCAATGGTCTTTCGGCTCACCCTTTCCTGTTTCGATCTAGGGTTCATTTAAAAGTTCGAATCCACAACTTTTCGTGGAAGCGGTGGTTTTATTTGGCCGACTTGCCCTTTCCGTACATTTTAGGCCACGATTTTATATTGAAATCCTCTCTGATAATCGATAGCCGTGCCCGTAAGGCATTTTTTCCTTCAATTCTCGTTTTTTCATGCCCTTTGTAACCTCCTCCCCCTCGTACGCCATTGGAGAAAGTTTCTCAACCAACATGCATTTTTTTTACAGGCAAAGGATGACTCATGCAACAGCAATCTACGTATACCCCTTCCCCCTTCGAAGGATAGCCATTGCGAAATCACTTCCTTGTTTTCGCGATATCCGGACATCATTACTCCGGACCTTGGGCTTACTACTTTGATTGAATACGAAATCGAATTGTCTGATTCTACCCCAATTCGTTCTCATCCATATCAATTGTCTCCGCCCAAATTGCCCTCAATGAAGAATCAGGTGACTTCACTGTTAGAGAAAGGCGTGATCGAAGAATCGAATTCCCCATTTGCTAGCCCAGCCTTTCTCATCCCTAAGAGAATTGGATCAGATCGCCTTGTAATTGATTATCGCAAAATTAATGAAAGGGTTAAATATGATAATTATCCGGTACCTTCGACTGAGCTAGCCTTCGCTTACCTTGGTTCTGCCAGGTTCTTTTCGATTTTTGATCTCAATTCTGCTTTTCATCAGATTCCTTTGTCATCTCAGAGTAAACCTGTAACTGCATTTATTACCCCCTTTGGTCTTTACCAGTATAGTAGGTTACAATTTGGACTTTGTACAAACCCCGAGATATTTTTAAGATTGATCGATAACGTTTTAGGGGACTTAAAATATAATTATGTATTTCCTTATATCGATGACTTATGTATCTATTCTAAATCTTATGAGAAACACCTGGACCACAACGGCAAGGTACTACAGAGACTCCGCCATGCAGGTCTCACTGTCCAACCAGATAAAATGAAAGTTGCTCAATCAGCTGTTAACTTCTTGGGACAACAGATAACATGTCCTGAGAGGGTGAAGCCCATAATGAATTTTCCGGTGCCTACATCACTGAAACAGGTTGTTTCCTTTCCTAGTATGTCAGGTTTTTATTCCAAGTTTATTCCTAATTTTGCTAAATTGACCACTCCTCTGAATGCCTTGAGGAGAAAGAATGCCACTTTTCATTGGACCGATTCCCATTCTGATTCTTTTATGAAACTTAAAAATGTCTTGTCCTCTCCTCCAGTTCTTCATTTGCCTAATTTAAATTCAGATTTCCATCTCTTTGTGGATGGTAGCAATATTGCTTTGAGAGCCACTCTCAATCAGCTGATCGATGGTAATTTTAAACCGGTGGCTTATGCTAGCAAAACACTCAATGCTCAAGAGTCTCGTCTGTCCACTTATGAATTGGAATGTATGGCCTGTTGCTTTGCAACTCAAAAATTTAAGCCATACCTGCAGGCAAGACCATTTAATTTGTATACTGATCATGCGGCTCTCACTTGGCTTTTTAATCACCCGACACAATTAGGGAAAATTGGGCATATGGTTTTAAAACTGTCTTGTTTCCATTTCACGATTTACCATGTTTCTGCTTCTAGTAATAGGGCTGCTGATTGCTTGTCTCGGGTTAGAATCTTGAATCAGCATTCTGATCCAACCCCCGTTCAAATTTCCTGTTTATTGCAACATGTTCGATTGTCCTTCACCAATATTCACCATCATCAGGCTTCCGACAGAGACTTGTGAAAAATAATAGAGCAAATCAGATCAGGGAAAACCATTCAGAATTATTCCTTGCAAGCCGACTTACTACGTCACCATTCCCTGGGCTCTAATAAGTCGTGTGTTGTAATCCCTCTTGCTTTAAGAGAGATGATCTTCCAATATTTTCATTCTTGTCCTATTGGTGGTCATTTAGGCAGTGCAAAGACTTACGATAAAATCTCCCGTGAGTTTTGGTGGTCAGATATGAGAGCAGATGTTTCAAATAGGGTGAAAAGTTGTCATGACTGTCAGATAACTAAACCCAGAAATTTCTCGACCTATCCTTGGGAAAGAATATTTATTGATTTGTTGGTCCATTAACTAGAAGTAAATTTGGTCATGCTTATGCCTTAACCATAATTGATGGCGTTAGTAAATTTGTAATTATTCAACCGGTTAGAAATTCAACAAGTAAAGCTGCTGTTGATATCTTAACCAAGCTTGTATTTTCTAAATTTGGGGTTCCCAAATATATTGTCTCAGATAACGATTCCTCTTTCAAATCTAAATTATTTTATGATGTGTTTTAGCCTAGGGATTAAACATATTTATACTGCCCCCTATTATCAGAAAGAGTTCACAGAAATTTGAAGTATGCCTTATCTGCTTTACCACGTGATGCCCATAATAAATGGGATGCATTCCTACCTTCGCTGACATTTGCTTTTAATTCTGCCAAACACTCTTCTACAGGTGTTTCACCTGCTAAGGTATTTTTGGGTCATGAGCTTCCACACCCATTGTCGCTTCAATGGGAATTGCCAAATGAGTTGGCATTGGCTGATTGTAATTCAGCTTCAAAGCAGCAACTTTGGAATAAGGTGCTAAGTAATTTAGCCAAATCGCAACAGCGTGTTGCTAGCAAACGTAATGCTAGACATTCTCCACAAGCCTTTTCACCAGGTGAACAGGTTGTGTTTAGGACTGTGCCTAAAGTTTCCAAACTTAATAAAATGTCTGCCAAAATTTCTCCCCTATGGGAAGGACCCTTTGTGGTTGACAGGATAATCACTCCTGTAACTGTCTTTAAGGAAGCCAGACAACCTAAATTATTGTTGAATAGTAAATGTTAGCCAAGTTAAGAAATATTTTCTTGCCAGTAGGCAATAATTTGTTATTTTTGAATATCATGTGTCAATGTTATTTATATTATGAGATATTTTACTGCCATTGAGCAATGATTAGTTATTTTGAATTATTTGTATCAGTGTTAAAGAAAGTTCTGAAATATTTTGTGGCCATAAGGTAATATTTGTCATTCTCACTTATCACATACTATTGTTAATCAATTTAAGAAATTACAGTAAAACCCCGATTTAATGTTCCCGCATTTAGTGAAATCCCGGATATAGTGAAGATTTTTTCATGTCCCGACAATAGCCCCATATAAACAATGTATTATTTTCCCGTATTTAGTGAAACCCGATTTAGTGAAAAACCCGCATATAGTGGAAGAATATTGTGTGCTCGTACTTCAATTTTTATTTGACGTTTCCCGCATTTAGTAAACTTTTTCATGAGCAAAAAGAAATAACAAAAGAAACATACTGTACGTTAAAATTACGATATACGCTAAAAACATTGTGAATGGCTCATCACGCGCAAGCGGCTACATTGTCTGCTATGATGGTAGCAGCTGCAAGGAAACTGTAAATCCTACAATGTAATGAATCCCGCTCGTATGTTCCTCATTTCTGGTATCACGCTCAGTTACCTGTTGTCATAGTGTGCTATATACTCGACCTCGTTTACGAGAAAATGCCCTTTGAAAATCGCGATCCGAGAGTCATCGAAATAAGAACGTTAAAAGTCCATTCCTAATTATCTAGGAGCATTGGTCTAGGGTAAATGAGTTGGATTTCAAATATTATTTCCGGGGTTCGATCATGATGGTAAAGCGAATGGGTAGTGATCCGTAAAATTGTTCATGAAGAATTACGGTGAAGAATTACGATGAAGAAAATATTAGTTATAATGCATGGAAGAAATTTTTTTAAAATCTTGTGCAAGTTTTATCGACGATATGCTGGAAATTGCGAACAAATAAAAAAAATCGGAGAAAAAAATTTTGGTCCCATTGGGAATCGAACCCCGGCATTTTTTTCAACCTTCTTCCATCAAAAACTCTTGCTACTAGAGGAGACAAGTGCCATGGTGGAAAGAGAATTAAAGATAGGATAACTGCACTTTTATGTGCAAATTCAGATGGCAGTGAAAAGTTGACGCCTCTAATAATAGGTAAATTTGTTTTAAAAATGTACGGGCATTGCCATGTAAATATGCCAGTAATAAAAATGCATGGATGACAACGGATATATTTAAAACATTTTTGAAATCATTAGATGCAAATATGGGTGGTGCAAATAGAAAAATTCTTCTATTTATTGATAAATGTCCGGCCCACCCTCCAGATACTGATTTTCTTCGCAATATAAAAGTGGTGTTTTTTCCAGCTAATTGTACTAGCCATCTGCAACCACTTGGGCATTATTCACTCCATGAAAGTAAAGTACAGGAAGGCTTTGGTGCAGAAAGCAGTATCCTACATCGAGATGAATAAACATTTGAAACTGAGCATATTTCAGGGTATGCATATGGTAACAGCTGCATGGAATTCACTTACACCTCAAACAATATCAAACTGTTTTCATAAGGCTGCGTTCAATTGCAACAATGCTATGGAAATTGTTGTAGATATCGATGTAATTGACCACGAAAATTGGTTGAAAATTGCACCTGACATGGACACAAATTTTGAAGAGTTTGTCCAGTGTGATGATCTTGAGAGTATGTCTGGTCCTCCACAAGATGTGGAAGAAATCTGTGATGCCAAAGAGGCAGAGGAAGAAGAAGAGGCAGTAGTAGAAGAATAAGAGGCAGTACAAGAAGAATCAGTTCCCACACTTGGTGAAGCGGTTCAGGCACTTGAAGTGATGCGAAGATATTTAACTTCTTTTGATGTGGACAGCACTACTATATCAAAAGTAAATTCTTTGGAGCGAGAAGTTCTGACTGTTCACAGCACCTGCCAGAAGAAGCAAACAAGTTTGCTGGACTATTTTAATAAATAATTTTCTTGTAGCTTTTTCTGTATGCTTGGTTTTTGAATAATTTTGATATTTTTTTATGTGAAATTCCAAATATATTTTATTATTTTCTATTTAATGTCGTATGATGAAGCTTTTTAAAGGAGGGATGAAAAATTGTTTCAAGATTTATGCCAATTTTGAAAATACTTTTAAAATTTTTAAATTAGCCCAGAAGAGAATGCCACCATCAACCCCTCAGAGCCAATAATCGTTCGCGAGTGCAGTGCGCTCTACTTGCATTTCAGTGTGAACTAGGGGATTCCCGATCCGACCTCGCCACAAGGAACCAGCCAAGAGAGAGGGAGACAGAGTGAGGGAGAACGAGAAAGGACTCAGAGACGGGCACACCTGAGCCGTGGCCTGCGGAAGTTTACCCTGCAAGTCGAATTCTTTTCGTATCATTTGTGATTCCTCAAGTGGACATTTCTATTAAGTATTTTATTATATTTTTGCTTTGTATTACGTCACTCCAATATAACTGTTAGTATATTTCTTGCCATTTTGCCAGAGTATTATATTTGATTTCCTGTTGGCAGCAGCAGTGTCACCAAAGGTGTATCGTATCGTTTAACTATTTTCAAGTACTTTAAGGATTACGAGAGATTAATGTAAAATGAGAGTTTCATCTCAAAGGAAACATTACAAATAGAGTTTAGGTTAGTTAAGGTATGATTAAAATGTAGAAGATATTTAAGTGAATTTTTTGTAACAAAAAAATGTCAATAATATCCAACAATGTGTTTCGATAAATAATAGAGCTTACCTCGTGTTGTCGAGGAAATGTTCTTAGCAGAGGATTGTGATTATTTGAAATTCTGAAAAGTGGACTTACTGATGTTGAAAGGTTTTTCAGTCCCTTTTCTTAGCTACTTGACTGAGTATGTGATAATATCCTTCGTTATAAGGTACAGTCAGATTTAACTGTAAAAATTGTTTCACTAAAGAACAAGAACTCACTACCATTTGCTGCCTTACAAGTAAATGTTTTGCCAACGACTGTCTATGATTGACCAAATAAGGCCTAACAGTCAGAAACTTAAATAAAAGGATCTGTTTATGCTTATGTCATGAGTGACAGAATCAAGATGCAGAGCAGAGATAAGAATTCTCATATACAGGGTTGTTTGCATCCACTTGAAGATAAAAAGAACAAAGAGCTTCTATGGTGGTCCAGTCATTCGTATCTGCGAGAGTTGTGTTCGTTAACTGAATAGGGAGTCAAAATTACTTAGTACATGGAATGTTCGTAAATATGAATTGTTTGTAACTTGAATGTTCATAAGTCAAGGTCCACCTGTATAATTAACTCAAATTTCATCCTAACCTCACTCTGTGATATTCATATTTCAATAAAGCTTAAAATATAATTAAATTTAAATGACAAATTTCCAAAATATAGATCAATTTAAATAGTGTTAGCAGGAGGGAAAATTAATCACAACATACAGCAAGAAATTCAAATTTAAAGGGTAAATTTTTGTTGTATTTGTGGAGATATTTTTGCAATTTAACAACTAATATTAGCAGCTTAAAATTAATTAACCACTTCCCTGATGCGGCCGAGTTATCTCGTCCCAACAAGTCGCGCAAATTCTGATGCGGACGAGTTAACTCGTCCTATGCCTCTTTTGCCTTGTTACGGCCGAGTTATCTCGTCACCTCGTAGCAGTTCACATTTTCATCGCCAGAGGACACAAGGGAATGGATTTTCAACGTTTCTAGAAGGCTTTTTCAAGGTTATCTTCGGTGCTTCATCGAAGGTGGAAGTACTAAAATCTATTCGTATTTTTTACATACACAAAACAATATTTTCAAAGAATTCATAGTATTGAATAAATACGTGGTTGAAAATCTTTTATATTATCTCAAGCTATCTGTTACTTTCTTTTTATGTGGATATTACTTCTCTGTGAGCATTTCTAGTCTTTCTTCTATCCATCTATTTTTCCGTCCGTCTGGCCGTTCGTGCGTATTTCATAACATGGCTTCTGCCGATCGGATTTTCATCAAAATCAGTATATTTGCAAATAATAACACATTATTCGTTCATTGAATGTTTGAAACAGATCAGAAAACATTTCTGCCAATCATTGGAGCATTTCTAATCTTTCTTCTATCCGTCTATTTTGCCGTCCGTCTAGTCGTTCGTGCGTATTTCATAACGTGGCGTCTGCCAATTGGAATTTCGTCAAAATCGGTATATATGCAAATAATTGTAGAAATTGATTTTAGAGTATATTTGTATTAGTATTTAGGATTAAAAATAACATTTTAGATAACATGAATTAATGATTGGTGTTGAAATGAAAATGTATAATTTTATGTGAAAATAAGGGTAATTGGCAATGAAAAAAGTAAAATATTTTGCTAAATAAAACTGTAACAACAGAAATGACTACATTTCCTTTTATATCTACCTATAAGTAATTGAAAAAGGTAATAAAATAATGTGATGATTTTTTGACCCACTAATGGAAAAAAACCCGTCACGGAAGTGGTTAAGAGAAAAATGGACAGGAAACTCTGAAGTAACATGAAACAGCAGTTCATTAGATGCAACAGTTAAAATGACAAAAATGTATATTCACCAATTGATGAGAATGATATAGCTGGGTGGCGGTGCTCTCTGATATCCCAAACATGTAACCAACCATCGCCAGCACCAGATGCAAGTATATTGGGCTCTAATCTATGCCAATCAAGGCCAGATACAGATCTTGAGTGAGAATCCAAGGAAATATGGTCACCCATTAACTCCCCAATGCATCCGACACCTTCACCAAGTCTCCATCGCAATATCTCCACCTTCTGATTATTCTACATAAAATAAAACCAAAAATTACAAAATAAATTTGGCAGAGAATTAGATGATTTATTATTCCTACAAATATTCAAAGATAAAGTTTAATTGAAAGAGAATGCATACATATTGGCATTTAATTTATTTATCAGCTTTCAGAGATCCCAAGATTAATTGTATTGGCAATGTATCACAATTGAAATAAATTGACACATCAACAATGTAGCAATAAGTTCTGTTAAGGTTTATAAGCCTTTGGATCGTTTTCAGTTCACTTACACTTTCGGCTACTGGCGAATAACTTCGACATGGAACAAGAGTGGTCTTCTCATCATACTAAAGTGTAACATTATAACAATTATATACTTACACAATGTTTTCACTTTTTATTGCTTCTAGTATAGTAAGCATTACATTTATAAAAATTAGTCCCTATATATTAATTAATGGTCAAGTTATTGCCTTTGAAACAGATAGTGGGTCGAAAATGACCCATTCGGCATGAACCCACGTAATGCATTTTTTCCCGTTTTGATAATTTTCTCCGCCAAAATAAATAAACACACTTACTGTATCATTTTTAATTTCAATCCACTTTCATAATGTGACTAAAGCATTTTTTTAGTGTGCATTTGCATACATTATTTCAGAGTTCAGTAATTCCGTTCATCTACATATGCTGGCATTTTATGCACTCGGGAAACTTCATTTACGTTCTCTTAATAGAAGTTTTGAAATCATTCTGAACTTCGCTTTTGGAACTTCATTTTCTCAATCGCAGGACAAGCAATCTCACTGTAGCAGAGATTATAGAGGCATTAGAGTCAGACGACAGCCACATTCCAGAGTCTGGTGCTGATGTCTTTATTAGTCCTCCAGACGACGATGGAGAGGTTACTGAAGACTCCAGAGACGAAGATTGCAATAATCCTGACAATCTTAATAGGTGGCAACTCTGGGCTCCAGCGGAGTTTGTAGTGTTGGACACTGAGGATTTCCGTGATGGTATCAGTAATGATGAAAATGAAGAGGGGTATAATGAAAGCAGTGAGCCACAACTGATAACCAGCAATCTCACCTAATTCAAGCCAAGAGCATGGAAATGGGAAGCTGATGATTTGCCTGCACATGCCAACGCAGATGCTCACATTCAACATAGATATGCTGTCACCATCTCAAAGGATTCTCATCTGCTGGATTTTCTCCAGGTATTTCTGAATGGAGAAGTTTTGGAGAGTATTGTAAAATTTACCGTCAGTTATGCAGCACAACAAAAACGAAATTCTACAGCTCTTTGCTTATGAAATGTACACATTCATTGGAATACTGTACCTTAGCGGTTATGTCCCTTTCCCACATTACCAAATGTTTTGGGAGACCGCTGACGATCTACACAATGTTATGGTGTCTAACTCGATGCATAGAGATCGCTTAAAAAATATATTGAATTTGCTGCATGTCTGCGACAATAAAAGTTACCACTTGGTGACAAATTGGCAAAAATTAGGCTTTTGTTAGATATGCTAAATAAGGCATTCATATATAATGTACCTGACGAAACAAAAGTTTCTTGTAGACGAATCAATGATTCCTTATTTCAGCCGACACGGATGCAAGCAATTCATCTGCGGAAAGCCCATCCGTTTCAGGTTCAAGGCATGGGTGCTAGCGCAGCGAAAAGGGTATTGTCTGCGAGCCGATGTATACCAGGGTCACGATGGTCTTGCTGAGGGGCCTCTGGGTGTTGGTCTCGGTGAATCAGCAGTAAGCAAATTTTCGGAGATATTACAGAAAAACCTTCCCGGAATCACCTTCTTTCTATTTTGATAACTTCTTCACGAGTGCAAAACTCATGTCCGAAATGCGAAGCAGAGGTATGAAAGCAACGGGAACAGTTAGGGTAAACTGAATGGATCGCTGCTCACTGCCTGGTAAAAGCATTATGATGAAAAGGCCAAGAGGATCCTATGAAGCCCTAGTTGACAAGGCGGACAACCTACTTGCAGTCACATGGAAGGACAACAGTGTAGTGTACTTCCTCTCAAACGATATGGGAGTTTTTCCTCTTCAACAGGCGCAACGTTACTCCGTTGCACTCAAGAATAAATAAAAATTGACCAGCCATTAGTTATCTCGTGCTATAACCTGAACATGGGCAATGTGAATCTTATGGACAACAACATCTCTAACTACAGAATTGGAATTAGAGGGAAAAAGTGGTATGTGCCCTCTTACAGAAATATGGAGTGGTACCTAAGATGCCAGGTTCTATGAGTTACTCTTCTCAAATCCAAGACCCGGCATGAACTGGTCACGACGGTCATCTGATAGTCACAGGACAATCAAGAAGGCAGTGCGCACAGTGCAAGAATAAGACAGTCAAAGCATGCCTGAAGTGTAAGGTTCCTCTTCATGACAATTGTTTCTCATTGTATCACACAGTATAAACCTCAAAGAAATCATGTATCTTCCTACATAAAGTAAAATAATCTTCCTGTGTAATCTGAAATTCTTGACAGAATTATAAATTTAGATATATAGCATTTTTTCGTTAAAATAAACAGTTATCAAACATAAATAAATTATTTTTTTAAAAACATATGATCCAAACCTAATATGCGGATTTGTGCCAAACGGGTCATTAACAACCAATGCTGTATTTTCGGAAGGAGAGGATGTAGAATTTTTTTTCAATTTTTTCGATGATCACCATGGAAAAATAATCTAGAAACAGCATATATTTACGTTTTTTGTGAAAAAAGTTAACGGTATAAATGGGTTAATGGAAAATTAGTCGTAAATGACAAAAATGGACAACACATTTTATTTTAATTAAAAACTGACATGCTGACTAAAACAATATTTTAAATATTTTCATTGAAATACTGTCATTGCAAAACCAACTTTTACTGACATCACTGAACACAAAAATTTTAAACACATTCCATAATTTTTCTGGCCTTGTTTACGTAGATTTGTTTGACTTACATGCGAGCACGCTTGATTGACTTCCAACACATTTGCTTCAAAAATTAATAAGTTGGTCTTGAAGAGGACATTAAGGCCAAAAAAAGCAACATGCCATAAGAACAAAAATAGTAGGCATTTATCCTTGTAAACGAACAGATTTTGATGGATTTTTTGTAACCGCAAAATAATACATATTTATGCAATTATTAAAATGTATCATTGATAGGAACACGTAGTAAACTTTCACTAATTGAATTCAACTTCTTGTCGACAGTGTTAATTATCATTGGTACTCTGTCCGTAGACACGCCCGTGATTATTCTTGGTTTACACTGGTTTTCCACTTACTCCTACTATCTGCAGTCTTCAATATTGTTCAATTGTGCTCTTATTTACAGGCAGGCAAAATTTATAATAAATAGCATTAAGGCATGATGCGATTGTATCACTCGATTCAGGTGACAGAAGGCACTAATGTAATCACTGGTTTACAAGGAATACAAATTCTCCCTAACAAAATAATTAAAACATGCAAAATTAAAAATACGTATCTGCACTTATGTTAAGGGGCCCAAAAATAAGTAACGATATATAAATATGACTCACGGAGAGAGCACACAGTTCTTTAGAAGATGAAATCGGGCTCCACTGCACAATCTTCACATGATCTTTGTAAGGTCTACTTATAGACCGTACTATTTCAGTTGGATCATCTAAATTGACAAGCGCTAGACGTTTATAACTGCAAAAAACATGTCATTACTGATTGTTAGAAAAATAAATAATTTGTTTTATAAATTATCGTAGCAAAGTATTAAAATTCATTTTAAAATCATATAACTGTAGCTATAAATATATACATTAACAAGCACTTAAAATTTGTCGAAGTCTCATTGATATTGATTGGACAATCTAACCATAAGTACTAATAGCTTACGAAATAAAAAATTCACAAACTTACTAACCCTGCTAATAGTGCAAAAGCACCACTACAGTCCATGCCCATGGAACATGCCTGAAAGAAGTTTAAATTTCAAATAAAAGAATCTAGATACGAAATCTATTATAGGTAAATTCTGTCGTAATAGCAACCTGAATATCCCTGTGTTCAGCCACAATAAAATCATTGCTCCATCTCGTAGCCATTATTCTTAATTAACTGCAGTTTTAAACATTTTAAAAAATTTTGGCAGCTACCAAATGTGTCAACACAATACATCCATCAGAGTTCACTACGATAATTGAAAGAGACTTTGCATTTCCGAAAAAAATAATTAAAAAATTAAAACTTGAGCCGAGTTGAAATACAAATAAAATACTTCAAACGCAGATAACGCATTTGCAGCTGTGATTAGAACTGACAGACATGTGTTTGTATAGGGTTTGTAATGTTCGTGAAGTTATATACGATATGCCATATACGATATATCGATATTCGGAATGACCAACAAAGAAGTTAAAACGTGTCGAAAGTTTTTTTATTGCAAATTATGGAGTACATACGCCATTAAGATGTTTAAAAACATTTAGGTAATTTGAAAAACATCTTCACACGTATATTAGAAATGTGATGACTGAATTGATGCTTGAATTGTATATTTTAGTTATTTATGTAAACTGAAAACTGTTTTGTTTCAAAATTATCTCAAGTGAAAGCTTGCATATTATTTTTAAACTATGTAAACTGCAAATCTTACATTGTATATTCAAATAGTTGTAATGAGATTACAACTAATTTTGAAGGCAAAACTATTCATGATGAAAAACTTTATCATTTATATTGAAGGAAGCACATTATAATTATTAAAAATGAAACGTTATATCGGTTATATCCTTCACATGCAGGTCAAGTGGAAATTTTCTTGTTGAAATTATTTTGTAAAATCAATTTTTTCTGTAATATTTTGTGACATTTATAACATTTGTTAATTTGTATTAGTAAGTATTATAGTCTTTATATATATATATATATATATATATATATATATATATATATATATATATATATATATATACGGTCGACGGGAAACTATTTTAATTAAAAATATATACAGGTCAAATTCCGGTATAACGAATTCCGCAATAACAAAATTTTCAGTATAACGAAGAATTTTCTTGTTTTAAAAATTCACAATAAATATATAAACATCTCGTAATCCTAATTTCAGTATAACGAACAAATAGTGGCGATTAAAATAAAGTTAATTTCTTTAATGCCTAAAAAAACAACTCACATTTATCTTTGCTGTGATAGATAGATAGACAGAAAACTCAGAATTCAAGTATAAATAAAAACACTAAATCATAAGATAGCTAAAAAACCACGACTGAATTTTCCTTTTTTATCATTCGAAAGGTCTGTGCTGAGAGAAATCTTGATTAAAGGAGATACAACTAATAAAATCTTTCGTAAGTTCCAAAACTACTAATTTCATTCTGAAGGTCCTATCTGAAAGATTTTTCATTTCCACATGCATTTTGATATAAAGAATATAATTAATTTTACATAATTTTTATTATAAAGCAATGTTTTCAAATTATTAAGCAAGATACCAATTGTCAATATCAGACGAAAGGCCCTTGCCGGGTTAATAATGGTGATTTAAGAATCATATTAATATAATTCGAAATATCTCAAATATCATTCGAATGATCTCAACTACCTACTAATATCGTTCAGATTATCCCAAATTACTATTATCATGTGAATGATCTTAACTACTAACTTCTCTCGAGACACTGAATACCGAGAAATCACGTACTACTATACCACTATACTAAATGCTACGATGCTACCTTGCTACTAAAGGAGGTAGGTCGTTGCGCATGTTGCGCATCTCAGGGTCTCAGGCGAGCGTCACTTCGAGCATGTGACGTCACGCGGTGGTAGATTGCGCTTGTCGCCTATAACTTAGCGTTGGATGTGGTCGCGGGTTTGGGATATTATTATGTTTTCTCTTGAACTGTGGCTTTCTCAGTGAAATTATGCCTTGTGCGGTATTTGGTTGTAATAACAGTTACAACAATTGTAATGGTAGGGTGAGATTTTTTCGATTTCCCCAAGAAAAGTCCATTCAAGTAACATGGATTCGAGCATGCCGGAGAAGAGACAACATAAACGTGAAATCAGGTAAGAGCAGGTATTCTTTGGTTTAAATATGCTACTTATTAATTTTATCTATATCTATTTATGTAATTATTGCTGGTGAATTGAACCTCAGTGATCTGGTTGTAGTGAAACTAGTGATGTCGATATAAATTACACAAGCAATATGGCGGACGGATACGATGGGCCTCGATGTCGCTCATGCAATATTGACGTAAATATTAATTTAAGCATTGCTTGCAATGGAAAGTGCTCGCATTTATTTCACATAAAGTGTGTAGGATTAACTGATAATGAAGTTAAAGTGATAAAAGGAAATAGTGCGATTCTGTGGATGTGTAATACCTGCCGGTGTGATACGCAACAACAGAGTGATGACGGCATATGCAATACTAGTGAATCCTCAGCGATAGCAGTGCTACGGGAGAATATGGCTATTTTGGAGAAAAGAGTGGCCAGTATTGAAAAACAGAAAGTGGCTGGAGCAGAGGAAAATAAAAATTACACCCAGGTAGTGCGTGATAAGTGTGAAGTCATCCCAAAAAGTGAACGAGTACATCTTCCCTCAAAACCTGTTAAGGCTGCAAACACCATTGCTGCTGTAGTGATGAAAGAGCACATCCCCGATTCCAAGGAAGAAGAGGAAAAGGAACCTCATACTGACGATGAGGGTTTCACCACTGTCCGACCAAAAAGGAAGCCACGAAATATTGCCAAAAACGAAAGTAAATCAGAAAATGTAACACGAGGTAAGAGACGAGATAGCGCTGTTTTTGGCACAAACAGTGAAATTGATAATTTTGCTATTAAAAAACGAGCGTGGATATTTTTGGGAAGAATTAAGGTGGATGTGACCTCTGAAAAACTTTTGCTTTTTCTCTCAAAGAAGTTCAATAATGAAAATTTCACCTGTGAAAAACTTGAAACGTATAATAAATACAGTGCTTCATTTAAAATTGGTGCAGACTACAGCTTATTAAAGGAATTAAACAATAGTGTAAATTGGCCTTCAGGTGCATGTGTTAAAAGATTTTCCTTTATTAGGTGGAATCAACAAAGAAATCCCAAGCAAACAAATCCTGATGTGGACAGTGTCGGTGAATCTATTCAAAACCCAGCCCCCTTAGCCAGTGAAATTAAAGCACTTACAGTACAACCTGAAAAAAGAGTAACACGATTGCAGTCGGGAATAACCATGCCTAAATCTCTGTCATGACTAGATAACGAAGGTACTATGACAAATGTAAAATGTAATAAACACGGTGGTAAACCTTCAAAAATATGCCTTCAAACGAAACAAAGCCAGTCAATTAAAATAATGCATGCAAATGTTCAGTCAATAAGAAATAAAGTAAATGAGGTTAGTGTTCTTCTGTCAAGTGAAAAGTACCCTGAGATAGTATGTTTCTCTGAAACTTGGTTGAAAATAAATGAAGAACAATATTATAACATCCCAGATTACAGTATTGCAGGTTTTTACAGCAGAACTAAAAAGACGCATGGCGGTGTTATAATTTATGCAAAGAACAGTATAAAATGGAAACCAATTGGTGCACTAAACAGTCTAGCTCATGAAGGTCATTTTGAATTGGCTGGTATAAAATTAGAAAATTTCTATATTGTGTGTGTTTATAGACCTCCAAATGGCGAATTAGATATTTTTATGGATAACATGTACAAAGTCCTTGAATTTTTTGTGAAAACGGGTGACAAGTATTGTGTAATAGGTGATTTTAATATTGATTTTTTGGATGAGAAAAATGGTTACACTAGGGATCTTTTGTTACTCTTAAGTATGTTTGGTTGCAAATTTCTCATCAAGAAAATCACAAGGCCAAGTAGTAACAGCTGTATAGACAATGTTATGACAAATATTGTAAATTCTACTGCTCATGTAATAATCTCGGAACTGTCTGACCATTACCCCATTATTTTCAACTATACAAAGGAAACTTTGGAAGTAAAAACCCCCATCAGGATGTGTAGGGACTTAAATATAAGTAACATAAATAAGTTTTGTAAGCACTTGAGTACGTTAAATTGGAATGAAATCCATGAGGATGGTGAGGATTCTGAACGTTATTTCATGAAATTTTGGAATATTTTTATGGGTAGCTTTGAGTTCTTTTTTCCCTATAAGACTACTAAAAAAATATCAAACAAAAAGAAAAGGCTACCCTGGTATACAGACGATTTAAAATTAAAGAAAGAAAATATTTTAGAAATTTTGAGGCAAATATCTGAACATAACTGTCAAAGCACACACGAATCATTACGGAAACTTACGAAAGAATATAAATTAGCAATAAATAAAGCAAAGCTAGATTTTAATGACAGGTTGATACTTACAGCCAATAATAAATCTAAGCAAAGTTGGTCTATTATAAACTCTATAAAAAGTATAAAATCCAAGCAAAATTCCTTGTCACCACAGGTTTTTGCTAAGCAAATATACATAAAAATCTTACTCAAAATACAAATGATGTTGCCTCCTATCTTAAAAATGATAAACTAAGCTACATAAATTGCAAAAATGCTAGAAATTGTGGCAAATCATTTTTTCTCCATCCAGTAACGGAAGAAGAAGTAAATACCATTATTCAAAAGCTAAGTAATTCGAATACCTGTGATATTTATGGGATAAACTCTAAAGTTGTAAAGCATTCTAGGGAATTTCTAAATAAACCCTTAACTAAACTAATCAATAACTCTTTTATGACAGGTATCTATCCATCTGATTTGAAAAAAACAAAAGTGCTGCCTATCTATAAAAAGGGTCCAATAAATGATCCTGCAAATTACCGACCAATAGCAATAAGCCCTATCTTGTCCAAAGTGTATGAAATGGCTATAATAAGCAGATTGAATAAATTTATTGAAATACAGGGCATACTAAATGACAGGCAGTTTGGTTTCAGAAAAGGTAGAAATACTATAGATCTTGTAGCTAAAGCCATGTCATTTATAGTAAATGGTTTTGAGGAGAAGCATCATATTGAAGGTATTCTGTGTGACCTCACAAAAGCTTTTGACTGCTTATCGCATGAGATTCTTCTTGCCAAATTAAATCATTATGGTTTCAGAGGCAAAATTCATGATTTAATCAAATCTTTCCTAAGCAATAGACTTCATGTTGTGGTAACTAAAAATGGTAAATCCGAAAACTTTAACCATATCCATGGTGTGCCTCAGGGCTCAATACTCGGTCCACTTCTTTTTATATTATATGTTAATGACTGCCCAGGAAATATTATGTCATATACCCTCCAATTTGCCGATGATACTAGTTTTTTTGTTAAAAACTCAAATCTTGAGGAAAACAAAAGGGAAATCAAAAAATCTATGGAGAAATTGGAGGCATGGTTTGCCTGCAATAAATTAAGCCTCAATGCTACCAAAAACCAACATATACATTTTAATCCATCTAAAAGCTTCTCAAACAGAAATGAAACAGGCAAACTGTTAGGCATAGTTTTGGACCCTGGACTAACTTGGAAGAAGCACATTGAATATTTAGAAAATAAATTGGCAAAATTAATATATCTTTTAATAAGACTAAGGACTGAGGTATCCTATGATACCCTCAGATGTGCCTATTTAACTCTATTTCATAGTGTTATGTCATACGGTATTCTATTATGGGGAGCATCAAGTGCTAGTAAAAAGATATTTATTATGCAGAAAAAGGCAATAAGAATCATACATAATCTCAAACCAAGAGAACATTGTAGAGATGTTTTTAGATGTAGCAATATCTTAACATTACCCTCTGTCTATATCTTGGAAGCTACCTGTTATGTTCACTCGGGCTTCAAAAATATTTTACGTGGTGATATTCACAAATATGAAACTAGATATTGTACAAATATTGATATGAAATACTGTGGGCTTGCTACAAGCCAAAAAAATTATGAATATTCTAGTAAAAAATTGTACAATTCACTCCCTATTAATTTTAAATCTATGCCTGCAATTATATTTAAAAGAAATGTCAGGGATATGATGTTAAAGGGGGCTTACTATAGCATAAATGAGTTTATCTCTGAAAAATTGTAAAAATCTACACAAATGGTGTCTTTTGTACTGTATTGTCATGTTTGTGCACTTTTCTATATATTGTATTCTACTGTTCTTTTATTTTTACTATGACCTTGACAATGTAATGCCCCATACAGGGGTCACTGCAGTAAATAAAATTATTATTATTATTATTATTATTATAAATAGTTAACGCGTCAATATTATGAAATTTATTCATTCTGTATGATGTTAACTATTACTTAATAAATTTATACAGTGTCTCCTTGGTAGATTTATGCATATTTTTAATGAAAGTGCTTGGTGCAATCATATCATGTGCAGAATATCATGTTAAAAAATTAGTTTTATTTTTTGTATAATTCTTAAATATCACTTAACAAGATCTGAAACATTATTTATTTAATTTACAATAAGTACCTACTTAACATCATAAGCGTTACTATAATACAAAATTTTACTGTTGCGTTAATGACAATTTTTACGTAAAATTATCAGTTTACAAACATGTGCCTTCTAATTATACAGCACCAGTTCCTACATATGTTCATGCGCAGTTTTTATAAATTTAAATAACATACGATTTAACGAATTATTATTTACATTTGAAATTTATTGTTTTCTGATCGATTTAGGTTTTTGAAAAATATAAAGCTACAATTTTGCCCATTTTTCCGTGATCGGTGAATATTTTACTTGAGTTTAGTCTTCAGTCATTAAACTTTTTCTGCACCAAAGCATTTTCTTGTAATGTTCCCACCTGTTGACCACACTTTTTTAGATCTCATAACTCAACGCAGCAAGTCGCAGCATAGCAAGAGAAAATGTAGCAAGTCTGTAGTGTGGTTATCACATATTCCACAAATGTCTGTACACCAGGAGCGACCACCCCTGAGTGCATCCTTGTAGGTGGGCCTCAATCACAGTTCACATCATCAGTGGTTTTCATATTCTCATCAATCAATCTTAGCTTTTACAAGTAAATGTTTGGTCACAATATTGTTAATATTGATTTTATATCGGTGACAAAATGCCAATGGAGTTAATGGTAAGAAAGTTTGTACCATATTTTGTTATGTAACATATGGTCCATGTTTGGACCATATGTCTTGTTTATGATTACAAAATAAATTTCTGAATACAACAAATTTTTGCATTTATCAATAAATATTTTATTCTGCTTTTAAATTATTTCCCCTACAACCCATCTTAATTATAACATGGCCAGCACATGATTTTTCCAGAGATAGTAGACAGTTGGTCAGTTGTATTTAAATGCAAATGTAACTTGAGCATATCGTAGAATTTCATTTTCGCCATTATTCTAAGGAAAGATTTAAAACCATAAAATTTATAACCTGCGTGTACTAAGGCAGCAGCACCCTATATATTGAGGGTTTCATAGATATTTTGTAAGCTAAGCTTGAAGTGATAGGTCTTGGAAAAAAACATTAGATGCTTCTTTTTTATATCTCTGTCGTATTTGAGCGATATATATCGTATATAACTTCACACACATGGGCATGGTACTACTAAAGGAGGTAGGTCGTTCCGGTGGACGAAAACGCGTCTAGTTCGCGCATGACGTCACGTGGTCTAAGTAAGAGATAATGAGATAAGAGCTGTTTGTCCACAAGGCTGTAGACCAGTTTCACCATATTTGAGAAACTAAAAAATTGTATTATTTATGTCAAGTCTAATGTCGTGTAGAATCAATACCAGTTATATCCACAGTAAGAGACAATGTTTTGCTGTGAAGTGCCAAATACAAAACCTTCAATTTCTTTGTTTATTTATAGGTCACCAAGTGGAGATTAAAATTCCTTTTTATCTAACAAAAACTTCAATATCTTTATATGTTTATTTGTAGGTCACCAAAGGGAGACTTAAAATCCTTTTTATCTAACCTTGATAAAACATTCATCATCATCATCATGCTTCTGTCCGAAGACAGGTTTTAACTGAATCGCTGCCTCCATTTCTCTCTCTCCCTAGAAGCCTCTTTTATATCTCTATAAGTATTATATCCCAGCTTTATATTATCTAATATTCCTATTCTTTTTCTCCCTCTTCCTCTTCTTCCACTAATTTTTCCTTCTAAGATCGTCCTTTGTAAACACTGTCTTCTCAATATGTGCCCTATCCAATTTGCTTTTCTTTTCCTGATTGTTTTTATTAGCATCCTTTCTTCTCCCACCATTTCTAATACTTCATTTCTCTTCCTCTCTGTCCATTTCACTTTCATCATTCTCCTCCATACCCACATCTCAAAACTTTCTAAATATTTTTCCTCCTTTCTCCTTATCGTCCACGTCTCTGCACCATAAAGAGCTATGCTCCATATGTAGCATTTTGCTAATTTCTTCCTTGTTTCTAAATTTATTTTTTTGCTTGTGAGAAGCTCCTTCTTCTCGTTAAATGCTGCTTCTGCCATTGCAATCCTACTTCTGATATCCTGTGTACTACTTCCATCCTGCGCTAAAATACTGCCAAGATATTTTAAACTACATACTTGTTCCAATTTTTGTCCATTTACCATTATATTTAATTCTTTATGTTCCTTTGAAACCACCATGACTTTCGTTTTTTCAGCATTGATCTTCATTCCATATTGTTGGCCAACCTCCACTAGTCTGTCTGTCATCCTCTGAAGCTCTTTCTCGTCTTCTGCTATTAATCCTTGATCATCTGCATATTTAATGGTGGTAATACTTTCACCTCCTATCTTAAATCCTTTCTCTTCCCTCAACGCTTCTTCTGTTATTGTTTCTGCATAAATATTAAATATCGCTGGTGAAATAGGACAACCCTGCCTCACTCCCCTCCCTATTGAAGTACTTTCTGTTTCTTCTCCTTCAACCCTGACTCGAATCTTTTGATCAAAGTAAAGGTTTTTAAGCAGTCTTTTATCTTTCCAATCTATTCCTATTTTGTTTAAAATACCCAGCATTTTATCCCATTTCACTTGGTCAAAAGCTTTCTCCCAATCTACAAAACAAAAATACATATCTTTATTGACTTCTAGCGCTCTTTCTATCATCATCCTCATACATCCTATAGCATCTCTAGTCCCTCTTCCTCTTCTGAAACCAAACTGATTATCTTGCAGCTCCTTTTCTATTTTACATTCAATTCTTTTGGTTATTATTCTAGTTAGAACTTTAGCTGTATGAGAAATTAAACTAATTGTTCTGTAATCCTTACAACATTTTGCATTGTTCTTTTTCTCCAGTGGTACCATAACAACATCTAAAAAATCTTCAGGCCATATGCCAGTATCATATACTTGGTTAAAAAATTTTGTTAGTTGCTTAACTGCTTTCGACCCCAAAACCTTAAGAACGTCCACTGGTATATCATCACTCCCAACAGCCTTCCTTCTTTTCATGTCATCAATTGCTCTTTTAACTTCAGACTCGAGAATACTTGGTCCTAGCTGATCTTTTTCCACATCCTCTTTTTCATTTAATTCAATATTTCTTGGCTTTCCTTCTTTGTCATACAGCACCTCAATGTATTCTTTCCAAACATTATTTACATTGTCTGGCTTCGAGACTATTTTACCACTTTTGTTCATGATTCCTTTACGTCCTATCTTTCTTGCCTTTTTCTTGAATAGTTCCCTTGCTTTGCTATACATGAGGTCTGTTCTACAAATTCTTTCACACTCGACAATCTCCTTGCATTTCTCATTTATCCACTGTTCTCTGGCTTTATCTGTTTCCCTTCTTAAAGCATTATTTAACTCTTTGTACTTTCTTTGGCCTTCTTCAGTGTTTATGTTCTTCCACTTTCTACGCTCTTCCATTTTTTGCAGCATGTCTGCTGTGATCCAGGGTTTTTTGATTCTTTCACCTGTTACCTTTCCTACATTCTTTTCTATTACGTCTTTAATGTTGCTATGTATGTATCTCCACTCCTCATCTACATTCTTCCTATTTTCTTCAGCTCTCTCCCCCAACCTTTCCTCCAGCTCTATCATGATAGCCTCCTTGTTTTTAAGGAGTTCCTCTAAGTTCCATTTCTTGTTAACTCTTATGTTTCTCTTAATGCTCTTCAGTCTACATTGTGTATTTGCCACCAAAAGGTTGTGGTCGGAATCGATATCTGCCCCTGGTAATGTTTTCACATTTTTAATGCTATTTCTAAATCTTTCATTGACTAGTATGTAATCTATCTGGTATCGTCTCCTGGGCTTCTCCATGTGTAAAGTCTCCGCTGGTGATCCTTAAACCATGTATTAGTTACAATCAATCTATTTCTATGGCAGAATTTCACAAGTTTCTCCCCTCTTTCATTTCTCCTCCCTAGTCCATATTTTCCCACTATGTTATCTTCCTGTCCCTCTCCGACTACACTGTTCCAGTCTCCCATTACTATGGTGTTGACCCTTCCTTTTCCCTCCTCCAATATCTCCATAATCTGTTCATACATTTCATCTACTTCGTCGTCGCCAGCATTAGTCGTTGGCATATACACTTGAATTATAAGCATTTCCACTGGCTCCATCTGAAGTTTTACGGCTATTAATCTATCATTAACTGTCACTACCTTGCTAATTCTTTCAGCTATCTCTTTTCTCATTATAATCCCCACTTCCCTTTCCTTTTTCTCTCCTCCCGAGTAAATAATTTTAAATTCGTCTGAATTTATCTTGCCTTCTCCTTCCCACCGAACTTCACTAAGACCTACTATACCTACATTATTCCTTCTCATTTCCCTTTTTAAGTTTTCTAGTTTACCCCCTGAATTCATAGTCCTAACATTCCATGTGCCTATTCTTAATTTCTCACCACTTGCTTTCCTATTAATGTTATATTTCCTCTGTGCATCCCCTAGGGTAGTCCCCACCCGGAGATCCGATTGGGGGACTATTTTACCTCCGGAATATTTTACCCCAGAGAGATCCATAGAGGTATTTGCAGCTTTTCAGCCTATCATGGGATATATAATGAGGTAGTTTCCCCTTGCTTTCCTCATCGCAGTTTCACAGAGTGATTACCCATCTGTAGCTGTTCAGATCCACATGATCACCACCTACAGAGGTACTGTGCAAGCTGCTGCCCTTGCACGATACAACATTAGCTTCATATAAATCCTCTAGATGTAACGTTATCATCTATGGTGATTTTAATATTAACTTCAATGTTGAGAATCACCAAAAATCATTATTTTTAGATTTAACATCCTCTTTTAACTTGTCCCCTACCATCTCTAGTCCCACAGGAATAAATTCTAAATCATCTACCACCATTGATAATATTTTCATTCTCAATTCCTTATTTCAATATAGTTAAGGTTACCATCTTCTGTACACAGAAAAGGAGGACATTTCCATGTTTTTGGGGGGAAAAAGAGGACAAAAAGGTCATCTGGAATTTAAAAAAGAGGACAAATTTATTAATGCAAACAAAAACAATATTTACAATGTTTTGGATTAGCCCAGTCTCATTTGTCTTGTGAAATAATTTCTTTCATTATCTCTGGATTGCCTCTCAAGTATGTATCAGTGCATGACATATGTTTGAAATTGCACTGCAAAAACAGAATACCTTTCACAGACTTAACATTAAACCTATTCCTTTCTTTTGTCCACTGACTGCATTAGTGAAAATGCTCTTTCTACATTTGCATTGTGAGGTGGAATTGCGAAGAAAAACTGGGCAATTTTCAACATTTCTGAATGGCATTCAATATTCTTTTAATTACTAAAATATTTTAAGGAAGTAGGTTGCGCGCGCTTTCAAACGGTTTTGCGTGGTTCCACGTGATTTCGACTGGTTTCACGTGATTTCGAGCGGTTTCACGTAATTTCTAGCGCTTTTACGTGATTTCGCGCGGTTTCATTTGAATCAGCCTCTGTGAGCTTCTGTTTAGACTGGCTGCCAGTTTTCTTCTTGTGAGATGAAAAGTGCGCTATGGTTTGCATTTCGTGTTGCGGCCCCAATTGTGGGAAGAAGACGGGTACTCGAGTTAGGTAAGTATTTTGGCATATAATTCATTTATTAATATTTAGAAATGCCTGAGTGTGAAATACGCGAGATCGGCAAGAGGATGTATATTTTTAAAAATCCAGGTTCCCTCATCCCATTTCCGACTCAAATCGTCGATTCGATGTTTGGTTGAACCTGGTTGGGAATCCTAAGCTCCTGTCCATGGACCGAATGGTCATCTATAACTCCAGAAGACTTTGCCTGACGCATTTCTCTCGGGAGAATTTTATTGAAAGCACTATGAAACTATGTACTTTTATTATATCAATAATGTTTGGAATGTATTAGTTTTGCTTATGATGTGCTCCTAAAGAAGCTCTTATGTGATATCCATTCTTGTTTATACTATGCCGACATTGTCCTATATTTGTTTCTACAGATCATTGGGTTAATAATGTTATATTTTGTAAATTGATTTGCCTTCATTTTTTTCGCAATAAACGTGTAAAAAAAATATATTCTTTTTTCTTTAGAAGTGTGTACCAATTCCCACGCATACATTTGATGAGTAAATTGTTTTCAGAACTTAAAAAAATTAATGGAGGTTCATTCCGTCAAATTTATGGAATAATTAAACATTTTGGTTTACGGAAAATCCGCTGCCCTACGAAAAGCGGCAATCTGGTCCGGGCGGTAAGGGGAGGGAGGAGAGGGAGCAGGAAGAGGAGATGCGACTGCTTACGTAGCTCGTTGCCTGGCAACGTCTTCGGCCAATGGGAAAGGTTTCCAAAATGCACTGAGGCGGCGGAGGGGTTGGAGGGGTCACGTTTAGATGGTCCTCGTTTTTTTTCGCGACCCTGCCTAATTGGCACCTGCGAAAAATTTGAATTGATCAATCGTCTCTCTGTTTCCGAAAGAGATATCAGATAACGTAATTCAGCATTCTTCGTCGTGCTTACTGAAAACAAAATGTCGCAGGAAATAAAAATCCGGACATTTCAACAATTTTATAAAAATCCGCCCGGACAGAAATTTTAGACAAAAAATCCGGGTAAAAGAGGACGGATGGTAACCTTAAATATAGTAGCACCGTGCTAAATCTTCCTCTGAAGATTTTTCATATATCAAAAGAGAGCTCTTATGTTCATTTTTAACATAAATCAACGAACCTTCCGTAGGAATATTTTTATGAAAAACAAAGTCTTAACACTTGCATGCATCTTTATTTGTAAATCAGTAATGTTTGTTAATCCTCAGACTACTACAAGATTTCCCCAGGCGCTTATTTTTTATATTTTCCTTAAAACATTTTCTGATTTTAATACTCCTATGTAATTGTTTTTTAATGTATGAAGAGCATAATTATGTAAAAAACAAGGTATCTAACAATTTCTGAGAAATATCGAAAATTGTCTTGGGGTAACCAAGTTACCCCTCTAGGTATTATTCAGAACAGTATTATTATAAGCCTATAGTTATCTTCTAAATGTTGTACTTGCTACTACAGGTTAATGGCAGTTGTTAGATCTACAGAATTCTTATCATATGGGAACAACAGAAAAATAGTCGGTAGTAATTTAGAATGTCTTACATTTACATATAATAATATATTTATTATGCAGGCAGAGTGGTAGCAAAACTAGTATAGTGTTTGCTGCTAACCCCACATTCAACGGTTTGAATTCGGCAGGGCTTTTTCATGTGCCCCCAGACCAACAAACCACCTCATAAATAGCCAATGAAATTTTCAATTAACAACACATCTAGTTTGTTAATGTATCATTATATATTGTAATGTTTGTATTTGATGTATCAAGTAAATTGAAAAAATAAAATTAATTTCACAGAGCAAAAAATATTTAGATTAATTGTTTAAATAAAAATAATTTTCAGTATGGGTAGTTGAAATGACTTTAAATTACTAACAAATTAAAGTAATCACCGATTTTGATGAAAATTTTTTATTTACAATAGAAATTTTGTGGGGAAGTTCAGTTATCCCCTCTTGGTAGGACTGAGGTGCAAAATACCTTGGTAGTCAGAGGGTTAAAGAAAACTTCCATCTCTCTACCAAAATCAATCCACCCACAACTACTCAACAAGAGCCCACAACAACATGCACACAATAAAACCATCTCTCCCTTTTTAAAAAGGGTCCATGCTACTGCAGTAAACTGTATAATGCTCTCCCAAATAATGTAAAAACTTGACAATCTATAAATGAATTCAAAAAGGAAACCAAAATCTTTCTTGTGAATCGCTCCTTTTATAATGCGAAAAGAGTATTTTGAAACTCAAGATAATCTGTTTTCTTCTTGCTTTTAACCCAGATTCCATTTCATTATGTTTTGCATTGTATTTCCTTTTATTAAAATGTACTGTATGACAAAGTCCACTTGGGAAGGCTCCACTTTTTGGAAAGATTCCATTTAAAAGAGAAAGAAACTTATAAATTTCCACTAACAATTTTAATATACGACCAGTTTTACCTGTTACAGCATCATCAGGTGAAACATTGTTAGTGGAAATTTACAAGTTTCTTTTTCTTTTAAATGTGCTGAATGCTTTGCATAGTATACATCCTTGTTTGTATCTTTTGACGAGCCAATGGAAGTAATAAAAATGAATGAATGAACATAATTAAAAACATTAGACAAAACATTTGTTTTCCTTCAAGAGATAACATAGTTCAAGAAGAATTTTATATTTATTGATATTTATAATTAAGCATTACCTATATAATTCTTATAACACTGTCTTGTAAGGGTTTTACATTCAGTTCTAAGTCTACAAAAAGCTATATAATCTGTAGCAGAAGGAATCTTTATAATTTATGTGATAAAATGTTTTAAATAACAACAATCTGAAATTCTGGAGAAACCCATTTAGGATATTTGGAATTACAATTATACTTTATAATGGGAGTATGAATGTTCACTATTGATTGCAGAGTATTAATAAAACTAGAAAAAGCCATATTTAAATCAAGAGCATTTTTGAAAATCCCAGTTTATACAACTTAGGTAAAAATATGCTTTATCAAGATAACAGTTTTTTAAATCGCAGTGCTGATGAATATAATCTAATTACGTAATATTACATTCACTATTTATACACAAACCCAATGGAGGATGATAACCTTCCATTTTAAAGAGAGGATCATTAACAAGGTAAGTAGAATCATCTGAGGAAAATACATGGTCTAGTAGTTTCTTTGGAATTAGTGATTCTATTGACCTGGATTAAAGCAAGAAAAGAAAATGAGGAAAATTCCATATTGCACTTAGGCTGAATTTGTTTTATTGTGAGGACAGACAGCATTTATAGTTATACTATAGTTAGTATAGTTATAGTCACCAAAGAGAAACACATGGGAGTAGCAAGAACTTCTTCTATGGTGGAACATTGCTCTTCATAGTCTGACAAAGCACAGGCTGGACGCAGTAGCAACTGCAGCTATTAAAGTTTTTGTTTTGCCATGGCATAATACAACAAAGATGCTAAATGTTTTACCTGGTGACTTTTGCCATGTATAAATTAATGTCAATCTTAACAGCAATGAAGGTACCACCGTAACTCAATTTATCACTTGTTAGTTGATCAAGATCCTTTCGGTAACTTTTAGGTCAGAATCACTTATGCCTTGATTCAAATTGGTGTTAGCGATTACAAATATATCAGGATTTGAAGAGCAAACATTAATTTTTAATTCTGCAAGTTTTGTTTTTAAATCTTTTTATGATATCACTAACAAGTCTTTCTATCAAAAGCTCTCATCATCTCATAAAAGCTTCCTGTGCTGTTGCTATTCTTGTCCTGATCTCTTCCATCTTGTGACATAATATTACCTAAATAAATAAAACATTCCCCATACCAGCTTTTCCCCATCCACTGTTACATTAACCAGGGAATACCCACCTTTGTAAAATCTCATGAATTTTGTTTTCTTTTCTTCATCCTGATTGCTTTCACCTTTTCATTTAAGGAACTAACTAGCATCTGCAGGCCTTTTTCAGTATTACTCGCCAATTCTTTTTCATCCACATATGTAACTGATGTAACCAGGCTTCCTCCTGCTTTTACTTGTACATCTTTCAATGCCTCCCTTATCATTTCTTTTAGCCATATGTGAAATTAATCAATCAATCATTTATTTAACACAAACAGGTTTCTCCAAATTACGTGTGTTATAATAGATATACAAGAAGCACATACGACCATGTTCTCAGTGGGATTCAAACACGTGACCCTGGCATTGGGAGCTAGGCATGCTAACCACCCTTCTGCCAAGGCCGGCATTATTCTATGATCTTGACATTTATTTGATTAAACCTTTTTCTTTATGGAAAGTGAAATTGATGTAATGAAGTCTTCTGGCCCATGTCCCTCTTCATATATCTTATGATAAATTTACAAAATCTCTGAAGAAGTTATGGCTACAATAATCCAAGAGGTTGATTAGCCAGAAATTCCATGCAAACAAACAAAAGCTCTCTTTCCCCCTTTTCCTAACTACTTCAACATTTTCATGGAAAGTCATTAATACCTACTTCTTTCTTCAACATCAAATCCTGAAGAGCCTTTTCAATCTCACTAATCAATATTAGCAGTCCAACACTGTCGCTGTCTACATCTTTCTCCCTTTCTATCTCAGTATATTCTGACTTCAAATCTTTAGCGTATAACTCCTCAATATACTATTTCCATCTATTCCTCACATTCTCAAGCTCAAATAACAGTTTTCCATGTTGTCTTTAATTGTAGCCAGCATATTTCCTTTCTCATTTCCTGTTCCTTTCACTTTTCCATACCATAAGTCTGTTCTGCCTTGTCTCTGCTGTTTTTCTATGTCCTCACATTGTCCTTTACAGCACAACTCTCTTGCTTTAGTAATTTCTCTCTTTATTTTATTCTTTTACTCTCTATACTTTCATCTTCCATATTCTGCATTAATTTGCTTCCACCACCTCTTTTCCATTATTTAATCATCTCCTCTGTTAACCAGGGCTTCCCTATTTTCTTATATTATTTTGTCTGTACTTTTGTGCTTTCTATGATACATTTTCATATTCCCTCAGTTGTCTTCAACCATTGTTTGCCTACCTGCATTTTCTAAAGCTAATCTAATAGCCTCCTAATAATCATTCCTCTTTATTTACTCATTTCAGTATTGGATTCACCTTTACTATTTATTTATACATATATATAGTATATATATATATATGCATATATATATATATATATATGCATATATATATATATATATATATATATATATATATATATATATATATAGTATATATAGTATATATATATATATATATATATATATATATAGTATATATATATACTAGTAGTTGGTGCTTGCATACTGCAAGCATTTCATCTCAACATAAAAAAACATTCATTATTCATATTTCATCATTACACATATATTTTTAATTCTAAATATTTCACCTCCGCAGCGATTTTCGTTTTTCCCACATGTAAAAATAATAGTTTAAACAATCCCCAAATGTTGCAATTTTAAAAATTTTACACATTCTTCATTATGGGGTACTGATGCTACACATTTTAGCCAAATTTTAAAGTTGTAGCACTCCTAGAAGTAAAATAATATTTTTGTAATTGTTTAAATTTAAATAATTTTTAACGGCCGCTGCATATCGTATGTGGTAAAATTGAAATGTTTATTTATGCAAATTTACTAATCTGTACATAATTTGAAAATTTCAGCTTCCTAGCTCATCCCGTAGTACCTAAACAGTTATCGAATTGTTTAAACTTTAAGGATTTTTAACTGTCAAATAAATTAAAATATCAAAATTTGTATAATCCATATTTCGTTTTTTTTAAGAATTCTACTTACAAAAAAAAATTCAACTCCGTAGCACATGCGGAAATACATAAACCATGAAAATTTGTTTAAACAATTGCGAATTTTTATCGGCCGCATTGTTGCACTTTTTCAAGATTTTCGTTTTTTCTAGTCGGTTTTGCACAAAATCCTACCTAAGAAAAAAATTTCGAATCTCCAGCTTATCTGGAAGTGCCTAAACATTAGTATCCTCCTGTTATATGTATGTTATATCCTCCTCCTCTGTAAGAGTCGTCGATATATAATGATATATATAATTTATATATATATAAATTTTCTCTATGAAAAATACATTTCAGTGTATGTAATTATATTTTAAGTAGAGAAAAACAATTCTTGAAACAATGTGAATTACTAATTACAAAAATGAAATATAAATCAAATTCAAACAACATATAGTAGGTACAATAACCACATGAAGGTTAATAAAAGTTATGAATACCTTCTCTTGAACTTATCTTAAGAAAAATTGTCAATCATTATCAGTGCAGGCCCTCAATAGTGTGGCGATTTTTTCCTCCCCCCCCTTTACTCCCGCACTTATACGATAGCACATGTACGAACATGCAAGTACGAATATCGCTAGTTCGAATATCGCCGCTATCGTAGATCGCCGATATTCGTGATATCGCCGGACTGAACACCACGCCCACGGACGCCACGCCCTCCCGTGGTGCCTCTCTGCTTTATATACCCTAATTACCCCTCGCCTCTTTAACCTTCCCTCTTTCCCATGGTTATGCAAGAACAGTGGAAAAGCGACCAATCACCGGGAATAATTCAACCATTTTGAATTACCCGCCTGACGTCATTACCTCCCTCCTTCACCACCGGCGTCACGTGACAGTCCATTCCGATAGTGGCCTTCCGAGCGACGAGACGCACAGGGGAGCAACGAGTGAAGTCGACGCAGGTGTCCCACTCTCGTTCTCATACGATCCGGCAGGAAAACATTGTGTGGAGTGGACATTGACCTACCGGGAGCCGGAAGAGGATAGTAACTATTGGCTGTGATTTAACTGACATTAACTAAGTTTCGTTTCGAATCGCCTTCACCTACGAGGTGTATTTTGTTTTGTGGTATTACTTAAATCTATTCAAATTCAACTGTTGGATTGTTATATGTCTATATTTCTATGTTCTATTTATAGTTTGTCATTAGCACTTAGCACATCAGTGGATGTTTTTGCACCGAAAATTATATTTCGCTGCAATAGGTAGGATGCTGTTTCCTGTTTGGAGCCCCAAGATTAATATTAATTTTCAGTAAAATTCATTAATGCATTATTCACGACAAGTTTTAATGAAAAGTAAGAGTACATAAAATAATGGATTGCATAAGTATAAGAAAAGTAATTTTTGGGTGGTTGTTTTAAGAAAATTAACATCAAAATATACTCATAGTTCTTTTCATTTATAAAATGTACAGAGTGAGTGGAAGATAAATTTATTCCATTTTTAGATGTTCTTTGCAAAATGTAGGAGATGGTTGCTTTTTATGTCAGGTCATGTCCATCCACATTTCCTTTCCAAAACTATTGAGTTTATTTTCATGAAATTACATAATAACAGCAAGAATGAATTTTGCAATATAAAGATTGTTGCATTTTAATTAACTATTTTTAACTAAAAATTATTTTATAAAATATACTAGCTTCATGGCACCAGCTGGAGGCTCAGATATAGTTCATACACTGCACACCCTATAAGGCTGGCCCTGATTATTAGATTGGGATCTTTACTGCTTCAACCATAATTTTCAAGTAAATCCAAGCAATTAAACCATCTAACATAGAAATCATATAAATCAAAATAGATGGTTTAAATGATAATAGGTACGTGCTTAAAAGACAAGAATGAAGTTGCACAATACTGGAGAAACAGAATAACAAACTTGCATAATCTTACCAAACTGTTGTCCATATTGTGCACATGTAAAATAAGCAAGGCAACAAGTAACAAACCAACAGAAGCTCCATCCAGTATCACAGTACAAAAAGTGAATTTTTCTTCATTAATTTTAAATTGACAATTTAAAGTTTGATATTTTACATGAAAAACATTTTTTGGAGCCCCTGGTATGCGCCAAGTGCAACTACCCTTAAATTGCCAAAGCAGTTTTTATGCTGAAGTAGATAAGAATAGATATGAAATAATCACTTGAAAAAATAAGAATATCTTCATCTCATTGAGATGGTAGGATGCATATGTACTCTTTCTCTCACTATAACTTAGAAATCTTAAGGCAGCTTACATTTTTAGGAATACATATCACTTATCTAATGAAAAATATGAAACTGCATAGAAATTTTATTTGTTAAAAATTGTGACATGTATCTAGTGGTAGCAATAAGCAATAGCATTAAGGAACACTTAATGCTCTAATAATGTTTAATGTTACTAGAAAAAACACTATGATGCTGAGACAATCAGTCGCAATAATTGAATGAATATAAAAATCAATAATACTAATAATTTAATTTTGTATGATCATCTTCAAATCAATCAAAACACAACCCTGCAATACAATTTTTACACAAATATGCAGTATCCTTTTTTTTACCATGCTTCAGACATACAGCACAACGTGTTTGTGGACAAGATTTCTTTCTCTTGATTTTTTGATGAAATGCCTTTATGTTTGCCGTGTCACAGTGTTATCGGCCGGGAACTGCTTGTTCAACGATCCTGCCGTATTTTAAAACAATCCCTTTACCAGTTGAACTCTAAATGCCAAATGATTACCGTATTTTCTCTATAAATTTTCATTGAATTTAGGATGGCAACATTCAAAAGCATACGAAATAATTTCATACACAACTTAATCAGCCTTTTTCTTTTGATGAGAGAGCCCGAAGACTTCTCTATTTTCAGCTCAAGCATCTTCCCTTGGCCAGAGATGCAATAACCATTATCATTAACTTTGCTGAGATCCATTAGAAAACCGGTTATGGATATCTTTGTAAACAAAGTCCTCTTATTGGGAGTGTGCGTGATAATATGTGGGTGCCGATGGTCGCTCGCTCGCATTTCACTCTCAAGAGAGCGAGACAGGAAAGCAGAAAGACACATGGCTCGTTAGTTGCGTATCTCACGTTCTCCATCTCTCAAGGTAAACATCTCTTCTTCTTGAAACACTGTCCGAAATGGATGCAGGTTAAGCTCATTATGATGGAGATGAAAATAAAAGCTAAACCGGCGTGCCAAACCACCGAATCTGAAATGGAAAAAATCACGTTTCTACTGAAATTTTATTTAATTATCCAATAAGATACAAAAAGAAGGTGATATGATCTGTAAGAAAATTGATACGCATAAACACCTACATGTATGGATCTTGCAAAAAAATTGGGATTAATGTTATTCTAAATTTTTCGTCATAAGTACAGCGCTACACGTTCGACGTACAGTGTACGTCTGACGTCCCTAGGTGAAGATTCAGTCTGACGTACTGTGTACGTCAGACGTGCCCGAAGGGTTAAATATCTACGACTAAATCGACGTTTATTTTTCCTAAACATCGACGTTTATTTTAATACATTTTTATAGATTTTTATCTAGAAAAGTTTTATAAATTGAATTTCTTATAACTAACTTTGACTAAAAGTTTGTAATAAAATAAGATTTTACATTTATGTCATTTTCTTATTGCCTTTGCTCAAAAGTCTTAAATACTAAATTTCATGAAAATCCGTTTGGTAGAAGCCGAGAGCGAACATGATAGGCACTCATGGTGGAAACTAAACGCCTAAAAAATTATTATTAATATCGACGTTTATTTTTCATAAAAATCGGTGGCGAATATCGGTGTTTATTTGAATTCATTCTATCGATTCTGCAAATACTTCTCACAGTCGACGGAGCTAGAGAAAGAGCACGACGACCTATAGCAGCGTCCCCTTGTCCACTTTCAAAACGTTTTATCATATCCAATTTAATTAATTAACCCTAACTACCGAGGCCCACAACTTATTTTTTCATATGTTTATTTTTTATAAACAAAGGGAAAGTCTGGAAATGTTTATTTGCCGTTTTCTTCATCGTTTGATGTTTTCCGTATGTGCCAAATTTCGTTTCGATTGGATAAGATTTGGAAATTAGCGCAATGCTCTAACGCAAATTACGCAGTAACTATAAGGGTGGTATTCCAGAAAACTATAAGCATTAGACTCTGACAAAAGTAGAATACTCCTTTAGCCAAAGGCTAAAGGAGTATTCTACTTTTGTTAGTTTTGGCCAAAGTTATTGAGCTACTATCAATTATTAGACTCTGAGTTAATTGTACATGCACACGAAGTTTGGTAACAATCAGACAACCAAGACTGCAGTTATCGTAGAACAGACAAAATACATGGACTCAAGAGGAGAGACCTCGCTTCGCTCGGTCAATTATACTATGGGATCCGCGGAGTCTTCGGCCTCGCTTAGCCCACTTAGGGCTGTGACGAGCGACTGAAGGGATTCAAATAATTTTTTTGGAGTAAAACAATCCCTGAAATGTCCAATTTTAAGAACATTATACTTTTTCCATTGTAGGGTACTAATGACACACATTTCTGCCATATTTTAAAGTTAAAGAACACCTAGAGGTGAAATAATATTTATGTAATTGCTAAAATATTAAAAACGTTTTAACGGCCGCAATAAGAACTTAATGGAGATATTCAAATGTTTATTTGAGCAAATGCACTACTCTGTAAATAACTTGAAAATTTCAGCTTCCTAGCTCGTCCCGTAGTACCAAAACGTTTACCTATTTGTTTAAACTTTAAGAAGTTTTAACTGCCAAACAAATAAAAATATCAAAATTTGTATATTCCCTATTTCGTTTTTTTATGAATTCTACTTATACAAAAAATTTCAACTCTGTAGCACATGCGGAAATACATAAACCATGAAAATTTGTTTAAACAATTGCGAATTTTTAGCGGCCGCATTGTTGCACTTTTTCAAGATTTTCGTTTTTTCTAGTCGGTTTTGCACAAAATGCTACTTAAGAAAAAATTTCGAATCTCCAGCTCATCTGAAAGTGCCTAAACAAACAAACAGACAAAATGCACATGGACTCAAAAGGAGAAACCACGCTTCTGCGCTGTATTATTTAAATGGTTCCGTTTCAACGAAAACGAAATAATGGGAATGCTTTAAAAGTTCTCGTTTTAAGAAATATATTTTCCCAAGATGAAATCTTGAATACTCACCAATGATGTTAATACTTTTTGCTAGTGTGATAATGCAGGAAACATTTTCCCTTGTGCAACGGGACACCGCAGAATGAGCAAACATACCGCGTCTCTTTCCTCTTGTTGTTTGCTGCGCACACTTTGCAAGCCCTGGAAGGATCTTTTTTCTTCCCCTTTCCTACAATCGGCTCTAGATGATGTTTGCTTAAGCTATCAGTAGAGATAAAAAGCGGCCTTTGGGACAACCTTGACCATGAATTGGCGAATACGTGTGTGAACTGACCTATACGTGGACTGTGTTGAGTTCTGCGTAAGTCATTGACCTTGTCGTAGGTCTGGTTGGGTCATTGGCCTGTTTGTGTGTATGATATAGGTGGGATTTTGTTAAAAAGCGGGGATTGGGACAACCTAGTCTGTGAATTGGCGAATACGTGTGTGAACTGACCGTGTTGAGTTCTGCGTAAGTCCTTGTCGTAGGTCATTGGTCTGGTTGTGTGTATGATTCAGGTGTGATTCTGTGTGTGTTTAGCGATGATGTTGCGAAATGATGTTATATTGTGTAAGGTAATGGTATTGGTTTTGCGTTAGTGTGGTCATTGGCCTGGTTGTGTGTATGATTAAGGTGTGATTCTGTGTGTGTTTAGTGATGATGTTGCAAAATGATGTTATATTGTGTAAGGTAATGGTATTGGTTTTGCGTTAGTGTGGTCATTGGCCTGGTTGTGTGTATGATTAAGGTGTGATTCTGTGTGTGTTTAGCGATGATGTTGTGGAATGATGTGATATTGTGTAAGGTAATGGTATTGGTTTTGCGTTAGTGTGGTCATTGGCCTGGTTGAGTTGAATGACCCTTTCGCTTCTGCGTCATTCGTTGACCCTAATTTTCGCAATGTTTACATGTTTGAGGTGTGTATGTGTAAAGATGTGATTTTGCAGAATCATTGACCAAGTGGTAGGTTTGTTTCGGTCATTGGCCTTGTTGTGGGTATGATAGAGGTGTGTGATGAAGTGTAAAGATGTGATTTTGCAGAGTCATTGACCTAGTGGTAGGTCTCTTTCGGTCATTGCGTGTTTTTATATTCGAATGGGGGTGATATTGTGTAAGGTAATGGTATTGGTTTTGCGTTATTGTTGATATTCGCAATGTTTACCTGTTTGGTATGAGTTAGTGCGATATGGTGTAGCCAAGTGAAAGTTGAATGACCCTTTCGCTTCTGCGCCAGTCGTTGACCCGTGGAGGGGATAGGGCCTTCCAATATTTACATCTGCGTGTGTTTTGGTTTCTCCTCAGCGCGTGTCTTCGGTCGGTCGTTTACCCTTCTAAGCAGGTTTTCGACGAGCTAAGTAGGTCACCAACTTTTAGGTAAAGAAAAACAGGTTCTGAGTGGGGTGGGGACGGTTGAAATGATTCAAAATGAAACAACATTGAGTAGGCAGATCATGTTTATTGACAATGAATAAATACAATCATTAACACGTTATCAATATCCACGAAAAAAATTACAATCTTTTTTCAAAGGAGGCGGCCCATCGACATGAATATGACCCTTATTATAGTGCTGGAGACATTCTTGATGTCGTTCCCTCTGATACCATTCTTACATTTTTTGTAATTCGTGACATGTAGGTGTCATCTCTTCCATATCATGCGGATGATACAATTCAATGTAATCAATAGGTATAAATTTCAGATCTGGTCTATTGACCCACTTCCAATTATGTTCATGATAGGTCCGAATAACTGACCCAACTTTATGTATAATTGCAAGTTGTTTTAAGTCCATAACTGAAATGTAATTGTTTTCAAATCAATAATTGCTTAGATTTATAATATACTAATAATATCAAATATAATTATATCCATTACCTTTGGAGAGCGTTTTGATGCGTAGAAGATTTATGTGCACCTCTGTCCTCTATCGAATCTCAGATCTAAATGATTCAACGTATGAGAAACTCTCTCGAGGAATCAGCAGGTCTTAACTTGTCGAAGGTTGATTGGGAGGTGAAATAAAATTGATAAGGATAGGTTATTGACCTCTACGGTCGGGATGGGTTTTATCAAGTAAATAAAACATGATAAAATTTTAAAAATCGATTTATTTTTTTTATTCAATCAATATCATCTTGACAAAAAATGCATTCTTAATCAGTTTCATCACAACATGAAAAACCAAACATGATACAATTGCGTTTTTCTCTTCTGTGATCATATAGTGGTACATCACCTTCACGCCACTGTGTCATCCGCAATCCGCAGTAAACACATTGAACTGTATTGTATGTTCCGCAGCAGTACACCATTCCGGCTTCGGCGAGATTCTCAGGAGACACCGATGTATTCTTCCATTCCTTGAATGTCTTTATGCGTGCACTTCTTTCCAATAAATTAATGTCACTTAAATTGAGACGACACCATTCAGCGAGAGAAAATGCCCGACTGTGGGAACAAATATCTGACACTCAATACTCAAGAGTCTCATTTGTCCACTTATGAATTGGAATGTATGGCCTGTTGCTTTGCAACTCAAAAATTTAAGCCATACCTGCAGGCAAGACCATTTCATTTGTATACTGATAATGCTGCTCTCACCTGGCTGTTTAATCACCCTAAACAATTAGGAAAAATTGGTCGCATGGTTCTAAAACTGTCTTGCTTTTGTTTTACAATTCACCATGTTTCTGCTTCTAAAAATAGGGCTGCTGATTGCTTGTCACGGGTTAGAATCTTGGATCATCATTCTGATCCAACCCCTGTTGAAATTTCCTGTCTATTGCAACATGTTCCATTGTTCTTCACTAATATTCGCCATCATCAGGCTTCGGACAGAGACTTGTGCAAAATAATAGAGCAAATCAGATCAGGGAAAACCATTCCAAATTATTCTTTGCAAGGCGACTTATTGCGTCACCATTCCCTGGGCTCTAAGAAACCTCGAGTTGTAATTCCTCTTGCTTTAAGAGAGATGATCTTCCAATATTTTCATTCTTCTCCTATTGGTGGTCATCTAGGCAGTGCAAAAACATGTGATAAAATCTCCCGTGAATTTTGGTGGTGGGATATGAGAGCAGATATTTCAACAAAAGTTAAAAATTGTCATGATTGTCAAATAACTAAACCTAGAAACTGTTTACCTCCTGGTCGTCATTCAGCTAAATTCTCGACTCATCCCTGGGAAAGAATATTTATTGATTTTGTCGGTCCATTGCCTAGGAGTAAATTTGGTCATGCCTATGCCTTAACCATAATTGATGGCTTTAGTAAATTTGTAATTATTCAACCGGTTAGAAACTCAACAAGTAAAGCTGTTGTTGATATCCTTACCAGGCTTGTATTTTCTAAATTTGGGGTTCCCAAATATATTGTGTCAGATAACGCTTCCTCTTTCAAATCCAAATTATTTTATGACATGTGTTTTAGCCTAGGGATTAAACATATTTATACTGCCCCCTATTATCCCAGGCCCAACCATGCAGAAAGAGTTCATAGAAATTTGAAGTATGCCTTATCTGCTTTCACACGTGATGCCCATGATAAATGGGATGCATATTTGCCCGGGCTGACTTTTGCCTTCAATTCTGCTAAACACTCTTCTACAGGTGTTTCACCTGCTAAGGTATTTTTGGGTCATGAGCTTCCACACCCATTGTCACTTCAATGGGATTTGCCAAATGAATTGGTATCAGCTGATTGTAATTCAGCTTCAGGGCAGCATCTTTGGAATAAGGTGCTAAGTAATTTAGCCAAGTCACAACAGCACGTTGCTAGCAAACATAATGCTAGACATTCTCCACAAGCCTTTTCACCAGGTGAACAGGTTGTGTTCAGAGCTGTGCCAAAAGTTTCCAAACTTAATAAAATGTCTGCCAAAATTTCCCCTCTATGGGAAGGACCCTTCGTGGTCGACAGGATAATCACTCCTGTAACCCTGTCTTTAAGGAAGCCAGACAACCCAAATTATTTTCGAATAGCAAATATTAGTCAAGTTAAGAAATATTTTTCTTCTGGTATGAAATAATTGATTATTTTTAATATCACGTGTTAATATTATTTCTATTATGTATTGCTTTGGTTGACCAAAGGTTATATTGGTCATTCTAAATTACCACATACTATTGTTAATCAATTTAAGAAACTTTATGTGGCTATCAGATAAGTTTCATTTTGTGGCTTTGAAAAATGAATCACCCTTTGGATTGTAATGTTAAGAATTACCTTGTTTTGTGAGCTTGTTTAGATATACAAGCAAGAGAGTATCCTTGGGTGATTGCATTTTGGATTTAGTTTTTCATTTCCACTTGGAGGTGTTTTTTTCCTGTCTTGTTGACAGAGTAACTGATTCCTATGAATCATTATTGTTCTTGGCAAAGTTCCGGCTTAGAGAATTAGCGACCTCATCGCCCGGTGATTTATAATCATCGCAATCAGCCCCCAGGTGCAAATCTGGTAAAATAAATTGATATTTACTTGGCCAATTGCCACAATACTGCTCGGTGCAGTCAATTTTCAGACATCATAGATGGATCCTGACATCTGTGTATGTCTCATGGCACAAAATTATTTTAATAACCTTGCCATGTTATATTCGTTGGTACTATTTACCACGGTTAGTGTACTCCAGCCCCAATTGAGCTAGGATACTTTAAAATGTTTATCTATGTAATATGTATCTATGTACTACCTTTCACAGTGATTTTTTTATTTTTTTTATATACTGTGAATTTCTTAGCACTCTGCTCAAACAATGTGAGGCAAGTCTAATCTATTTAGCCCTCCAATTATTAACTCTCTCTTGCATTTTGATAACGGTCGGACAATGCCAGGGTTGGCATTCCTTTTCCTCGTTCTCATCTAATAGTTGCTATTAATTTTTAATTTCGCCCTGTTGGCAAATAATATTTTCTCATTAATTTTGTAACTTGGTAATAATAATATTGTTTATGTACATTGGAATTTTTGTGATTATTTTCGGATTCTTACGTTGTGCTTCGAGCTGGTGCGTCGGTAAACTCTGGAGTGTGACTTTCTTTGCTGAACTGAACAGTGAGGGAACTCAACGAAAGTGAGGGGGATGCAGCATTTTCCTACTTTTGACGGTTTTTCGAGTTCCCCATAAGTTTTTCACTCCAGCAAATGACGACCCCTGCCTGCGACGCACCCTGCGTGCGACGCACCCTTTTTCGCGGGAATCCTGCTTTTATAGCAACGGACATTAGCCCGGAAGAGGGCAC